>CANXME010002625.1:0-172100 GCA_948144175.1 Closterium sp. NIES-65
CTCCCCCTCTCCCCCTCTCCCCTCTCCCCCTCTCCCCCTCTCCCCCTCTCCCCCTCTCCCCCTCTCCCCCTCTCCTCCCCTCCCCTCTCCCCCTCTCCCCTCTCCTCCCCTCTCTCCCTCTCTCCCTCTCTCCCTCTCTCCCTCTCTCCCTCTCTCCCTCTCTCCCTCTCTCCCTCTCTCCCTCTCTCTCTCTCTCTCTCTCTCTCTCTCTCTCTCTCTCTCTCTCTCTCTCTCTCTCTCTCTCTCTCTCTCTCTCTCTCTCTCTCTCTCTCTCTCTCTCTCTCTCTTCCCCCTTGTCTCCTTCGGCCCTTCGCCAGACGCCAAACGGCAAACGGCAAGCGCCTGACGCCCGACGCTCCACCCACCTCGCCATAAGCCGCTGCGCCACTCGCCACGGCTCGCGCGGCCATTCGCGCGCGCCGAATGCGCTGCTCCTCGTCCTCCTGCGCGCGTTCGTCGCTGCGCGCTTCCCACTCCATCGCCTCCCTCACCGCGCGCTTCCGCCGCTCGTGCTCGTTCCGCCACTCCCATTGCGCCACGTGTAACCGTTCCCGCCACCGCCGGTACTGCTCGCGGTCTAGCGCGTCTTGCGCCAGCAGCGACAGTAGCAGGCGTGCTTCGTTAGGGAGCGCGGCAGTGGGGAAGGGGAAGGGGAAGGACGGCGATTGTAACGCGGCTATGGCTGCTTCGGCTGACGACGCGAGTTCTGCAGAGTCTGTAAGGGGCGGAATGTCTTGAATTGGATAAAGCTTGTTGAGTAACGAATCGTCCACTATCGGGTCATCCTCGGGGAAATCATCGTCCGCGAAAGAATCATCGGCAGGGGCACCGTCCTCTATAGGAACATCCGTTACAGCGTCACCGGTTACAGGCCCATCGAATAACCCCAGCTTGGAAATATCCGAAATTATTTCAACACCGTCAGCAATGGCATCGTCCAGTAGCGGAGCATTATCGACGAGGTTAGTGGTAAGCGCGGCATCCGTTACTGGACCATCCGTTACAAGCTCGGTTTCCGCTAGTTGCCTGCGATCATCTTCTTTCAATTCGGTAGTCAATGTTGCATCTTCCGGCCCCTCCCTTTCTCGTGCCGCTGCTCTCGCTTCACACGATTCTGCAGCCGCTCCCATGATTTTGCCAAACTCCTCGCCATCGTTCCCTGTCACCCCCTCTTCGCGTTTCGCCTCCTCCGCCGTTTGTTCCGACCCATGGTCGCCCCAGTCCCTCAGCGATTCCTCACCGTGTTCCGCTCCGCCCTTCGTCTCGTCCCGCCGATCGTTTGCCCCGCATTGACTCGCCGCGCCGTCATCGTTTTCCGGGTTGTGACTGCGCGCATCGCCCTCCGGCGCGCGGTCAACGTTCGCATCCCCGCCGGCTGCGCCGCCCGCGGAAGCTGCAGCTGCGGCTGCGGAGCTCGGGGGAACTTCACCGTCGTCGGCGTCTTCCGCGGAAGACAGTCCATTCTGCAAAGCGGCGGTTGCGCGTTCCGGCTCACCTAATGCCCTCTCTCCAATTGCGGGCTCCGCAAGACGCGCGACGCCCACTTCGTTAACAGTATCGAAATCGTCGAACGCATCAGAGACAGGTGCTGATGGGAAGGACGGCTCTAAATGGCCCAATTCAGTTTCGAATTGGGTAGTACGAGGTTGACAAGCAAAAGAACCAGCAATGTCAGTGGCGTCTGCTGCAGCAGTGGTGCTGGGATTAGCCGTACCATCTTTCTCAGAATCAGGACTCTTGGGTGCGGGCGGGCTTGAAGATGCCATTACAGTACTAATTACTGGGGAGAGGTAGAGGGCAGAGGTGGGGATAAATCACGGAGAGGGGGTTGGAGAAGAAAGGGTGTGAAGAATGGGAGTCCAGATGGCGGGGCGAATTAGTGGGGCGAACAAGACCGCTCCCAACGAAACCCCACCCGACGAAACGAAACCACAGAACTCCCAACCCCCGAGTCCTGGGTCCCCAGCCCCGACACCCGACAAACGAAAGCGGGGATGTTCCGACTCCAGACCAGCAGGACCCAGTGAAGGAGTCAGCAGATATTCGAATGTTTGATTTTTTTTTCGCGAACAAGTCTGTTGGGTTAGAGTTTTGTGGTTTTCCTCGCTCCCCGAATTAAAAACCTTTCCCACTTCGCCCAACTTATCTGAATTGAGCTGCGAAACACGGGAGCGGAATGCACCTGATAACCCACGAATTGGTTTTTGCGGGACCTCGACAGCACGCCATTGTATGCCTCAACACAGGTGACCCTCGGGTTATTGCGTGCAAGAATCCAACCGCCCTCTACACAAGTTTTTGCCTGTTCGAGTTTTTGTGAGTGCCTGCTCTCTGGACGGATTCCTCGCCAGGGTGATGCGCCTGGAAATTATGCTCCGATTATCTTGAACACTCCCTGCCATTCTACAGTTGGGCGTCTCATCATGATAAACAGCTGTTACGAGTGCACTTGAGTGAACGAACGAGAATTGCACTATCGAAGCAAGAATACAAATGAGCGAAGGCATGAGCGAACATTATATAGCGAAACTACAGTGGTAACGGTAATGGTCGCGCGACGAGCCTGGGACTGAGGTTGGGAAAGTGTCGAAGCGTAGGTCCGGAGCGCGGGTTACCAGCCGAGCCGTGAGGTCGGGATGCGATGTGCGAAAAGGGCGGGATGATGAATGATGCGATGGTCGCGAGTGGTAACGGTGCTGACTAAGGTGCTATAGTGATGTACGCGTTGAGCAGGGACGCGAAGTAAGGAAAAGGGAATTTCCTTACACTACCCCCCCTCCTAAGGAGGTCCTCCTCATGAAAGCGCGTAGATGTCTCGGAAATTGCGGCTACGCAGGTAGTCGGTGACGACGGGGTGACTTTCAATTTTCTCCAGGGGAACCCAATTGTCATCGGTGGGGGTACGATCTTTCCAGCGGATCAGAAACTCCACTTTTCGGGCTCCTCGAGGGTCGCGAACTCTGTGGCTCATGATCTTGTCGAGGGTGATGACTGGTTCGGTTGGTGGTCGTGTCATGCTGGTGGGTCGATGTCGTGGGAGTTGGCTGGTGGATGGCACGTAAGGGCGAAGTAAGCTGACGTGGAACGAGGGGCTGACGTACCAGTCAGTAGGGAGGAGGAGGTGCGCGGTGACTGGCGTAACCATGTGACTGATTCGAAATGGCCCACAGTATCGAGGGCGGAGTCTTGGAGTGATGGGCAGGCGGAGGTTCTGAGTGTCGAGTAAAACGAGGTCGTCGGGCTGATAAGTAACGGGTCTGCGATGGCGATCGGCGTTGCGTTTAGCGATGATGTTTGATTTTTTTATTGCTTCCGCTGCCCTGTGTCAGAACATATAGCTTACCTGTTTGTGTAGGCTACAGTGGGGTATCCCATAAGGGGTACAACACAATTAGGTTTCCCATTTTGTACCAATTTCTGACTTAGTCATTTCATTCCTGTTTACCTATCTTCACATGGTATAGAGCGGGTCCCTCTTAAGGACCGATTTTTTTTAGGGCCCACCCACGATATTCTCTCTGCCCGGAGCGCCCTACTCTCCCCGAGGCGCGCTCCCCCCCCCCCCTTAGTGCATTTCCCGCTGCCTTTGTGGGCCCCCCCGCGAGTAGCGCGCGAATTTTTTTTTTTAGCGCGCGCGGCTCGGGCCTACGTCGCGCGGGCTTTACGGCCGCGCCGCGCCGCCCTCTCGGCCCGGCTGTGCCCCGCCGCCCTCGAACCGGCCACGCGGCCGCTTCGTCGCGGCCGCGGGCCCCGTTTTTGACGGCCCCGCCGTCCCTTTTTTGACGGCCCGCCGCTGCATTCTGCCGGCCCCGCCGTTTCCTGTCACGGCCCCGCCGTCCCCTCTCCCGGCCTCGCCGCTGCACCTTCCCGGCCCGCCGCTGAGCCCTGACGGCCCGCCGCTGCACCTTTTGACGGCCCGCCGCTGCACCTTTTGACGGCCCGCCGCTGCACCCTGACGGCCCGCCGCTGTACCTGCTGACGGCCCGCCGCTGCACCCTGACGGCCCCGCCACTGCACACCCGGCCCCGCCGTCCCCTGTCCCGGCCCGCCACTGCACCTGTCCCGGCCCACCGCTGCACCTGTCCCGGCCCGCCGCTGCACCTTTCCCGGCCCGCCACTGCACCTGTCCCGGCCCCGCCGGCCTCTGGCCAGGCCCCGCCGCTGCACTGCAGCCGGCCCGCCCAGCAGCAGCCGAGCCGCCCAGCAGCAGCCGAGCCGCCCAGCAGCAGCCGGACCGCCCAGCAGCAGCCGAGCCGCCCAGCAGCAGCCGGACCGCCCAGCCGCAGCCGAGCCGCCCAGCAGCAGCCGAGCCGCCCAGCAGCAGCCGGACCGCCCAGCAGCGGCCGAGCCGCCCAGCAGCACCCGAGCCACCCCACAGCTGCCGAGCTGCCCGGGAGTCGAGCCGCCTTTCTGCTGAGCTGCACGACTTGCCCTGCCTGGTGAGCACAGTCCCTCTGTCACTGCGCCCTCTTTCCCTACTGCTTGCACTGCTTCGCTGTCGTCATCATGGCCACCCCTAGTGTCCTAGCCTTTGACGCCGAGGGTCGCGCCATTGATTTTGAGGTCTGGCTAGACGACCTGCAGCTTTTCTTACAGTGCGACAGAGCTGACAGCCTTTCTCTCTTTGACCTCACCTCTGGCGCCTCTCCTGCTCCTGCTGCCGATGCTGATCCCACTGTCCGCTCTCAGTGGGCCACCCGCGATGCTGCTGCACGTCTTGCTGTGCGTCGCCACCTCCCTACCTCTGAGCGTGCGCACTTTAGTCAGTACAAGAGTGCTCAGACCTTGTACGACGCTGTAGTTGCGCGCTACTCCTCCCCTGCCACTGCTGCACTGAGCCGTCTCATGCTTCCCTACCTCTTTCCTGACCTCTCTGTCTTTCCCACTGTCGCTGACCTCATTACGCACCTCCGCACTAGTGACACTCGCTACCGCGCCGCCCTTCCTGCTGAGTTCTGCGCTAAGAACCCCCCCCCCATGTACATCACTCTCTACTACGTAGTCGCGCGCCTCCCTGACTCCCTCCGCGTAGTCAGGGACCACTTTCTCGCAGTCTGTCCCACCACTCTCACCGTCGACCTCCTCGAGAAGGCCCTCCTCGCAGCGGAGAAGAGCATAGTCGCTGTAGGTGCCTCTCGTGGTGACCCTCGCACCCCCATCTTTGAGGGGTGCTCTCCTTCCCCCTTGCTGCCCTCTGTTGCCTCTGCTGCTGCGGCCGACCTGCTTGGTCTTGAGTCGGTCGGCGCGGCGTCTGCCCCTAGTGGGAGACGTCGCTCTAGCAAGGGCAAGGGGGGCAAGGGCGCGGGCGGAGCTGGAGGGGGCGGTGGCGGTGGCGGCGGAGGCGGCGGAGGGAGTGGGGGTGGCGGCGGGAGTAGTGGTGGTGGTGGTGGTGGTGGTGGCAGCAGCGGCGGAGACGGCAGTGGTAGTGCCAGCGGTGGTGGTGGAGGCAGCAGCGGGAGCGGAGGCGGTGGAGGTGGAGGCAGTGGAGGCGGCGGCGGAGGAGGCGGTACTGGTGGAGGAGGTGGAGCTGGTCGTGGTGGTACCCAGCAGCGGAGCGGCGGTGGTGGTGCCCAGCGCTCGCAGCGGCAGCAGCAGCAGCGTTCGCGGGACATCCCTCCGCCTCAGCAGCTTCGTGAGTGGTACGCTGCGCGTCAGAGGGGTGGGGGTACTGGTCCCTGCGCCTACGTTCTTCGTTCCGGCGACCGCGCGGGTGAGCAGTATGGGGGTGCCCACTCCACCCAGCGCTGCTTTGGCCGCCTGACGGACGCTTGGCGTCAGCAGTTCCCCGGGGCTAGTGAGATCCCTCGCTGGGATGAGCTCCTTAGGGCTGGTGTAGCGATCTTTGATCTTGATTTTGATGCTATCCTTTCTGCTATGTATGCTGTGACTTATAGTGAGGAGAATGAGGGTTACCGGTGTTTCCAGCCCGACCCGGGCATTGGTCCTGCTGCGCTAGGTACTTGTGAGGCTGCTGCTCTAGGTGCCAGTGCGTCTGCGCTCTCAGGTACTAGTGAGACTGCGCTCTCAGGTGCTGGTGAGACTGCGCTCTCAGGTACTGCGTCGCCCTCGTCCTCCCTCACTTTCACACTTGACTCTGGGGCTTCTCGCTCCTTCTTTCGAGACCGCACTACCCTTACGCCTCTTGGCCGGCCGGTTGCGGTCTCCCTTGCTGACCCCTCTGGGGGTCCTGTCCTGTCTCACTTCTCCACTGTCCTCCCGTGTCCGGCTGCCCCTTCGGGCACCCTGTCTGGTCTGTACCTTCCCTCGTTCTCTACAAACTTGGTGAGTGGTGCGGACCTACAGGATGCGGGGGTTCACCAGTTCACTCCTGCGAGGCGACGGGTGACCCACTGCACGGACGCAGACACAGGCCGACACCTGGCCACCTTTTCGCGTCGGCCGGGGTCGAGTCTCTACACCCTGACCACTTCGTCTCCTCCTGTCCCTGCGTCTGGTCGGGTAGCTGCGTCAGGTCAGGTGTTTGCTGCTGCTTCCCGGTCAGGTCCTGAGTCTGCCCCCTGTTCTTGTCGCCTCCTGTCTCACGAGACTCTCCTGTGGCACCACCGTCTTGGCCACCCCTCCTTGCCCCGTCTTCGGAGCATGGCTTCCCGTGTCCTTGTCTCTGGTCTTCCCCAGTCTCTCCCTCCTCTCCCCTCCGGGCCAGGACCTTCCTGTGTCCCCTGTGTCGAGGGTCGCCTCCGGGCTACTCCTCACTCCTCCCACTTCCCCCCGACAGAGGCTCCCCTGCAGACGCTTCACATGGATGTGTGGGGCCCAGCCCCCGTCCGTGGGCAGGGTTACGAGCGCTACTTCCTGTTGGTGGTTGACGACTACTCGCGTTACACCACAGTCCTCCCCTTGCGCAGCAAGGGTGCGGTCACTGAGGTGCTGATCGACTGGATCCGCGAGGCTCGTCTCCAGCTCAGGAAGAGCTTCGGCTCGGACTTTCCTGTTCTGCGTCTGCACTCTGACAGAGGCGGAGAGTTCTCTTCTCGCCTTCTGCGAGACTACTGTCGTGCACGGGGGATCCGCCAGACCTTCACGCTTCCGGACTCACCACAGCAAAATGGGATTGCTGAGCGCCGCATTGGCATGGTCATGGATGTCGCTCGTACGTCCATGATGCATGCGGCTGCCCCCCATTTTCTGTGGCCGTTTGCTGTGAGGTACGCGGCGCATCAGCTCAACCTTCACCCCCGGGTCTCTCGGCCTGCGATGTCCCCAGTCTTGCTGTGGACAGGGAAGGTTGGCGATGCGTCTGTGTTCCGTGTCTGGGGATCTCGGGCGTTTGTCCGCGACTTGTCTGCAGACAAGCTGTCCCCCCGTGCTGCTCCCTGTGTCTTCCTTGGCTTCCCCACTGACGCCCCAGGGTGGCAGTTTTACCACCCCTCCTCTCGTCGTGTTCTGTCCTCCCAGGACGTCACGTTCGACGAGTCAGTCCCCTTCTACCGTCTCTTCCCCTACCGCACTCCTTCCCTCCCCCCTCCCCCGGACTTCCTTGTGCCGGTTCCCCCCCCGGTCGACCCCCTCCCCCCTCAGGTTCCTGCCCCCTCAGGTGTGTCCCAGGTAGACGCCGTTGACCCGGTCGAGGTTACTGGTGACTCTGGTGCTGCTGCGGGTGCTGAGCCTGGGGGTGCTGACTCTGGGGGTGCTGACCCTGAGGGTGCGGGGCCTGGGGGTGCTACTGCTGGGGGTGCTTGGCCTGGGGGTGCTACTGCGGTGGGTGCGGAGCCTGGGGGTACTGGGCCGGGGGGTGCTGTGCCTGGAGGTGCTGAGTCTGGGGGTGCTGAGCTGGGAGCTGCTGAGCCTGAGGGTACTGAGCTGGGAGCTGCTGAGCCTGGGGGTGCTGCGCCTAGAGTTACTGAGCCTGGGGTTTCTCCTGCTGCTGCGTCTCGCCGGGAGCCCCTCTCTCCACCGGAGCTGCGCGAGTGGTTCGCTCGCCGCTGGAGGCGTGCTGCTGAGTCTGGAGGTGCTGCTGGAGCTGGAGCTGGAGCTTCTTCGACCGTCGAGGGTGCGGGTGCTGCCGGTCCCGGAGCTGCTGGACCTACTGGTCCTCCTGGAGCTGGAGCTGCTGAGGGCGTTGGTGCTGAGCCTGCTGCTGTTGGACCTGCCGCTGGAGGTGTGGGTGGCGCTGGTGCTGTCGCTGAGGGTGCTGGTACTGTCCCTGCTGAGTCTGGAGCTGCCGCGCGGCCTCGGCCGTACTTCGTTCCGCTCCTGCAGCAGGTTCTTGGTCTTTCTCCTCCAGTAGAGGGTCCACCGCCTGTCCAGTCGCAGTCCCTACTGGAGCCTTCCTCTCCGCTGCCTGCTCCCTCTCCTTACACTGGTCCTACTGGAGGTCTTGCTGAGCGTCGTGAGCCTGCGTCTCGTCCCGCGTCGCCTGTTCGTGCTGCTCGCGCTAGTGGTCGCAGTTCGCGTCAGCGTCCTCCTCCTGTCCCTGGCACGCACCGGATGTCTCTGCGTCCGTCCACTGCTCCTCTGCGTGCCCCTTTGCCTTCTCCTCCTGAGTCCTCTCTTCCTGCGCTTGCCGACCCTGAGTCGGACTCTCTTCGAGCTGCCAGTCCTACTGTCACGCGTCTGCTTGCTACTGTCGTCACTGACCCCTCGTTTGAGTCCACTGCTGCGTCTGCTCTGGTCGCTGAGCTCGTTGACTTTGCTGCTCGCTGTCGTCTCGACTACGCTGCTAGTCTTGTTGCTGAGTCTGTGTCTTGCTGTCCTCCGTCCGTCGGGGGTGAGTGTGCTCTTGGCACGGACGTCCTAGAGGACAGGCAGGAGGAGTTACAGTGTCTAGCGGCTGCTTCACCTCATCTCACGTCTGTACTGCTTGCCCCTGAGGGAGACCCGGATGCACTAGACATCCCGACTCCGCGTTCTTACGCGGAGGCCGTAGAGGGTCCCTACTCCTCTCAGTGGCAGGCAGCTATGGATGCAGAGATGGCTTCCTGGAAGTCCACAGGCACCTACGTTGACGCAGTTCCCCCTCCTCGGGCGAACATCGTCAGTGGCATGTGGATCTTCAGGGTGAAGCGACCGCCGGGCTCTCCACCTGTCTTCAAGGCACGGTACGTTGCTCGTGGCTTCAGTCAGCGGCAGGGAGTTGACTACTTTCAGACCTTCTCTCCCACCCCGAAGATGACCACTCTTCGGGTGCTGCTGCACATAGCCGCTCAGCGCGACTACGAGCTTCACTCTCTCGACTTCAGCACTGCGTTCCTGCAGGGTAGCCTGCACGAGGAGATCTGGCTGCGCCGTCCGCCTGGCTTCACTGGGACTTTCCCTCCTGGCACCCAGTGGAGCCTCCGACGGCCAGTCTACGGTCTCCGTCAGGCACCGCGTGAGTGGCACGACACACTGAGGACTACGCTTGCGGCTCTTGGGTTTGCTCCTTCTACTACTGACCCGTCGCTGTTTCTTCGCACCGACGCTTCCCTGCCGCCGTTCTACATCCTCGTGTACGTCGACGACTTGGTCTTTGCCACAGCGGACACTGCTGGACTCGCCTACGTGAAGTCCGAGCTGCTGAAGAGACACACGTGCACAGACCTGGGTGAACTGCGCAGCTACCTTGGCTTGCAGATCACTCGGGACAGAGCACGCCGCACCATCACCTTGACTCAGTCACACATGGTGCAGCAGGTCCTTCAGCGCTTCGGCTTCACGTACTCCTCGCCTCAGGCCACTCCTCTGCCTACTCGCCACTCACTCTCAGCTCTGCCTTCGGATGAGTCCGTAGAGTCGAGTGGTCCGTATGCAGAGCTTGTTGGCTGCCTCATGTACCTGATGACCTGCACACGACCCGACCTCGCATACCCTCTGAGCATCCTTGCACGCTATGTTGCTCCTGGGAGACACCGACCAGAGCACATGGCTGCAGCGAAGAGGGTATTGCGCTACCTGTGCAGTACGTCAGGCATGGGGCTAGTGCTTGGAGGGCGCAGTCCAGTGGTCCTTACAGGCCACGCGGACGCTTCTTGGGCTGACGACCAGGCTACGCAGCGGTCGTCACAGGGTTACACCTTCAGCCTTGGTTCCGGCTCTGTCTCGTGGCGGTCTACTCGCTCGTCTTCGGTTCTCGGCTCCAGTTGTGAGGCTGAGATCTACGCCGGGGCCATGGCTGCACAGGAGCTTCGCTGGCTCACCTACCTGCTGACTGACCTTGGAGAGCCGCCTCGTTCTCCTCCAGTGCTGTACGTAGACAACAAGGCCATGCTGGCCTTGTGTCGAGAGCAGCGCTTGGAGCACAGAACGAAGCACATTGCTCTCCGCTACTTCCTTGCTCGTGAGCTGCAGCAGCGTGGTCAGTTGCGACTTGCGTACGTGGCCTCTGAGGCCAACACTGCTGATGTGTTCACCAAGGCACTGGCGCCTTGTGACCATCAGCGCTGTTGTACCCAGCTGGGTCTTGTGCCTGTCTTGCCTCACTTGCTCTCTTCTTGACTTTACTTGTACTGTGACATATATATACCTGCTCTTGCTTGTCTTGCTTTATATATATGTCTGTGCTCTTGCATGTGAACTGGCCTTTGGCCTTGCTCTTGTGCTCGGACTGTGTGGTGACTTTGTGATCCACCCCGAGCTTGCTTTGCTTTGCTTGACTGGTCTTGTGACCTCTTGTTCTCCCCCACTTTGCCTATGGGGGTGTGTCAGAACATATAGCTTACCTGTTTGTGTAGGCTACAGTGGGGTATCCCATAAGGGGTACAACACAATTAGGTTTCCCATTTTGTACCAATTTCTGACTTAGTCATTTCATTCCTGTTTACCTATCTTCACACCCTGGTCTGTGCTGCTTGCAGAATCTCGGCGAACTGTTGTGCTCGTGGGACGGGGTTGTCGGGATTCGGTGTCATGGGTACTGTTGGGTCCTGTCCGTAATTCAAGTAAAACGGCGACTGTTGCGTCGTGGCTGATGGTGCGTTATTGTATGCGAACTCGATGAGTGGCAGCTGCTGTTCCCACGTATTCGGATCGTCGCACGTGGCTCGAATCAGCTGCTCCATGGTCTGATTCGTCCGTTCCGTCTGTCCGTCGGTTTCGGGGTGATAGGATGAACTGAAGTGTAAGCGCGTGCCGAACTGCTGCCACAGGTTCCTCCAGAAGTTGCTTGTAGATTTCGTGTCCCTGTCGCTGATGATCGATGCGGGTATCCCGTGCAGTCGAACGACGGTGGTGATGAAGAGTCGGGCGGTTTCCTCGGCTGTGATTGATTTCCTGCATGCTGCGAAATGAGCCATCTTCGTTAGTCGATCGACGACGACCAGGATCGCGTCATTCCCACTCGCCCCAGCTGGTAACCCCGTGACGAAATCCATCGTCACCTGCTGCAAAGCACGCTCTGGGGGCGGGATGGGTTGTAATTGTCCCGCCGGCCGCTTCCTGCTTGACTTCATGAGCTGGCAAGTGGGGCACGATGCCACGTGTCGTTGCACATCGGTCAACATTTCTAGCCAGTAGTAGTACCGCTGCAGCTGCTGCCGTGTTTTTTCTACCCCGAAATGTCCCGAGGTAACTCCGTCGTGTGCTTCCTGTAACAGTAGTTCCCGCAGTAGCGTGTATCCTGGTACCCAGATGCGGTCGGTTCCAGCTTTTACGTAATAGACTCCTTTTGCCGCTGCGAATTGCTGTGAGTTGCCTCCTGTCAAGAACGGGTCTGTTTGATATCCGTGGGTAAATAGGCCTGTCAGTAGCGGGCTGGTCTGGGCGAGTAGTATCGCGTGGATCTGGGCAGTGGGGCGGGTCAGTGCGTCGGCGATATTCGAGGCTCCTTTTTTGTATGTGACCGTATAGTGAAAATTCGACTCGAGGAAATCGAGCCATCGAATCTGTCGTGGGTTGAGGTGGGGCTGTGCGCGGAGGTACTGTAGAGATCGATGGTCTGTCCGTACTGTCACGTCTGCGACGGTCAAGTAGCAGCGCCACACTTTGAATGCGTGCACGATCGCGAGCATTTCGCGGTCGTGTATCGGGTAATTTCGCTCAGGCGGATGTAGTTTGCGTGATTCGTAGGCGATGGGTTGGAGGCCGTCGCCGAAGTCCTGTAACAGTACAGCTCCGATGGCGATGTCACTTGCGTCGGTAACCACTTCGAAAGGGCGGTGGGGATCAGCGATGCGTAGAACGGGTGGTGAACAGAGAACGTTTTTCAGGGCAGAGAAGGCAGCATGCTCTTTCTCCCCCCACGTAAAAGCGACCCCCTTACGCAGTAAATCAGTGAGTGGGGCTGTTAAACGTGCCATGTCGGGCACAAACCGTCGAACGTAATTAACAAAACCTAAAAAACTCTGCAGTTCCGTGATGTTCGTGTCAGAATATATTTGCTGTCTAGCCGGCAGTGGGGTACTCTGTAATGAGTACAACCCAATTTAGGGCAATGTACTTGTATCCCAACTCTTGCTAGTCACTTCACTTCCCTTCCAATTTCTCTTTCTTCTTCTAACTTTTGTCATGTTATCAGGGCCCGTTCTACCTTGGCCTGTGGGCCCCTATGCTTCCGCTGCAGTCCTTCTTCCTGCCGCGCGCTCCGCGCGCGGCGAAATTTTTTTTAGGATTTCGGAGTTTTTCATCCCGCCGTGCGCTCGGGGCGCGCGGCGGTTTTCCCGTCCTTCGAAGCGCCCTCGGGGGGCCTGCGCGCTGCCCTCCCTGCTGCTCGTCACGACGCCCGTGCGGGACCCGCGCGGCGTCACCCTGCTCGTCGCGACGTCCGTGCGGGACCCGCGGGGCGTCGCCCCTGCTCGTCGCGACGTCAGTGCGGGACCCGCGCGGCGCCGCCCTACTTGTCGCGACGTCCGTGCGGGACCCGCGGGGCGTCGCCCCTGCTCGTCGCGACGCCCCATGCGGGACCCGCGGGGCGCCGTCAGTTCCTGCAGCAGCAGCCGCCGCCGCCCTGCAGCAGCAGCCGCCGCCAGGCCTACAGCAGCAGCCGCCGCCAGGGTCTGCAGCAGCAGCCGCCGCCAGAGCCTGCTGCAGCAGCCGCCGCCAGGGTCTTCAGCAGCAGCCGCCGCCAGGGTCTGCAGCAGCAGCCGCCGCCAGAGCCTGCAGCAGCAGCCGCCGCCAGAGCCTGCAGCAGCAGCCGCCGCCAGAGTCTACAGCAGCAGCCGCCGCCAGAGTCTGCAGCAGCAGCCGCCGCCAGACCTGCAGCAGCTGCCGCCACCGACCCAGCAGCAGCAGCCGCCGCTCTATCAGCAGCAGCAGCCGCCGCCGCTCTGCCGCAGCAGCTACCGCCGCCCAGCTGCAGGTGCCGCCCCTGGACCCCAGAAGCCGCCCCTGGACCCGGTACGCCTTGTGCTGCCCGTGCCTGTGCTGCTCGTGCCTGTGCTGCCCGTGCCTGTGCTGCCCGTGCCTGTGCTGCCCGTGCCTGTTGCTGCCCGTGCGTATGCTGCCCGTGCCTGTTGCTGCCCGTGCCTGTGCTGCCCGTGCATGTGCTGCCCGTGCCTGTGCTGCCCGTGCCTGTGCTGCCCGTGCCTGTTGCTGCCCGTGCCTGTGCTGCCCGTGTCTGTGCTGCCCGTGCCTGTGCTGCCCGTGCCTGTTGCTGCCCGTGCCTGTGCTGCCCGTGCCTGTGCTGCCCGTGCCTGTGCTGCCCGTGCCTGTGCTGCCTGTGCCTATTGCTGCCCGTGCCTGTTGCTGCCCGTGCCTGTGCTGCCCGTGCCTGTGCTGCCCGTGCCTGTGCTGCCCGTGCCTGTGCTGCCCGTGCCTGTGCTGCCCGTGCCTGTTGCTGCCCGTGCCTGTGCTGCCCGTGCCTGTTGCTGCCCGTGCCTGTGCTGCCCGTGCCTGTGCTGCCCGCGCCTGTGCTGCCCGTGCCTGTGCTGCCCGTGCCTGTTGCTGCCTGTGCCTGTGCTGCCCGTGCCTGTGCTGCCCGTGCCTGTGCTGCCCGTGCCTGTTGCTGCCCATGCCTGTGCTGCACGTGCCTGTGCTGCCCGTGCCTGTGCTGCCCGTGCCTGTGCTGCCTGTGCCTGTTGCTGCCCGTGCCTGTGCTGCCCGTGCCTGTGCTGCCCGTGCCTGTGCTGCCCGTGCCTGTTGCTGCCCGTGCCTGTGCTGCCCGTGCCTGTGCTGCCCGTGCCTATGCTGCCCGTGCCTGTTGCTGCCCGTGCCTGTGCTGCCCGTGCCTGTGCTGCCCGTGCCTGTGCTGCCCGTGCCTGTGCTGCCCGTGCCTGTGCTGCCCATGCCTGTTGCTGCCTGTGCCTGTGCTGCCCGTGCCTGTGCTGCCCGTGCCTGTGCTGCCCGTGCCTGTTGCTGCCCATGCCTGTGCTGCCCGTGCCTGTGCTGCCCGTGCCTGTGCTGCCCGTGCCTGTGCTGCCTGTGCCTGTTGCTGCCCGTGCCTGTGCTGCCCGTGCCTGTGCTGCCCGTGCCTGTGCTGCCCGTGCCTGTTGCTGCCCGTGCCTGTGCTGCCCGTGCCTGTGCTGCCCGTGCCTGTGCTGCCCGTGCCTGTTGCTGCCCGTGCCTGTGCTGCCCGTGCCTGTGCTGCCCGTGCATGTGCTGCCCGTGCCTGTGCTGCCTGTGCCTGTTGCTGCCCGTGCCTGTGCTGCCCGTGCCTGTGCTGCGCGTGCCTGTTGCTGCCCGTGCCTGTGCTGCCCGTGCTTGTTGCTGTCCGTGCCTGTGCTGCCCGTGCCTGTGCTGCCCGTGCCTGTGCTGCCCGTGCCCGTGCTGCCCGTGCCTGTTGCTGCCCGTGCCTGTGCGTCCCGTGCCTGTGCTGCCCGTGCCTGTGCTGCCCGTGCCTGTGCTGCCTGTGCCTGTTGCTGCCCGTGCCTGTGCTGCCCGTGCCTGTGCTGCCCGTGCATGTGCTGCCCGTGCCTGTTGCTGCCCGTGTCTCGTGCTCGCGCCCCCGTGCGCTCTGCTACTGTCTGCGCCCTCGTGCGCACTGTCCCCCCCCCCCCCCCCCCCCCGTTTGCGGGTGTGGGGGTGCTCCGTTTGTGTCGCCCCTTCCTTCTCCTCCTCCGTCGTCTCCCACTGCTGCAGCTGTCGCTGAGGGGGGTGGTTGTGTGGGAGACTTGGGTTTAGGGTTTAAGGGGGGTGCGTGGGAGTGGAGCTAGGGGTGTAGCAGCGGGTGTGTGTCAGGGGGGTGGGACTGTTTGTGGGAGGTTGAGCGAAGGCTGCCGTCTTGTAGTCCGCAGCACGTGTAGTCCGGGGCGCTGTCCTGGTAGCCCAGTGAGCCTGCTGCGCCTGTCGCCCGTGGGTCCGTTGCTCTTGCCGCTCTTCGTAGCCGCCGAGCCAGTTACTCCAGTAGTCCGGGGCGCTGTCCCGGTAGCCACTATGCCAGCCACTCCTGTTGCCCGTGTGTCTGCAGCTTCAGCAGTCGCCTCCCATCTCCTCTCCTCTCACTCTCCCTCCTCCTCCTCACCTGCCCGTTGTGACCACCACTAGCTTTGCTGATAATTGTGCACTTTAACTATTGCTTCTTGAACTTGTGCTCAGAATGTGTGGTGACATTGTGATCCACCTTGAGCTTGTACTTCTTTGCCTGCTCTGCTGATTTCACCCCACTTTGGCTATGGGGGTGTGTTAGAATATATTTGCTGTCTAGCCTGCAGTGGGGTACTCTGTAATGAGTACAACCCAATTTAGGGCAATGTACTTGTATCCCAACTCTTGCTAGTCACTTCACTTCCCTTCCAATTTCTCTTTCTTCTTCTAACTTTTGTCAGTTCGTCGGGGGGCGCCACGCTTTTACCGTATCCAGCTTCTTTGGGTCAATCTCAACCCCAGCCTCCGAAATGACGTGACCCAAAAACTCTAGCCTGTCCCGAAAAAACTCGCACTTGGAGCCCTTGGTGAGTAGCCGATGTTCCTCCAAAACCTTAAAAACTGCTTCAAGATCCACTAAGTGCTGCTGCTTATCCCGGCTGTAAACTAGAATATCGTCCAGGTAAACGATCACGCATTTATCTAAAATTGGTCTAAACGCCTCGTTCATGGTCATCTGAAATGTCGTCGGCGCGTTCGTCAGCCCGAATGGCATTACTGTATACTCGAATGACCCGTACCTAGTCCTAAATGCTGTTTTGGCGCAGTCCGATGGTTCGACCCGAATCTGATGGTAACCTCTGAGAAAGTACGAACGAGAAGTGGATGACTATGAAAAGAAGTGGGTACAAATAGGAAACCCTAATTGGGTTGTACCCCCTATGGGATACCCCACTATAGCCTACAGAAACAAGTAAGCTATATGTTCTGACACACCCCCATAGGCAAAGTGGGGGAGAACAAGGGGTCACAAGACCAGTCAAGCAAAGCAAAGCAAAGCTCAGGGTGGATCACAAAGTCACCACGCATTCCGAGCACAAGTTCAAAGGCCAGAAGGCCAGTTTACATGCAAGATCATATATAGAGATATACAAGAATCAAGTAAGCAAGAGTAAGAGTATATATAGGCGAAGGTACAAGCAAGGTCAAGAGGAGAGCAAGTGAGGCAAGACAGCCACAAGACCCAACTGCGTGCAACAACGCTGATGATCACAAGGCGCAAGTGCCTTGGTGAACACATCAGCAGTGTTGGCCTCAGAGGCCACGTACGCAAGTCGTAGCTGTCCACGCTGCTGTAGCTCACGAGCAAGAAAGTAGCGGAGAGCAATGTGCTTCGTTCTGTGCTCCAAGCGCTGCTCTCGACACAAGGCCAGCATGGCCTTGTTGTCTACGTACAGGACTGGAGGAGAACGAGGCTGCTCTCCAAGGTCGGTCAGCAGGTAGGTGAGCCAGCGTAACTCCTGTGCAGCCATAGCCCCAGCGTAGATCTCAGCCTCACAACTGGAGCCGAGAACAGAAGACGAGCGGGTAGCCCGCCACGAGACAGAGCCGGAACCTAGGCTGAAGGTGTAACCCTGTGACGACCGCTGCGTAGCCTGGTCGTCAGCCCAAGAAGCGTCTGCGTGCCCAGTGAGGACCACTGGACTGCGCCCTCCAAGCACTAGCCCCATGCCTGACGTACTGCACAAGTAGCGCAACACCCTCTTCGCTGCAGCCATGTGCTCTGGTCGGTGTCTCCCAGGAGCAACAAAGCGTGCGAGAATGCTAAGAGGGTATGCGAGGTCAGGTCGTGTGCAGGTCATCAGGTACATGAGGCAGCCAACAAGCTCTGCAAACGGGCCACTCGACTCTACGGACTCATCCGAAGGCAGAGCTGAGAGCGAGTGGCGAGTAGGCAGAGGAGTGGCCTGAGGCGAGGAGTACGTGAAGCCGAAGCGCTGAAGGACCTGCTGCACCATGTGTGACTGAGTCAGGGTAATGGTGCGGCGCGCTCTGTCCCGGGTGATCTGCAAGCCAAGGTAGCTGCGCAGTTCACCCAGGTCAGTGCACGTGTGTCTCTTCTGCAGCTCGGACTTCACGTAGGCGAGTCCAGCAGTGTCAGCTGTGGCAAAGACCAAGTCGTCGACGTACACGAGGATGTAGAACGGCGGCAGAGAGGTGTCGGTGCGAAGAAACAGCGACGGGTCGGCAGTAGAAGGAGCAAACCCAAGTGCCGCGAGCGTAGTCCTCAGTGTGTCGTGCCACTCACGTGGCGCCTGGCGGAGACCGTAGACTGGACGCCGGAGACTCCACTGGGTACCAGGAGGGAAAGACCCAGTGAAGCCAGGTGGGCGACGCAGCCAGATCTCCTCGTGCAGACTGCCCTGCAAGAAAGCAGTGCTGAAGTCAAGAGAGTGCAGCTCGTAGTCACGGTGAGCAGCAACGTGCAGCAGAACCCGAAGAGTGGTCATCTTCGGGGTGGGGGAGAAGGTCTGAAAGTAGTCAACCCCCTGCCGCTGACTGAAGCCACGAGCCACGTAACGCGCCTTGAAGACAGGCGGAGAACCCGGCGGCCGCTTCACCCTGAAAATCCACATGCCACTGACGATGTTCGCCCCAGGAGGGGGAACAGCGTCAACGTAGGTGCCTGTGGACTTCCAGGAAGCCATCTCTGCATCCATAGCTGTCTGCCACTGAGAGGAGTAGGGACCCTCTATCGCCTCCGCGTAAGAGCGCGGAGTCGGGATGTCTGGTGCATCCGGGTCTCCCTCAGGGGCTAGCAGTACAGACGCAAGACGAGGTGAAGCAGCGGCTAGACACTGGAACTCCTCCTGCCTGTCCTCAAGGACGTCCGTGCCAAGGGCACACGCACCCCCGACGGACGGAGGACAGGCGGACTCAGACTCAGTGACAAGACGAGCAGCGTAGTCTAGACGACAGCGCGCAGCAAAGTCGACAAGCTCAGTGACAAGGGCAGACGCAGCGGACGACTCGAAGGAAGGGTCAGTGACAGCAGTAGCAAGGAGACGCGTGACAGTAGGACTGGCAGCGCGAAGAGAGTCCGACTCAGGGTCGGCAAGAGCAGGAAGAGAGGAAGCAGGAGGAGAAGGCAAAGGGGCACGCAGAGGAGCAGTGGACGGACGCAGTGACATCCGGTGCGTGCCAGGGACAGGAGGAGGACGCTGACGCGAACCACGACCACTAGCGCGCTCAGTACGAACAGGCGACGCAGGACGAGACGCAGGCTCACGACGCTCAGTAAGACCTCCAGTCGGACCAGCGTAGGGAGAAGGAGCAGGCAAAGGGGAGGCAGGCTGTAGCTGTGGCTGCGACCGAACAGGCTGCGGACCCTCTAAGGGAGGAGGAGAAAGTGGAAGACCAAGAACCTGCTGCAGGAGCGGAACGAAGTACGGTCGGGGCCGCGCGGCGACACCAGAAACAGCAGGAACAGCAGCAGCAGCCCCGTCCGGAGCACCCACTCCAGCAGCACCTCCAGCAGAAACACCAGAAGCTTCAGAACCTCCAGCAGCAGCACCAGGAACACTGTCAGTCGGACCGCCAACCGCAGGCTCAGCGCCAACACCCTCAGCAGGACCAGCTCCAGGAGAACTCTCAGACCCAGCAGCTCCAGCACCCACAGCACCTCCAGGACGCGTGGCAGCAGTACCCTCTGCAGCCGAAGAACCACCAGCACCAGCAGCACGCCTCCAGCGCCTGGCAAACCACTCACGCAGCTCCTGTGGGGGGAGTGGCTCTCGGCGAGACGAAGCACCCCTAGGCACAGCACCCCCAGGCTCAGCACCCCCAGGCACAGCACCCCCAGGCTCAGCACCCCCAGGCTCAGCACCCCCAGGCTCAGCACCCCCAGGCACAGCACCCCCAGGCTCGACACCTCCAGGCTCAGCACCCCCAGGCACAGAACCCCCAGGCTCAGCACCCCCAGACTCCGCACCCTCAGGCTCAGCTCCCGCAGCAGCACCAGAGTCACCAGTGACCTCGACAGGCTCGACCGCGTCTACCTGGGACACACCTGAAGGGGCAGGACCCTGAGGGGGGAGGGGGACTACCGGGGGGGGACCTGGTACCAAGAAGAGCGGGGGCGGGGGGAGGGACGGAGTGCGGTAGGGGAAGAGGCGGTAGTAGGGTACCGACTCGTCGAACGTGACGTCCTGGGAGGACAGAACACGTCGAGAGGTGGGGTGGTAAAACTGCCACCCAGGGGCGTCGGGGGGGAACCCCAGGAAGACGCAGGGAGAAGCACGAGGGGACAGCTTGTCCGCAGACAGGTCGCGAACAAACGCCCGAGATCCCCAGACCCGGAACGCCGACGCATCGCCAACCTTCCCCGTCCACAGCAGGGCTGGGGAGGTCTCTGGTCGAGAGACCCTGGGGTGGAGGTTGATCTGGTGCGCAGCGTACCTGACCGCAAACGGCCACAGAAAATGGGGAGCAGCCGCATGCATCATGGACGTACGAGCGACGTCCATGACCATGCCAATGCGGCGCTCAGCAATCCCATTCTGCTCTGGTGAGTCCGGAAGCGTGAAGGTCTGACGGATGCCTCGCACACGACAGTAGGCACTCAGGAGGCCAGAGGAGAACTCTCCGCCTCTGTCCGAGTGCAGACGCAAAACAGGGAAGTCGGAGCCAAAGCTCCTCCGAAGCTGAAGACGAGCTGCGCGGATCCAGTCGATCAACACCTCAGTGACCTCACCCTTGCTGCGCAAGGGGAAGACTGTGGTGTAACGCGAGTAGTCGTCAACCACCAGCAGGAAGTAGCGCTCCTGACCCTGTCCACGGACGCGGGCTGGGCCCCACACGTCCATGTGAAGCGTCTGCAACGGGGCCTCTGTCGGAGGAAACTGGGAGGAGTGGGGGGCAGCACGCTGGCGCCCCTCGACACAGGGGACACAGGCAGGGCCAGGGCCCGGAGGAAGGGGAGGGAGGGATCGGGGAAGACCAGACACAAGGACCCGCGAGGCCATGCCTCTGAGCCGAAGCAGAGAGGGGTGGCCAAGGCGGTGGTGCCAGAGGAGGGTCTCGTGAGACAGACGACGGCACGAAAAGGGGGCAGACTCAGGACCAGACCTGGACGCTGCAGCAAACACCTGACCAGACGAAGGGACTCTACCAGACGCAGCACCTGGAGGAGAAGCAGTGGTCAGTGTGTACAGGCTCGACCCTGGCCGACGTGTAAACGTAGCCAGGTGACGACCTGTATCCGCCTCCGTACAGTGGGTCACCCGCTGACGAGCAGGGGTGAACTGGTGGACACCTGCATCCTGGAGGTCAGCACCACTCACCAAGTTCGTCGAGAACGAGGGGAGGTAGAGACCAGTCAGGGTGCCAGAGGGGGCCGCTGGACACGGGAGGACAGTGGAGAAGCGAGACAGGACAGGTCCCCCAGAGGGGTCAGCCAGGGACACCGCAACCGGCCGACTCAGCGGCGTGAGAGTGGTGCGATCCCTAAAGGAGGAGCGAGACGCTCCAGAGTCAAGGGTGAAGGTGTGAGAGGCCGAAGCCGACACAGTACCTGAGAGGGCGGACTCACCAGCACCTGAGAGCACAGACGCACTGGCACCTAGAGCTGCAGCCTCACTAGTACCTGACGCGGCAGTACCAATGCCCGGGTCGGGCGGGAAACACCGGTAACAGTCATCCTCATCACTACCAGTCACAGCATACATAGCAGAGAGAATAGCATCAAAGTCAAGATCATAAATAGCTACTCCAGCCCTAGACAGCTCTCCCCAGCGGGGGATCTCAGCGGCCTCCGGAAACTGCTGACGCCAGGCGTCGGTCAGGCGGCCAAAGCAGCGACGGGCTGTGTGGGCGCCTCCACACCTCTCCCCCGCACGGTCACCGGTGCGAAGAACGTAGGGGCAGGGACCAAGCGCACCACCGCGCTGACGCTGCAAGTACCACTCACGGAGCTGCTGAGGGCCGGGGACGGTGCGAGAGCGCTGCTGCTGCTGCTGCGGCTGCTGCTGCTGCTGCTGCTGCTGCTGCTGCTGGCGCTGACCACCCCCAGAGCTGCTCCGCTGGGACGAGCCACTCCGACCCCCGCCTCCGCCGCCACCCCCGCCTCCACCGCCACCCCCGTCTCCACCGCCACCTCCCCCACCAGGACCGTCGCTCCCACCGCTCCCACCGCCTCCTCCGCTACCACCTCCGCCGCCACCTCCGCCTCCACCGCCGCCACTAGTACCTCCACTCCCGCCACCACCCCCACCGCCACCCCCACTCCCCCCTCCACCCCCACCGCCTCCTCCACCGCCCCCTCTAGCTCCACCCGCCCCCTTGCCCCCCTTGCCCTTGCCAGAGCGGCGTCTGCCGCTGGGGGCAGACGCCGCGCCGACCGACTCAAAACCAGCGAGGTCGGCCGTAGCGGCAGAGGCGACAGAGGGCAGCAGGGGGGAAGGACCACACCCCTCAAAGATGGGGGTGCGAGGGTCACCCCGAGAGGCCCCTACAGCGACAATACTCTTCTCAGCCGCTAGCAGGGACTCCTCAAGGAGGTCGACAGTGAGAGTGGTGGGACAGACAGAGAGAAACTGGTCCCTAACGACACGAAGGGACTCAGGGAGACGGGTGACGAGAAAGTAGAGAGTGATGTACATGGGAGGAGGGTTCGCAGCGCGGAACTCAGCAGGAAGGGCAGCACGGTAGCGGGTGTCACTAGCGCGGAGGTGGGTAACTAGGTCAGCAACAGTGGGAAAGGAAGCGAGGTCAGGGAAGAGAAACGGTAGCATGAGGCGGCTAAGGGTAGCGGAGGAAGGGGAGGAGTAGCGTGCAACTACAGCGTCGTACAAGGCCTGAGCGGTCTTGCACTGACTAAAGTGGGCACGCTCAGAGGAAGGGAGGTGGCGACGCACAGCAAGACGTGCAGCAGCATCGCGGGTCGCCCACTTGGAGCGAGCAGCAGAGTCAGCATCAGCAGGCGGGGCAGGGACAGCGCCAGAGACAAAGTCAAAGAGAGAGACCTCATCTATCGCATCACACAGTAAGTACAGCTGCAGGTCTTCAATCCAGACGGCAAAGTCAATGGCCCTCCCCTCAGCGTCAAAAGTAAGAACATTGGGGGTGGCCATGGCAGCAGCTGAAAGTCTCACCGGGGTGGAAGAGTCGGGTAGGTCAGCAGCAGAGGAAAACAGCTCAGGGACAGCAGCACGGCTCCTCAGGTGGCTCGCGTGGCTCAGGCGGCTCGGGCGGCTCGGGCGGCTCGGGCGGCTCGGGCGGCTCGGGCGGCTCGCGCGGCTCGCGCGGCTCGGGTGGCGTAGGGGCTCACGGGCGGCGCGGGCTGCTGGGGCTGCTCACGTGCAGCACGGCGGGCTGCAGCAGGGCCGGTGGTGGGCTGTAGCAGGGCCGGTGGCGGGCTGTAGCAGGGCCGGCGGCGGGTTGTAGCAGGGCCGGCGGCGGGCTGTAGCACGGGCCGGTGGCGGCTGTAGCAGGGCCGGTGACGGGCTGTAGCACGGGCCGGTGGCGGGCTGTAGCAGGGGCCGGTGGCGGCTGTAGCAGGGCCGGTGGCGGGCTGTAGCAGGGCCGGCGGCGGGCTGTAGCAGGGCCGGTGGCGGGCTGTAGTGGGGCCGACGAGGGGCCGAAGTGGGGCCTAGGCGGGCCGGCGGGCTGTAGGCGGGGCCGACGCGGCGGGCTGTAGCAGGGGCCGGTGGCGGGCCTAAGTGGGGCCAGCGCGGGGCCGACAGGGCGTAGGTGGGGCCGACGCGGGGCCGAAGAGGGGCCTAAGCGGGGCCGACACGGGGCCGAGACGGGGCCTGGGCGGGGCCTACGCGGGGCCGACGAGGGGTACGCGGGGTCGACGAGGGGTACGCGGGGCCGACGAGGGGTACGCGGGGCCTACGCGGGGCCGACGAGGGGTACGCGGGGCCTACGCGGGGCCTACGTGGGGCCGACGAGGGGTACGCGGGGCCTACGCGGGGCCGACGAGGGGTACGCGGGGCCTACACGGGGCCGACGAGGGGTACGCGGGGCCGAAGAGGGGCCTAAGCAGGGGCCGACGAGGGGCCTAAGCGGGGCCGACGAGGGGCCTAAGCGGGAGCACGACGGGAGGGGCGACTCGGAGGGTCGCTAAAAAAAAAAATGCGCGCCTCGGGGCGCGATTCGGTGGGCCCTAGGAACAGGCCCTAGGAAGGGACCTGCTCTGATTCCATGAGAAAGTACGAACGAGAAGTGGATGACTATGAAAAGAAGTGGGTACAAATAGGAAACCCTAATTGGGTTGTACCCCCTATGGGATACCCCACTATAGCCTACAGAAACAAGTAAGCTATATGTTCTGACAACCTCCCCGTAAATCTATTTTCGAAAAGACTCGTGCTGTTCGCAGTTGGTCGATCAGTTCGTCGGCGCGGGGGATGGGGTATCGCGATTTGACTGTTACCCTGTTAAGCGCTCGGTAGTCGATGCACATGCGGAACCCTCCGTCTTTTTTCGGTGTGAACAGTATCGGTGCGGCGAACGGTGACGAGCTCGGTCGGATAAACTGCTTCTCTAACAGGTAATCTAACTACTTCCTTAACTCGTCGAGCTCGGGCTGTGTCAGTCGAAATTGCCGCTGTACAGTTGGTTGTGCCCCCGGTTCTAACTCGATCCTATGGTCGTGCGCCCGCTGAGGTGGCAGTCCCTGTGGTAAATCATCCGGAAATATCCCCTGGAACTGTTTCAGTAGTGCCTGTAGTTCGGTCGGTACACTTGCCAGCAGTTTCTCCAAATCACTCGGCTGCTCATCTTTTTCTACGAGTGCGATATCCACTGCGTACACGTCAGCTCCAGCGGCGACAGCCCGTTTCATCGTGATGGCGTTGACCTGACCGTCGAAGATTTGGGTGGCTGCCAGCGAGGTAGAACGATCCAGTTACCACTACTTCGCACTGTGCAGCTACCCGTCGTCCAGTCGATCCGTGGGTTGTACCGTCGCAGCCAATCACGTCCCAATAAAATGTCGTGCCCATCCAGTGTCGTCGCGAGCATTTCCTGTGTAAACCCGAAGTTCCCCCCGCAGCGGACTTTTACGCGCTCCACCTTTTCCCGTATGGCCAGGGGCGTGCCGTTGACTAAGCGTGCATCTATCTCAGGTAAACATCGGTTAAGCGTTAACTGTAATTTTCGTGCGGTTGCGGTATTAATTAAGCTGTGGCTTGCTCCTCCGTCAATGAAGATCTTCAGTGCTGCTCCCTGTATTTTCCCGTAGATCAGTACCGGGCAATCCGTCGCTGTACCCTCCTTATTCATCCGAGCCCGATCGATGGCGTGAATCGGTACTGTGACTCGGTGAGGGTCGGTGTGGTTGGGCGAGCAGGCAGTCTCGTCAGTAGTTGGCCCAACTTCTACTGACTGCTGGCGTTTCCCTGCCTCTGAGACTCCCTTGTCAGAACATATCTATAGCTTATACCGCTGTGTAGGCTGTAGTGGGGTATCCCATAGGGGGTACAACCCAGTTAGGGTTTCATATTTGTACTGCTTTCATTCATAGTTCATCTCATTCCTGCTTACTCATTTACACATGGTATAGAGCTAGGTCCCTCCAGGACCGAAATTTTTTTTTGGGCCCACCGAAGCGCGCCCCCGAGGCGCGATTTTTTTAGCGACCCCTCTAGTCGCCCTCTCCCCTGCGGCCTCGCCGCCCACTCTGTCGCGGCCCCGCCCTGCTCCTTACGCGGCCCCGCCGCCTGCTCCTTACGCGGCCCCGCCCCGGCCCTTACGCGGCCCCGCGTCGCCTCCTACGCGGCCCTTACGCGGCCCCGCGCCGGCCCCTTACGCGGCCCTTACGCGGCCCTTACGCGGCCACACCGCCGGCTCCTTACGCGGCCCCGCGCCGGCCCCTTACGCGGCCCTTACGCGGCCCTTACGCGGCCACGCCGCCAGCTCCTACGCGGCCCCGCGCCGGCTCCTTACGCGGCCCGTCCCCGGCCCCCACGCGGCTCCGCGCCGGCTCCTACGCGGCTCTTACGCGGCCCCGCGCCGGCCCCCCCCCCCCTTACGCGGCCCTGACGCGGCCACGCCGCCGGCTCCTACGCGGCCCTGCGCCGGCTCCCACGCGGCCCCGCAGCTGGCTCCTACTCGGCCCTGCCCCGGCTCCTATCACGGCCCCGCCCCGGCTCCTTCGCGGCCCTGCCCCGGCTCCTACGCGGCCCTACCGCCGGCCCTGACGCGGCCCCGCCCCGTCTCGCTTCTACGCGACCCGAGCCGCCTGTCCCCGAGCAGCCCGGGACCCGAGCCGCCCTGCAGCCGAGCCGCCCGGGAGCCGAGCCGCCCTGCACCCGAGCCGCCCTGCAGCCGAGCCGCCCGGGAGCCGAGCCGCCCTGCACCCGAGCCGCCCTGCCGTCGTGCCGCCCGGGAGCCGATCCGCTGTACACCCGAGCCGCCCGGTCGCCGTTCTGCTTTTCTGTCGAGCTGCGCGACCTGCCCTGCCTGGTGAGCACAGTCCCACTGTCACTGCGTGCTCTCCCCCCTACTGCTTGCACTGCTTCACAGTCGTCGTCATGGCTACCCCTAGTGTCCTAGCTTTTGACGCTGAGGGTTGCGCCATTGATTTTGAGGTCTGGCTAGACGACCTGCAGCTTTTCTTACAGTGCGACAGGGCTGATGACCTTTCTCTCTTTGACCTCACCTCTGGCGCCTCTCCTGCTCCTGCTACTGATGCTGATCCCGCTGTCCGCTCTAAGTGGGCCACCCGCGATGCTGCTGCACGTCTTGCTGTGCGTCGCCACCTCCCTACCTCTGAGCGTGCGCACTTTAGTCAGTACAAGAGTGCTCAGACCTTGTACGACGCTGTAGTTGCGCGCTACTCCTCCCCTGCCACTGCTGCACTGAGCCGTCTCATGCTTCCCTACCTCTTTCCTGACCTCTCTGCCTTTCCCACTGTCGCTGACCTCATTACGCACCTCCGCACTAGTGACACTCGCTACCGCGCCGCCCTTCCTGCTGAGTTCTGCGCTAGGAACCCCCCTCCCATGTACATCGCTCTCTACTACGTAGTCGCGCGCCTCCCTGACTCCCTTCGCGTCGTCAGGGACCACTTTCTCGCAGTCTGTCCCACCACTCTCACCGTCGACCTCCTCGAGAAGGCCCTCCTTGCAGCGGAGAAGAGCATAGTCGCTGTAGGTGCTTCTCGTGGTGACCCTCGCACCCCCATCTTTGAGGGGTGCTCTCCTTCCCCCTTGCTGCCCTCTGTTGCCTCTGCTGCTGCTGCCGACCTGCTTGGTCTTGAGTCGGTCTGCGCGGCGTCTGCCCCTAGTGGGAGACGTCGCTCCAGCAAGGGCAAGGGAGGCAAGGGCGCGGGTGGAGCTGGGGGGGGCGGTGGCGGTGGCGGCGGTGGCGGCGGAGGGAGTGGGGGTGGCGGCGGGACTAGTGGCGGGGGTGGTGGTGGTGGTGGTGGCAGCAGCGGCGGAGACGGTGGTGGTGGTGCCAGCGGTGGTGGTGGAGGCAGCGGCGGAGGTGGAGGCGGCGGAGGTGGAGGCAGTGGAGGCGGCGGCGGCGGAGGCAGTAGTGGTGGAGGAGGTGGAGCTGGTCGGGGTGGTACCCAGCAGCGTAGCGGCGGTGGTGGTGGCCAGCGCTCGCACCGGCAGCAGCAGCAGCGCTCACGGGACATCCCTTCGCCTCACCAGCTTCGTGAGTGGTACGCTGGGCGTCAGAGGGGTGGGGGTACTGGTCCCTGCACCTACGTTCTTTGTTCCAGCGACCGCGCGGGTGAGCAGTGTGGGGGTGCCCACGCCACCCAGCGCTGCTTTGGCCGCCTGACGGACGCTTGGCGTCAGCAGTTCCCTGGGGCTAGTGAGATCCCTCGCTGGGATGAGCTACTCAGGGCTGGTGTAGCGATCTTTGATCTTGATTTTGATGCTATCCTTACTGCTATGTATGTTGTGGATTATAGTGAAGAGAATGAGGGTTACCGGTGTTTCCAGCCCGACCCGGGCATTGGTACTGCTGCGCTAGGTGCTTATGAGGCTGCTGCTCTAGGTGCCAGTGCGTCTGCGCTCTCAGGTGCTGGTGAGACTGCGCTCTCAGGTACTGAGTCGTCCTCGTCCTCCCTCACTTTCACACTTGACTCCGGAGCTTCTCGCTCCTTCTTTCGAGACCGCACTACCCTTTCGCCGCTCGCCAGGCCGGTTGCGGTCTCCCTTGCTGACCCCTCTGGGGGTCCTGTCCTGTCTCACTTCTCCACTGTCCTCCCGTGTCCGGCTGCCCCTTCGGGCACCCTGTCGGGTCTGTACCTTCCCTCGTTCTCTACGAACTTGGTGAGTGGAGCGGACCTGCAGGATGGGGGTGTTCACCAGTTCACTCCTGCGCGTCAGCGGGTGACCCACTGCACGGAGGCTCGCACAGGCCGACACCTGGCCACGTTCTCGCGTCGGCCGGGGTCGAGTCTCTACACCCTGACCGTTGAGTCTCCTCCTGTCCCTGCGTCTGGTCAGGTGGCTGCGTCGGGTCAGGTACTTGCTGCTGCGTCCCGGTCAGGTCCTGAGTCTGCCCCCTGTTCTTGTCGCCTCCTGTCTCACGAGACTCTCCTGTGGCACCACCGTCTTGGCCACCCCTCCTTGCCCCGTCTTCGGAGCATGGCTTCCCGTGTCCTTGTCTCTGGTCTTCCCCAGTCTCTCCCTCCTCTCCCCTCCGGGCCAGGACCTTCCTGTGTCCCCTGTGTCGAGGGTCGCCTCCGGGCTACTCCTCACTCCTCCCACTTCCCCCCGACAGAGGCTCCCCTGCAGACGCTTCACATGGATGTGTGGGGCCCAGCCCCCGTCCGTGGGCAGGGTTACGAGCGATACTTCCTGTTGGTGGTTGACGACTACTCGCGTTACACCACAGTCCTCCCCTTGCGCAGCAAGGGTGCGGTCACTGAGGTGCTGATCGACTGGATCCGCGAGGCTCGTCTCCAGCTCAGGAAGAGCTTCGGCTCGGACTTTCCTGTTCTGCGTCTGCACTCTGACAGAGGCGGAGAGTTCTCTTCTCGCCTTCTGCGAGACTACTGTCGTGCACGGGGGATCCGCTAGACCTTCACGCTTCCGGACTCACCACAGCAAAATGGGATTGCTGAGCGCCGCATTGGCATGGTCATGGATGTCGCTCGTACGTCCATGATGCATGCGGCTGCCCCCCATTTTCTGTGGCCGTTTGCGGTGAGGTACGCGGCGCATCAGCTCAACCTTCACCCCCGGGTCTCTCGGCCTGCGATGTCCCCAGTCTTGCTGTGGACAGGGAAGGTTGGCGATGCGTCTGTGTTCCGTGTCTGGGGATCTCAGGCGTTTGTCCGCGACTTGTCTGCGGACAAGCTGTCCCCTCGTGCTGCTCCCTGTGTCTTTCTTGGCTTCCCCACTGACGCCCCAGGGTGGCAGTTTTACCACCCCTCCTCTCGTCGTGTTCTGTCCTCCCAGGACGTCACGTTCGACGAGTCAGTCCCCTTCTACCGTCTCTTCCCCTACCGCACTCCTTCCCTCCCCCCTCCCCCGGACTTCCTTGTGCCGGTTCCCCCCCCGGTAGACCCCCTCCCCCCTCAGGTTCCTGCCCCCTCAGGTGTGTCCCAGGTAGACGCCGTTGACCCGGTCGAGGTTACTGGTGACTCTGGTCCTGCTGCGGGTGCTGAGCCTGGGGGTGCTGACTCTGGGGGTACTGTGCGCGGGGGTGCTGTGCCTGGGGGTGCTACTGCTGGGGGTGCTGGGCCTGAGGGTGCTACTGCGGTGGGTGCGGAGCCTGGGGGTGCTGAGCCGGGGGGTGCTGTGCCTGGAGGTGCTGGGTCTGGGGGTGCTGGGTCGGGAGCTGCTGAGCCTGGGGGTGCTGCGTCTGGAGCTGCTGAGCCTGGGGTTTCTCCTGCTGCTGCGTCTCGCCGGGAGCCCCTCTCTCCACAGGAGCTGCGCGAGTGGTTCGCTCGCCGCTGGAGGCGTGCAGCTGAGTCTGGAGGTGCTGCTGGAGCTGGAGCTGGAGCTTCTTCGATCGTCGAGGGTGCGGGTGCTGCCGGTCCCGGAGCTGCTGGACCTGCGGGTCCTCCTGGAGCTGGAGCTGCTGAGGGCGTTCGTGCTGAGCCTGCTGCTGTTGGTCCTGCCGCTGGAGGTGTGGGTGGCGCTGGTGCTGCCGCTGAGGGTGCTGGTACTGTCCCTGTTGAGACTGGAGCTGCCGCGCGGCCTCGGCCGTACTTCGTTCCGCTCCTTCAGCAGGTTCTTGGTCTTTCTCCTCCAGTAGAGGGTCCACCGCCTGTCCAGTCGCAGTCCCTACTGGAGCCTTCCTCTCCACTGCCTGCTCCCTCTCCTTACACTGGTCCTACTGGAGGTCTTGCTGAGCGTCGTGAGCCTGCGTCTCGCCCCGCGTCGCCTGTTCGTGCTGCTCGCGCTAGTGGTCGCAGTTCGCGTCAGCGTCCTCCTCCTGTCCCTGGCACGCACCGGATGTCTCTGCGTCCGTCCACTGCTCCTCTGCGTGCCCCTTTGCCTTCTCCTCCTGAGTCCTCTCTTCCTGCGCTTGCCGACCCTGAGTCGGACTCTCTTCGCGCTGCCAGTCCTACTGTCACGCGTCTGCTTGCTACTGTCGTCACTGACCCCTCTTTTGAGTCCACTGCTGCGTCTGCTCTAGTCGCTGAGCTCGTCGACTTTGCTGCTCGCTGTCGTCTCGACTACGCTGCTAGTCTTGTTGCTGAGTCTGCGTCTGTCTGTCCTCCGTCCGTCGGGGGTGAGTGTGCTCTTGGCACGGACGTCCTAGAGGACAGGCAGGAGGAGTTACAGTGTCTAGCGGCTGCTTCACCTCATCTCGCGTCTGTACTGCTTGCCCCTGAGGGAGACCCGGATGCACTAGACATCCCGACTCCGCGTTCTTACGCGGAGGCCGTAGAGGGCCCCTACTCCTCTCAGTGGCAGGCAGCCATGGATGCAGAGATGGCTTCTTGGAAGTCCACAGGCACCTACGTTGACGCGGTTCCCCCTCCTGGGGCGAACATCGTCAGTGGCATGTGGATCTTCAGGGTGAAGCGGCCGCCGGGCTCTCCACCTGTCTTCAAGGCACGGTACGTTGCTCGTGGCTTCAGTCAGCGGCAGGGAGTTGACTACTTTCAGACCTTCTCTCCCACCCCGAAGATGACTACTCTTCGGGTGCTGCTGCACATAGCCGCTCAGCGCGACTACGAGCTTCACTCTCTCGACTTCAGCACTGCATTCTTGCAGGGTAGCCTGCACGAGGAGATCTGGCTTCGCCGTCCACCTGGCTTCACTGGGACTTTCCCTCCTGGCACCCAGTGGAGCCTCAGACGGCCAGTCTACGGTCTCCGCCAGGCACCGCGTGAGTGGCACGACACACTGAGGACTACGCTTGCGGCTCTTGGGTTTGCTCCTTCTACTGCTGACCCGTCGCTGTTTCTTCGCACCGACACTTCCCTGCCGCCGTTCTACATCCTCGTGTACGTCGACGACTTGGTCTTTGCCACAGCGGACACTGCTGGACTCGCCTACGTGAAGTCCGAGCTACTGAAGAGACACACGTGCACAGACCTGGGTGAACTGCGCAGCTACCTTGGCTTGCAGATCACTCGGGACAGAGCACGCCGCACCATTACCTTGACTCAGTCACACATGGTGCAGCAGGTCCTTCAGCGCTTCGGCTTCACGTACTCCTCGCCTCAGGCCACTCCTCTGCCTACTCGCCACTCACTCTCAGCTCTGCCTTCGGATGAGTCCGTAGAGTCGAGTGGTCCGTATGCAGAGCTTGTTGGCTGCCTCATGTACCTGATGACCTGCACACGACCTGACCTTGCATACCCTCTGAGCATTCTTGCACGCTATGTTGCTCCTGGGAGACACAGACCGGAGCACATGGCTGCAGCGAAGAGGGTATTGCGCTACCTGTGCAGTACGTCAGGCATGGGGCTAGTGCTTGGAGGGCGGAGTCCAGTGGTCCTTACCGGCCACGCGGACGCTTCTTGGGCTGACGACCAGGCTACGCAGCGGTCGTCACAGGGTTACACCTTCAGCCTTGGTTCCGGCTCTGTCTCGTGGCGGTCTACTCGCTCGTCTTCGGTTCTCGGCTCCAGTTGTGAGGCTGAGATCTACGCCGGAGCCATGGCTGCACAGGAGCTTCGCTGGCTCACCTACCTGCTGACTGACCTTGGAGAGCCGCCTCGTTCTCCTCCAGTGCTGTACGTAGACAACAAGGCTATGCTGGCCTTGTGTCGAGAGCAGCGCTTGGAGCACAGAACGAAGCACATTGCTCTCCGCTACTTCCTTGCTCGTGAGTTGCAGCAGCGTGGTCAGTTGCGACTTGCGTACGTGGCCTCTGAGGCCAACACTGCTGATGTGTTCACCAAGGCACTTGCGCCTTGTGACCATCAGCGCTTCTGCACCCAGCTGGGTCTTGTGCCTTTCTTGCCTCACTTGCTCTCCTCTTGACTTTACTTGTACTGTGACATATATATATACCTGCTCTTGCTTGTCTAGTTTTATATATATATGTCTGTACTCTTGCTTGTGAACTGGCCTTTGGCCTTGCTCTTGTGCTCGGACTGTGTGGTGACTTTGTGATCCACCCTGAGCTTTGCTTTGTCTTGCTTGACTGGTCTTGTGACCCCTTGTTCTCCCCCACTTTGCCTATGGGGGTGTGTCAGAACATATCTATAGCTTATACTGCTGTGTAGGCTGTAGTGGGGTATCCCATAGGGGGTACAACCCAGTTAGGGTTTCATATTTGTACTGCTTTCATTCATAGTTCATCTCATTCCTGCTTACTCATTTACACATCCCTCCCCTGCTCTGCTCCTCGACGCCTCAGCTCCTCTGGACATTCGCTCTTGCGATGGCCCGGCCGGTTGCAAGCAAAGCAGCGCCCTCTAAACGGCGCGGCAGCTGCATTCGCTGCGACGGCATGTACAGTGGCGTGCTCGGTCGGTCCCCGAGGACGATGTCCGTAATAGGACCCCGGTCTCGGTCGGCGTAGGATATCGATTTTCTCGGCAAGCGCGAGGATCTCGTTGAAATTCGAGAGCCCGCGTAGCATTATCTCGTGCGAGATGTCCGGCTTCAGCCCTCCGACGTAACGGTCCACCCGCTCCGCCTCGTGCATGTAGCCGACCTGTTCGCAAAGTGCGAGAAACCCGCTGTTGTAGTCTTGAACTGACCCGAGCTGGCGCCAAGTGCGCAGTTTCTGACGCGCCGAAATCGAGGCCGCGATCGGCTCAAAGCGCGCCCGAAGCCCTGCGCACCACGCATCCCACGTGCTGTATTGGGCGGTTTCGCAGAACGAACTCCAGGTAACAGCTGGACCCGAGGGCCCTTCCTCGTGCGACGGTGGCTCGTAGGCGCGCGGCGACGTCACAATGACTCGCCACCAGTCCATGGCGGGGCCCCTGAGTAGTGAAACCGCATACCGGATCTTGGCGGCGTCCGACTCGACGTAGTTGGCGTCGAAAAACACATTCATCGTGAAGACCCACGATTGAACTGTCGGGCCGCCGCGTTGGCTTGGGTCGAAGCAGGGCGGGCGTTGCGGCTTGAGTGGCATTGGGGCCATCATGGCGTTCTCGCCACTTGTCGCTGCAAACTCCACGTGCCGACGGGCTTCTCGGGGCTCCCGTGGGCTTAATGCGCTCCTGTTCCCTCCCATGCCGGGCATCGGTTGGGCTGCGCCGTCACTGGCTGCGCCTGAGCGCTGTCCCGTGCTGTTGTGTTGCGTTGGTGTGCCGGATGAGATGACGATGGGCTCCTCCGAATGTGCAGATGCATTGGTTGGTGCGTGTGATGTCGTCGGTACGTTCACTGTTGATTGTTGACGTGCGGAGTCACGTTCCGCCGTGAGAGTCGCGATTTCGAGCGTCGAATCCTCCAATTGACGCACGAGACGATCGAGTTGCTCCTGCGTCAACGTGGCGAGATTGAAATCGGCCATGGCGGGGGTGTCGGGCAAGCTCAGCGAGAGCCTCGGTCGTGGCCGTGCGTGCTTTCGAGAGAGCACTACGAGCGGCGGTGCTGTGTCGCTGAGAGACGTCTACCCCCCCCCCCCCCAAAAATTGAGATAGTGGGAAGCGAAGGTGTGGATGCGGTCCGAGATGAGATCGTAGGCTCTGAATACCAAGTGTTACGAGTGCAATTGAGTGAACGAACGAGAATTGCACTATCGAAGCAAGAATACAAATGAGCGAAGGCATGAGCGAACATTATATAGCGAAACTACAGTGGTAACGGTAATGGTCGCGCGACGAGCCTGGGACTGAGGTTGGGAAAGTGTCGAAGCGTAGGTCCGGAGCGCGGGTTACCAGCCGAGCCGTGAGGTCGGGATGCGATGTGCGAAAAGGGCGGGATGATGAATGATGCGATGGTCGCGAGTGGTAACGGTGCTGACTGAGGTGCTATAGTGATGTACGTGTTGAGCAGGGACGCGAAGTAAGGAAAAGGGAATTACCTTACGACAACGAACTTTGAACAAGTCCAACTGTTTTGTTCAGTCTGTACCAATGCCTTATTATGATCTATAAGATCAAGTGAACCATTCTTACTTAAAAGTATGGCACCATACGTTATACTATCACTCTGTACACACGCCAAACGGAAGCGATTACGCCAAGGCGCAAACATAACCACATCTATGTTAGAGCAGAATATGCAGGAAGAAGTCGAAGGCGCTTCAAAGATGGTTCAGAGCCATCAGCATCCATCATGTACTCATCAGCACTATCTGCAAGGGATTGCATCCATGGGTCCAAGCTTCTGCCGTATGCACTGTCGCAACCGTAGCCTGAGCTTCCAGCAGGAGCAGAAGCCTCCAACAAGTCCGGTGACTGTAACAGGTCTGCAAGCAGCTCCTGAATCTGTTTCATGTCAGCAGACTCAGTGCCTCCTCCACTCGCACTCCTTTCCAACTCCGGTTCCCCTGCTTCTTTATCCACAAGCACTTTGTCATCCAGCGATGGGATGTCGCTGCTGATTCCACAACCGCTGCTCGCGATGATATCCTCTGATTGGTCCTGCATTGATTTCAAAAGCTCGTCCCATGAAACGCCGGGAACCTCAGACAGCGAGACCTCACGGCCTTCAGTAGCTGATGGGTCATTCCCAGAAGCAGCGTCTGCAGTTTGGTCCACTACCATGACTCTTTCATTGCTGGTCTCCACCGGGGTAGGTGCCTCTGCAATGCTCTCCAGGCGCGGAAACATTGGAGGAGCAGATGGGGTTTCGTTCGCAGAGGGCAACAACGGCGAAACAAGCGGAGGGACAGGGGCAGAAGGCGACAAGAGTCTCGCAGAAGCAGCAGGAGAGACGGTCGAGTGGGGAGCTTGTGCAACGGCGGAGGAGGAAACGGCGGAAGCAGCAAGCAAAATCACTGCCACAGCAGCAGAGGCAGAAGCACAGGCAGCGGAACTGCTGTCTAGAGAATTCGCTCCGTCCGTCACTGCCGCGTTCCAAGCGTCGTCTTTATCGAAGCCATTGCCGCCACTGGCGGCTTCGTTCGCCCGAGGCGCATCCACATGAGTCCACGCGGCGTCAGCAGGCGGCGGCGACTCGGGCAGATTACTCCCATCGCCGCAACCTCTCAGTTTCTCGTCGGTCGCAGCAGCAACGGTCCCAGAGGCATCCCCCCCGCCGCCGCCGCCGCTGTAAGTCATGGCAAGGACAACGTTTTCAACGAGGAGGTCCATAGTGAGCGCGTTTAGCGCCGCCAGCTGCTCCCGCTGCTCCTTCTGCTGCTCCTGCGATTTCGGTCGCGCCACCAGCAGCGACTGGAGATACTGCAGGAGCTGCACTGCCGGCGGCTGACGAGCCGCCGGCTCGCTGCCGCTGGTAACGCGGTTGCGGCTGCGCGGGGAGACGGAAGCGCCGCACTCTTGGCGGAGGGAGCGGGGGGAGTTTGACAGGGCGTTAAGAGACGGGTTGTCGGAACTGTCTGACCCGGGTATCTCCAGCGATATCGCCGCTCGTGGCCGCTTCTTAGAAGCAGGACGGGCCTTAAGAGCGGCGCGGTCCGACGCGGCGTTGGACGCGATTCCGCTTTGTAGAGTGCTGCGCCTGCCACTTCTCTCCCCCGCGGCGCCGGCAGGGGTCGCTTCGCCATTCTGCATTGCCCAGGCGTTCGGTTCCTCGTTTCGGCATGAGTCCTGCGCACTGTCGCTGCTCTCCCTGCTGCTGACCCCCCTGCTGTTGCATTGCTGCTTCACGCTCGAATCTGAGCCCCGCAGCGTCGGGAAAGCCACCGCATTGCGCGCATCGAGCGACGCTGAACGGCTACTGGAAGCAACGGCGACGGCCGCGCGTCGCGAAACATTCGTCGCGGAAGGACGAGGAGACTTGGAGGGGCGAGAGCTTGGCGGCGGCATCATCGCCCTTTGCGACGGATCCTTGGACCTGCTGCTCGAAGTCCCCGACGCAGCGGCTGCTATGGCTGCTGCGAGCGTGGGGAATGCGGTCGGTGCAGGAATGAGAGCAGAACGCTGGGCTTCGGAAAGGAGAGGATCCTTTGTGGAAGTTGCTGGCGCGTCGTTAAGCCTCTGTTCGTTGCCGATGACGGGAGACGGATGATTGGACTCTTGCTGAGCCACTATTCGCTTCAGGTGCCGCAGGAGCCGCGTTGCGTGTTTATCCATTCTGTGTTGCTGATGAGGGGGTGGAATGGAAAAGATGCAAACGCGCAGAGCCTTAAGGAATCTTGAAACTCGAGCGATAGACTCGTCGCAACAATTGTGCCTGACACTCGACAGAAACAGATCAAGGAAAGCAAGTGCTAACAATTGCGCATCAGGGCGTGTGTCTTTTGCAAATTCGGGTAATTTCATGTTTTTTTCTCGAATTTTCACATTTGAGCTTCGGTCGACCTGAGGTCGAGTCCTCTACTTCGGGTGATCTAGGAGCACCGTCAACAAGTCCGACTCGCGCATGGAACAACACAGTTCGACCATCATGTTCAGCTTTAAACAGTAAATCCCCAGTCGCGCTAAACTTTCGAAGGCTACCCGGTTTGGCAGTGCAGTTCGTGACCGTATCCGGCTTCGGTACCCGGCATATATTTACCTCGTTATTGTCGTTAGCCTCGTGAATTCTCGTGCGTGCGCAGAAGAACATACGATTGGATAAATGTAAACGTAAACAAGAGGCGACGAATTCGTCTTAGGGTTGCGAAGCGTTTTGCGCAATTATATAAATTTGTACAACTTCTAATTCTGTACATAATGCTGTAGTATGACACTAAGTGGTACTTCCTCTCACCAGGAAAAGGTAAAAAATGTATAACGCGATTGGGATTCGAACCGAAAACTTTTCGATTTCACTCCAAGCCTTGTACCACTGCTACATCACAGATGTTTGTTTTAAAAAGTTTTTAATAATAGCTAAAGTTTTTAAAAATAAAAAATTGCGACGAATCTGAGACTACCTTAGAGTTTGTTCGCCCTTTTCTTCTCCCGCTTCTCCTCGCTCGTCACGCTCTACCAACTTCTCCACCTACTCTAACTGCAACTTAGGTAAGAAGATCCCTCAACTTTAACTCCAACTAAATTAGATGCCTATTAGATAGACTAACATTTAGTCATTCCGTATCCTAGCCGTGTAAATGGATGAGTATTAGCGAGACTTAGTTGTTTAAACTTAGGTTCTCGGCCCTTTGTAAAGATTTCAGGTTCTCCTTCCTGCATAAGCTTGCATCTGTTTCTTCTATTCTTCATCCTTAAACTTTTCCTCTCGTCGGTTGCCTTTTCTTCATATTTGCATGTTTTAGTTCATTTTTTTCTCAACCTCGTCTTAGGTTGTACATAAAGATTGTAATAGGTTGCATGTTCAGTCCATTTCGTTTTCTCTCGCTCGTTCTCTCTCTCCCGTTCTCTCTCTCCCGTTCTCTCTCTCCCGTTCTCTCTCTCCCGTTCTCTCTCGCTCGTTCTCTCTCTCCCATTCTCTCTCCCGTTCTCTCTCGCTCGTTCTCTCTCTCCCGTTCTCTCTCTCCCGTTCTCTCTCTCCCGTTCTCTCTCTCCCGTTCTCTCTCTATCGTTTTCTCTCTCTCGTTCTCTCTCTCGTTCTCTTTCTCGTTCTCTCTCGTTTTCTTTCTCTCTCGTTCTCTCTCTCTCTCTCTCTCTCTCTCTCTCTCTCTCTCTCTCTCTCTCTCTCTCTCTCTCTCTCTCTCTCTCTCTCTCTCGTTCTCTCTCTCTCTCTTTCTTTCTCTCTCTCTCTCTCTCTCTCTCTCTCTCTCTCTCTCTCTCTCTCTCTCTCTCTCTCTCTCTCTCTCTCTCTCTCTCTCTCTTTCGTTCTCCCTCTCTCTTGTTCCCTCTCTCTCGTTCTCTCTCTCGTTCTCTCTCTCTCTCTCTCTCTCTCTCTCTCTCTCTCTCTCTCTCTCTCTCTCTCTCTCTCTCTCTCTCTCTCTCTCTCTCTCTCTCTCTCTCTCTCTCTCTCTCTCTCTCGTTCCGTCTCTGTCGTTCTCTCGTTTGTCAGAGGTCCACTGGTGATCCCCGATCGATCCTAGGGAAGGGTTACAGGCACGATTGCCTGGGGGGTTATGGGCGCACTGACCCGCTACTGAAATAAAGCCCTTTTATCCCAATGGTCTAGTGGTTGGGATTCTGAGATGGTATCCAGAGCGAAGGTCTCGGGTTCGAATTCCGGTGTATGCACTTCGGGCATCCCAGTGCGGGGGGGTGTCAGAGGTCCACTGGTGATCCCCGATCGATCCTAGGGAAGGGTTACAGGCACGATTGCCTGGGGGGTTATGGGCGCACTGACCCGCTACTGAAATAAGCCCTTTTATCCCAATGGTCTAGTGGTTGGGATTCTGAGATCGTTCTCTTTTGTCGAATCTCTCGTTCGTTCTCTCTCGTTCGTCCACTCTCTCGTTCTCGCTCTCTCGTCCTCTCTCTCTCTCTCTCTCTCTCTCTCTCTCTCTCTCTCTCTCTCTCTCTCTCTCTCTCTCTCTCTCTCTCTCTCTCTCTCTCTCTCTCTCTCTCTCTCTCTCTCTCTCTCTCTCTCTCGCTCTCGCTCTCGCTCTCGGTCTCCGTTGTTCTCGCTCAACGTATTTGTTATATTCTCTTCGTTCGTTTACTGTCTGGTCATGTGTTTTTCCCTTTGTTCTCTTTCTTTACTTTCGTTTTATGCCTTAGTACATTTTCTCCTTGTCATTTGTCAGCTCTAACCCTTCAATGCTCATGGCGTTTTTCTTGGCCCTTGTATTGTTTCATTTGTTTCTTCATTATTCATTTTTCTTGTAATTTCATTATGCCTTGTTATTTCCCATTTGCCTTCCCTTCCTCAACCCAGCTTTGTCTTACTTTTCAGGCAGTCGAGCTCAATATGAGAAGTAGACTGATATTGCTTGTGACTTACAGTATAGGATACATAATGTCTTGGTGATTTAGGTTTCTATTTCATATGCGGTCAATATGCTTTGTCAGTTGACTTCGTGCGTGCGTGTCTGTGTGAATGTGTATGATCATATGTATGCGTTGTGTTGTGTGCGTATGCGTTTTCATTCATGTTTCCATTGCATTAATAACACATGTCTGTGGGGTTTAAAAATTGGGATCAAACTATCATTTCCGAGAAGGTTCTTTGCGCACTCAGTGAGTGTGTCCATTCGAACTGGATTTGATGGAATTGACCTGTTTTTTATATCACACAGATTGTGTTGTTTCATGTAACAGTTGGATGATTCAGAAATTATGCTATTGAGCTCCCCCCCATGCTAGGCAGGGGATGCGGTAGCATAGGGTCTGCGTCAATTAACTGTTACGCACTTCCATCATGCTGTGCATTTATTTCATTACGGTACCGGTAGTACCGTATATGCATTATACTTATGCATTTGCATTTACTTCATCTACTTATAACAACAGCAGACATTTGCATCACGGAATAAACAGTTATGCATTCACAGTACATCATTTTGGCAACTCATGAAATATAGGTTCAGTCAAAGTAAACTAGGAAATGAGAAGGAATGTGGTTCAGCACGTGGTAAATTGACGCGGCAGATACATAGCAGTCAGTCATTTAGCTAGTACCGTTCACTATATTTTTTCCCTCTATTTTTTAAAGGTATTGAGGATTGAAAAAAAAAATGTACATAACGATTGTAATAGGTTGCTTCGCAACCCAAAAACCGAACTCAGGTCGACTCTAGTTCTTTCATACAGTTGGATCAAGGACACATGGTTGTCTCGCGAAAATCTGACGAGATACACGACATAGGTTACCAGTAAAAGATCGAACTTATTTCCGACCGTATACACCAAAAGATACGCGCCCTTACGGCAACGAACGTCTCTTTTTGAAGCTGGACTCGACTCCGCTTCTGCGCGCGAGTGAGGAACCTGCCAGCCAGCAGGACAAAACCAGACCACGCGGAAGGTCAGGATTGGGCCGACTTGCCCTTGAAACTGGTTTCGTTTGCTGCCTGAAGAGTGTACGTTCACATGCACCCCAACCACCTCCCTTGGTCAGGCAGATACTTTCCGTGGCTGACAGTGATGCAGAACCTGGAAAAGGTGCTCCTCCAACAAACCTGGCAGCCTGCCAGCACCCCCTGTCTCAGCGGCTCAGTTGCGAAACGTGCCTCTCTCCCAACTGTTCGAGAGGCACCTTCACCTCGGTACCGTAAATTAAAGAACGGTTTGGTATGTTTGGTAGTTTTGATGTGGGCTCTGGTTCGGCACGGACATCCGAACGTCGGCTTCCCCGCTCTTTCCAAGCCGTGGAGTTGTCTGGAACGCGTCCCTTCCATCCATCCAATCCCCTTGCCCCTCTCCCTCCACCGTTTGACCTTTCAAGAAGTCCCAAAAGGACTGCCCTAGAAAGCCCCTGACCAAGAATATCGCTGTACGGTAACGAAGCTGGCAGGCGCTTGAGTCTGTCCCAGCCCAGCCTGACCTGTGTTCGGCCGACATCCTAGAGAAACTGGCGCCAACACATCGTCGATTCGCATGTGAGCGAGTGAGCATACTGCGTACAGTACAGTGCAACAATGCATTGCACTGCACCCCTGTCTGTCTGTAACGTGCTGAACTGTACAGCGCAAAACAGCACTGTTTGTAACGAATGTGTTTGTTTACGTTCCGGAGCTCACTCTCTCTCTCTCTCACACCACAGCTTGGATTGGACTCGGTAATTTGCAGGCCGTGTCATGAAAATTGTCGCTTTGCAGACTGCAAAACAGTGGTCAAGTGAGCAGTCTGTGTTGACTGCCAGTGACACTCTTCCAGTCTGGCAAGGAAGGCTTTTGGCAGAGACCCTCACTGATTTGTCGGAATACACCCTCTTTCGCGCTAGCAGAGCTTCTGGTTGCAGAACATACACGGGTTGTAGAGCGTCACCACGATCAGAACGGTCTAATCACCCACGGTACAGGCACAATTCGTGGGAATGCGACTAATTGAGGTTATGCACGTTACAAAACAGTAATTATGTTTTGAAAAAACGGGTGGAAAGGGTATCCAGCGATAGCAGAAATGTTACGCCCCAGTCCCAGTCGGTCACCGTGCGGCTTTGCCCGCAGGTTCCAAGATACGCTTTATGCCACCTGCCCGGAAGATCCAAGCACGGTAGCCAGTGGTCACTCTTTTTTTTTTTTTTTTTTTTTTTTTTTTTGGGACATAATAGACTATTATCCAGTGGTCGCGCAAGCTGAGAAGGTTGAGAAAGAGGGTGTACTGTAACATGCGTACATCTGCACAGACTTTCGCGAAAGCCGTGAGTACGAGTTTATATACAGCCAGATTAAAGACAAGATAACTATCCACAACCTCCTACTTACCACCTCGCCATTCCTTGAAAATGGATTGCATGAGATGGCGGTTGCGAGGATTTCCAACATTTACAGTTGGAATGATCTGCTTTGGCTGACAAAAGGATACGAAGTCCTGCAGTTCAGTGAAGCTGCTGTGCTCACTGTAAGGTACACCTATAAAATGGGAGTAGGGAGAGGAAGAAAACATGGAAGAGCTTGTGGTTGTGAAATGGAGCTGCACAGGTGGATGAATGGTTGTGTGCTGTGGGTCCGAGACGACCAATCGTCGGCCAGCATGCCGTAAAAGCTTATTTGAGGTAAGAATGATACGAGGCAAATGATAACTTATGAGAAAAGAATAAGGAGAGCGGGTACCATATAGTGAAGCGTTGCGGTAGTGTTGGGGCTGAATGTTGTGCAGACCTGAGGCTAAGCGCTGGGAGAAGGTCCATCCTGGCCAAAACAATGCACAAGTAACACTGCACACATCAGCCCCGGATGGAATGTAATGTGGCATGCAACTGGCAACCCGTTTTTTTATATTTAGCTTTCTAATTTGCATGACATGTCAGGCATGCGATGGCATGGTATCATGTCATATGGCATTGTATGGGATGGTATCAGATGGAATAGCACCTGTGGGTCGGAAGCCGATAACCCGGGTGAAACCTCTCTGGTTGGACACATACTCATGCAGGCGCTGCATGAAGAGCAAGATGGAGACAACAGGACATAACAACTTTGAGAGTGGACCATCTGATAGCATGGCAGGGTGATGCAGTTATGGCACAGGTGTAATGATCTTACAGACAGTTCACATCCAACTCCCTCTCTCCTCCTCCTTCACCCCTGACTACCAATCCCCTTCCCTTCCTGCCCACTCCTTTCCCTCTCTCCCACCTCCTTCCCCACCCCGAGCATGTGATGTCATGCCATCCCTGCACGACATGCCATCCCTGCACGACATGCCATCCCTGCACGACATGCCATCCCTGCACGACATGCCATCCCTGCATGACATGCCATCCCTGCACGACATGCCATCCCTGCACGACATGCCATCCCTGCACGACATGCCATCCCTGCATGACATGCCATCCCTGCACGACATGCCATCCCTGCACGACATGCCATCCCTGCACGACATGCCATCCTTGCACGCCACAGTCTCACTTGAGCGCGCAGCTGCCCCAGGGGCAGCACGTGCAGCGGGGAGGAGGCGGCGTCACGGGTGAGGCGGGAAGAGAGTGTGGGCCACTGCAGCGCGTGCAGCAGCCGATGGTGCCGCGGCAGACAGAAGATGCTTTCCTGCGGATTGCAGGCCAAGGGGTGGGGAAGAGCGGGGGAAGAGGGAGGAAAAGCAGGGAGGAAAAAGTGTGGGGGATTTGCATAGGAATGAAAGGCGACGTGAGAGTGCCTAAAAGGCTTTTCTGGGTTGAAAAGTTGAAAGGAGGGAGGCAGGGAGAGGAGGGGAGTACCTGCAGCGCCTGGGCGATAGCGAGAAAGAGGCGCTCCTTGCCGATGCTGTATGCCCCCACCACGAACAGCACCCTGCCCCCTGCCCGCCTCTCCGCCTTGTCCGCTGCCACTGCCACCGCCACCGCATAGTCTATCACCTGCTGCTGATCCGGGAAGCTGCGGGAGAAGAGCAGGGCAGAGGGAGGGTGGGACGGAGGTGCGAATGGCGGTGTTGCACACTGAGTGATGGAGCATTGCAGGATGGGCGAAGGGTCCGAGCACATGCCTGTGACAATTGATGAGAACTCTCAACAGTGATGCTCGCATGTGTGTATCGCAATGGGTACACAAACCACGAATCGCGAGTCATGTGTGTCCAGTGCAGTGTTTGGTGTTGGATGAATGGATGGATACAAAGGTGGAAGAGGGACCGCTGAAGGGTGCTTCATAGGGTAGGATGGCCAGCAGCAGCTTCTCACAAGCCGCACAAAAGAAAAAAGCTTTTTAGTTGACTCAACAAGAGGAGGCGAGCATTGATGAGAAGTGAGTGTAGGGAGAGACGGTGAAGAGAGGGTGAGTAAAGGGGGGGAAGAAGAGGGTGAAGTGAGGGTACGTGTAGCGCGGGTGGCAGTAGGTGGTGTCAAGGTACAGGCGGTCCACAGCTGCACCAGGGAAAAGGTGGCGGTACGTGCACATGGCGTCACATGCTCTGAAGTCCCCCGTGTGGAGAATGGTGGCGGAGAGGAACGCGCGAGGAGAGATGGCGGAGGGTGTGGGGACGAGCGTGTGATAGGAGGGTGGGTGGGGTTGGAGAGGGGAAACGGGTGGGGGGTGGTGTGTGGTTGGGAGAGTAGGCCTGGGAAGGGAACCATGAGGAGAGGCGGAGGCAGAAAAGAAAGCTTCATGCTGCTGCTGCTGCTGGTATGTGCACGCCTGTTGCTGCTGGTGCAGCGGTGGTGGTGCAGAGGAGAGAGAGCGAGGCAGCGGAGGAGGTGAGTTGGTGCGGATGAGGATGAGTGCGGAGCCAGGGCAGTGGTTGGCTGGCAGCAGCGTGACTGCATGGCCGTGTAGATAGACTGTGGTGTTGAAGGTGATCGGGATTAGCAGACTGCCATCACAACCATGCATGCACGCACGCACAAACGCACGCACACACGCACACACGCACGCACACGCACGGACACACAATGACACACTCACATGCACATGCACGCACGAATGCGCGCGCACACAGATACGCACACACACACACACACACACACACACACACACACACACGCACGCACGCACACATACGCACACCCGCGCACGCGCACACACACACACACAATTTTCAGGCATGCAACAGCGGAATGTGTGAGACGGCACTAGCAAAATAAATGTGCCCTTCTCGTACCTGCGATCTCACCACCGTCACTCATGGCGGAAGGGCAGCAGCACTAGAGAAAAGCATTAGCAAGTACGAAAGAGAGTCAAAACTTCCCTAGTAAACTCGAGTATGCCCTTCTCCTACCATGCAATCTCATCACCAACCTCCCACTCCTCCCTTCTCTCATGCCTCCTCCACCTCTCCTCCCTGCTGCCACCCACTCCTCCCTTCTTTCTTCCATACCCACTCTACCCCTCGACCCAGCTCTGCCAGTCACCCACCCCCTAGCCCACCCCGCCACAGCGCGCACCTCTGGTCGACCCCCAGGCACATGTGGGCGAGGCGGGCAGTGACGGGCGTGCACACGATGGGGCCGCCCTGCCAGCGCTTGGAGAGCCCGCGGTAGTGGTCGCTGTGGAAGTGCGTGAGGAAGTAGAGCTGCACGCCCGGCACTGGCCCGTATGAAAACGCATCCACTGCAAACGGCGTTCCTGCGGGGCGAATGGCGGAGGGAGGAGGAGAACCAAAGAGAAAAATGAAATGGAGGGAGGGAGGAGGGGGGGAGAGGTGGGGGGAAGGGGGTTTGAGTGGAGTCACAAAAGAGAACGAAAGGCATTGACCACATAGGGGGTTGTGATGGGTAGCAATGGGTGCGGTGGATAGTGGTGGGTAGCGAAGTGAAGGCACGAACCAGGAATCTTCTTGTAGAAGGGGCATGGGCGCGGAGTTTGAGAGGACCAGTGGGAGGAAGGGCGAGAGCGCGAGGATGCAGCAGCGGTGGGTGCAGCAGCAGCAGCTGCTATCAAGCTCTTCTGCCCATCCTCTACAGGAGTGCCTTCATCACCAGCACCATCAGCATCAGCATCATCAGCATCCTCCTCTGCTTCCCTTGCCTGCTCCTCCCCATCCGCAAACCCATTCACTACACCCATCCTCTCGCCCACTTTATCGGTCCCACCTGCCTTGTCCCCACCCGGACTCTCACTCTCATTCTCACGAAGCTCCTCTCCCCACCAACCCCTCCCTCCTCCTCTCCCCTTTCCCAGTGCCGCCCTCCCCTTCCTGCCCTGCTTCCCCTCCTCCTCCTGCACCACCATGGGCCCTTTGCCGCCAAAGAAGGCGGCAATGCCTCGCTGCCGCAAAACACGGCTGCTGCTGCTGGCACTATCCATGCTCACCACACTATCCACTCTCACCACCTTCCCACTCGCCCCCTCACTTGCCATCCCACTCATCATACCACTCGCCTTCCCAATACCCTCCCCACTTGCTTTCCATCGCCCGACTCCCTCACTCCCTCCTCCCCCCTCCACCCCTGCACCCATCCCACTCCCTCTTCTCCCCACACTCCCTGCAACCGTCTCACTCCCTCCTCCTTCCCCTCCACAAGCAGCCCTCCCCCAGAGGCGTGCCAGAGTGGCTGTGCCCGGGGGCAGGAGCGTGGCAGCAGTGCGAATGCGGACTGTGGCAGAGGTGGCAGACCAGTCAGAGTACCCTAGTAGGCCCAACTCGCACGCTGCATGCTCCTCCTCTGCTTCATCTCTCGCCTCTGCTTCATCCCTCGCCTCTGCTTCATCTGCGTTCGACTTCTCCACTTCCCCCACCACACCGCCCTTCATCCCCTCCCACCGCTCTCTATCCTTGAGTTCCTCCGCCTCCTCCTCTCCCACGCCCTCCTTTCCTCCTCCACCGTCGCACCATCCCCATCCATCTACATCCGTCATCCCACGCACCACTCTCACTCCGCTCATGCCCCTCCTCAACCCTTCACTCCCCTCTCCGTCACCCTCTCCCCCCACGCTCACTTTCCCACCCTCTCCCCTTTCCGCATCTCCCCCTTCCCCCTTCAACCCCAGCCTCTCCCTGACCAAACAGCCAAAACTCCACTCTCCCTTCCCCTGCACCCCCATCTCACCCCCTCGCACTTCCCCTTCCCCCCCATATGTTCCCCCCACTCTCCCCCTTTCACGAAAAATGTTACGCGAGCAGCCATCCTCCGCCGCCCCCGCGCCTCCCGCCTCACCGTCCATGCCCTTCGACTCAACAACATCTAGTTTTAAGGACATCTCTAGAGAGAGTCTCGCCCTGACGCGCCTCGTCGACATCGGATTCATCTCCGCTAAATCGTCTTCCTCCCCCCCCCTTCCGCGCAGCTTGCCTCCGCCATAGTCATCCGCGCAAAGTCCCTCCCCCAATTCCCTACCCGCGCCTGCCTGTGTGCAACCTCTCCCCGCGCAATCTGCCTTCTTCCGCGCTCCCCTGCCCAGTTCCGCGTATTCTCCCCGCAGATCCCTTCCCGCGAGCTCTCCCCCTCTCGTCTCGCAGGAAAATTCGAGTTTTTGAAAGCTAACTTCGGCCACCCCGGTTCCGCATTCCGCCTTGGCGCGCGCAAGACAAGGATCCGCGCGGGGCTGCGCGGCGGGGGAAGGCAACGGGCGGAAGAATTGCAGGAGCGACCGGTTGCGCAGTGACGTGCGTGGAGATGTCTTAACACGTGGCGAAGAATTAGTGCGTTGCTGCTGCTGTTGCTTCCCAGCTGCGCGAGAAGGGTTAGGAGCCATGCGCGGATGACGTCACGACTGGTGACGAGCGGATCTCGTCGAACCGCTTGAATGTGGATTTGGAAAGAACTGGACACGCGAGGATTTAGAGAAGACGACGGGTGCCCTCTAATGCTATGCCGGCCGGCGAGGAGAGGTGGAATGACTGGGAGATTGTGCACGCTGAGCCTGCAAAAGAGGTTCCAGCGCGCGTTTCGAGCTCAGGATATACTAGTAAGGTGTAGTTGGACGTTCGCTAACGAATTTCCCCTAAGAAAACTATTTTTCACCCACTAGGCGTCACACTGACTCCAACTATTTGATGGTCTTGTTGGTGTCCCCTAACTCTGCTGCTGTTGCTGGGTCGTACGCGCTACACGTGATTTCATCATATGCAGGCAATGATACTACTTACACAATCAGCTGGAAACTGGTGAATACTTTTTGGATCATGCTCCCAGCAAAATTCACGCACATTTCCCGAAGCATCCATGCCCACGTGGACACAAAAGACCCTAGGGGCGTTCTGGTCATTCAATCAATTCGCGCCAAGTGGACTAGAAACTCGTGGCCCTCACCCTCCATGTTCCTCCTCCGGGCCGCACTCACCCTCCTGCAAAACATCCCCCCCAATCGACCCCGCTCCCCTATCCCCTTCCGACGCTCCGCGCCAAGCAGCAGCTCCCGCTGCTCACGCCCGCGGATGGCAATCAGCCTCGCGCTTTCCCCCACCCTTCCCCCTTACCACAGCCCTTAAAAAATTCAATCACCCTCCAATTGCTTCACTTCCTCGATCTTATATATTACGAAGCCCTCCGTCAATTGTCTCTTGCGCTAGTAGTCAACACTCCTACCCATCCGACCTCTTTCCAATTTCCAGACTGGGCGGTTCTTCTGCCGTCTCCTCGCCAGTCGCCATGGCTGCTCAGCTGACGCGTTGCGTCGTGCCCGCAGCGTCGACGCGCATGGGCTCCGCAAAGGCCGCCGCCGCTGTCGCCGCCGTCTGGCAAACATCCCGCGCATCCACGCATATGCTCCCGCCTTCCGCGTCGGCGTCAAGCGCGCTATCCTCGCTTTCCCCCGCCACCTCTTCCTCCCCCTCCCCTCCTTTCTCCTCCGCAATCGCCCTCTCCCCTTCCGCCTCCGCCTTCCGCCGCGCCGCGCTGCAAACAATTAAGCCTTCCGCGATCCGGCCAACGGAAGCCGGCCACGTGGCGGTGCGCGCGGAAATGCAGAGCATGGAGGAGCTGCCGGAGAATCTGCAGAAGATCGTGCGAAGCTTCCAGATGGTGCCCGATCCGCGCGCGCGGTACCAGCAGCTGCTCTACTACGCGGCGAAACTTAAGCCGCTGCCCAAGCAGTTCCAGACGCCGGAGAACAAGGTCAAGGGATGCGTGTCGCAGGTGCGTGCGTGGGCGAGTGCGCGAATGTCCGCATTCACCGCTCGGTGGCCCACCGTTCGAGCGCTCTTCAGAACACGTGCATCTTTCCTACAATCGTCGCGCTTCTTCTCCGTCCTCCGGTGCCTCCTCTCATGCCTGCTCACCTCAGCTCTTCCCCACCCCCCTCCCCTCCTCCCCCCCCCTTTTTGGCCTCTCGTACCCTTGCCTTTCCCCTTTCTTCCCCCATCACCTCCTCCGGCGCTACCCTTCTCCATTGCCCCCCGCACTGCGCGTGCGCGAAGGTGTGGGTGCTGCCGACGCTGGGCGAGGACGGGCGGGTGAGCTTCCAGGCGGAGAGCGACTCGCAGCTCACCAAGGGGCTCGCCGCGCTGCTCGTCGAGGGGCTTAGCGGCGCCACGCCGCAGCAGGTACGCGCGGCGCGGGGGAGGGCAATCGGGGGGAAGGCATAGAAGGCGGAGGGGGATGGGGCATGGAGGAATGGCCCCTATAAGGGGAGAGCGGAGGTGAGAGGAGAGGGGGAGGTGGGGGAAGTAGAAGGGAGTGGGGGGGAGAAGAAGGGTGTAATGCCTAATTTCATGGGAATGTGTGATGGCAGGGATGTGTGTGTGACAGAGGTTATGGTGGAAAGGATGTGTGTGGGTGAAGCTTCAGGTGGCGTGGTGGAACAATGCTGAGCGGATGGAATATGCGCACCAATACATGCGGTTGCAATGCCCACACACTCTAACGTCACGTCACACGAAAGAACGCGCACATTCTCCGTCGTGTATCCGCCCGCCGCCCCCCTGTCCCTCCCTCCCTCCCCCGTTCCCCCTCCACATCCCCGCCCTTGTGGCCTGGCGCGTGGCAGATCGTGGCGTTAAAGCCGGACTTCATTCAGATGCTGGGGCTGAAGCAGAGCCTGACGCCGTCGCGCAACAACGGCTTCCTCAACATGCTGCTGCTCATGCAGCGCCGCACGCTGCAGCTCTACGCAGAACGCGAGTCCGCCACCTCCGCCTCCTCCGCCTCCGCGCCCGCAGAGCCCGCGCGGTCCGCGGAAGCAACCGCCTCTGGCAGCGCTGCTGCTGCAGCGGCGGCAGCAGGCACAGCGGCGGGTGCTGCGGCTGCAGGGGGGGGAAACGGGGCGAGCGCCACGGGGGGAGACGGAGGGGAAGGGGAAGGGGGGGAAGCGGCAGCACCGATTGACCCCCAGCGGCCTTTGTTCTCCGCCATGACTGCCAAGGTGCGTGGTGTGGTGCATGGAAAAGTGTTGTGGAGGATTTGGACTTGGGGATACACATGCACCTAAGAGTCTCACGTGCACTGCATTTTTCCGTGCTGCTCATGTGGGCGTGTCATGCTGACATGTGGTGGGCTTGTGGTGGGCATGTGGAGGCAGATAAGCAAGGCATTGACGCCCACGGCATTGGAGGTGGAGGACGTGTCTCACCAGCATGCAGGCCACTCGGGGAATCCCTCGGGCAAGGGAGAAACGCACTTCAAGTCAGTACTGCACCTCACTCCCCTGCCTGCCACACCCATTGCAATGTCACTATTGTCTCGCTTCACCTCATTTCCCCGCGCATTTCACCTCCTCCCCTTGAATCGGCTCCTTCCAACTTTGAATACTCCTTTCCCCCGCCCTTTCCTCTTCCACCCTATTCACGCCCTGTACGATTCTACAACCCCACAATGCTAAAATCCGCTTGCCCCACGCAATCAAAACGCCCTCCAACCGCTTCCCCCTCAACCCCCCACCCACTTTCCTCCATGCCACCTTTTCTCTCCCCACCCTCTCCCCTCCCTCGTGGTGCAGTGTGCGGGTGGTGTCGTCAGCATTTGAGGGAGTGCCGACCATTCGGCGGCACCGGCTCATCTACGGGCTGCTGGAGGACGAGTTCAAGCAGGGCCTGCACGCGCTCTCCCTCATCACCAGAACGCCCGCCGAAGAGGAGCGCCTTTCCGTGCGCTCCTGAGCTCCCAACAACCTCAACGCGTGGCGCGTCTCCTCATTAGTACAACGCCTGCTGAGGAGGACTCTCTCTGTGCGCTCCTGAGCCCTGTGCACCGTAGCGGAAGCTGGTTGAGATGACTGACGATGCTGGGATTCGCAGGATTCTATGCTGCTGTTGTAGTGCACGTATGCAATGAGCTCCAGCCATTATTATCACTCACAGTATCATCTGTCCACATGTTCTAAATACAGTAGGCTTTGGTACACTAGTTGAAACAACTGCAAATAGAATCACGGCTGTGATGTCTCATGGTTGGATTTACGTATCATATTTCTCCCAATTAAAATCTTTGTGAAATTTAGATCTGTTCAAAATTAGTGGGTAATGATTTTGAACTGGCATTCAGTGCCTTAGCTTCTACGGGCTTGTAAGAGCAGGATACCCAACTGTACTATTTATCATGCTAGAATGAACTGGTTACAATCATACGCTTCAGCTCCACTGAAAGCACAAGCACCCTACACCTGTGGCCAGCCAACCTCACCCTGGCCAGCACCACCGCCACCACCACCAGCACCAGCACCCCCAGCTGCTTAAGCAGCCTTCTCCATCTTGAGCGACCCAGCAGCCTGTCCGCGCAGCCGCCCAGTGCGCCGGGCAGCAATGAGACCCACCTTCTGCCCGGCCGGCGCATCGCGGCGCACAGTGGACGCGTGACCAATGTGCTGGTGGTTACCACCACCGTGGGGATGCTCCACGGGGTTCATGGCCACACCACGCACCTTAGGCCACGAGTTGCGCTTCACGCGGTACTTATGGTACGCGTTTCCGGCCTTGAGCATCGGCTTCTCAGTGCGACCACCGCCCGCCACCTGGCCCACCATGCCACGGCAAGACGACGGGATCACCTTCTTGGAGCCCGACGGGAGCTTCACGCGCGTGGTGCCGTTATCTGGGTTGTGCGACACGATAATCGCATAGTCCCCAGATGCGCGCGCGATGGCGCCGCGGTCGCCCACGTGCTGCTCGAGGTTGCAGCAGACGGTTCCCTCGGGCATGGCGCGCACGGGCAGCACGTTGCCGATGCTGAGCGTGGCCTTCTTGCCACAGTACACGAACTGCCCCGTGTACATGCCCTCCGCCGCCACCATCAGCTCCTTCTGGTGCTTGAACCGGAACGGGTGCCGGAACTGCACCTGTAGCGCGGATATGGGATGCGGGGGATGGGATTAAGGGGGGGGGGAAAGGGGGGGCGTGAGGGGGACGAGGGGGGAGGGAACGGGGGGCGTGAGGGGGACGAGTGGTAGGGAGGGAAGGGGAGGAGATGGAGGAGTGCGGGAGCGGAGTAGGAATGGCGAAAGGAGGGGGGAGGGGGGTGTGGGGGGGGAGGAGGAGGGGAGCGGGGAGGGGGGGGAGGAGGAGGGGAGCGGGGAGGGGGGGGAGGAGGAGGGGAGCGGGGAGGGGGGGGAGGAGGAGGGGAGCGGGGAGGGGGGGAAGGAAAAGTGCGGGAGTGGGGGGCTGGGGGGGCTGGTGACGGAGGGGTTGGTGCTGGTGGAAGATTGACCTCAGACAGCACGGCAAATGATTCTGCTCGGTACTGCAGTCCTCAACTGTTGTGCGTGAATTCCGCACCCCGGCACAAAGCCCTCACGCGGATGACTGCTCCTGCTATTAGTTCGATCGCGTGGCCATAACTACGCATTCCCCGTTTACTCTGGCAAGGTCACGATTGTCACCAGTAGAGACCAGCGAGACGATGAACTCTAGGCGATCGATAACGCCCTTTTCACAGCGGCTCCATGGCGAGTGCATCCAAGGCCATGCTATCGTGGCATCCCATGCCATCCTGCCATCCCTTGTCATGCCATGTCATGACTTTCCATGCCATCTTACCATCCCACGCCATCTTACCATCCCATGCCATACCATGTCATGCCATCCCGTGCCATACCATGTCATGCCATCCCATGCCATACCATGTCATGCCATCCCATGCCATGCCGTATGTCATACCACCTCTACATCAGCTGCTATTCTACGCGAGCCCGCAGTCAGGAAAGGAACCAGGTCCTGCGTTCACTGACTTCCTGTGTAACTTCATTAGTCCAGGCCTTTTACGACCCGACCTACCATTCTAGCCATCGTGCGCTGCTAGGCCGCTCATACCGCTCATACTGCTTCGAATGAGCCACTGGACCTCACCTGGGACCCAGCACTTAAGCCCGACCCTGATTCAGCGACGTAAGGAATCGTTTAGGGTACCAAAGCCCTGAACAGGGTCGCAGAGCTCGGACCGCACTGACCTAATTCACAACGGAACTGCTTTTCCAAGTCCGTAACGCCTGGATATAGCCAACGTGCGGCTCCATAGTCGCAAGTGATGTGTGCACTCTTGTTTGTATCATCGACAGCTACGATTTATACCTGTCTGCTGCAGTATTCGAGTAGCTGCATTTGCGAAAAGAAGATCGAAATACGGGAGCACGTACCCTAGCGAGAGGAGCACCGCGGCCCGAGTCGTGGAGAATCTCGGTGACGACGCCCTTGATGTAGCCGTTGCGCTCCGAGTAGTCCAGAGACCGGAATCGCGCCGCGCCCTTGCGTTTGTGCGTGTGCGATACGAAGATGGAACCCGCACCCTTACGCTGCGCGCGAATCACGCGACCCATGGCGACTGGAGCGGTGGAGCAAGGGGAAATTTGGGAAAGAATCCCGGACAGATGAGAGAAGGACGAAAAGAAAGACGAAACTGAAAAAAAAAAAAAAAAAAAAAAAAAAAAAAAAAAAAAAAAAAAAAACTCGTCCCTGGATGGAGAGACTAGGTTTTCCTGCCCTTGGGTCGGCCTATGTGTTCCGACTACATCCCACCGGCTTCTGCGTGCAAGACCATATGATCGCGAGGTCGATGCGCACATTCTGCTACTATCGCCTGCGGGGATTGCTCTCTAGCCGTCCGAGCCGTCCAGTTCAGGTGACCAGCTTCCTACAAACGCGCGAAATTGTAAAACGACGCTGGTATGTGACGCAAGTGACCCAGTCGCTTCGCATCCTGCTTGCTAAAAATGTTAACCCTGGTTTAAACGAAAAACGATAAGCCTTGTTGAGGAGGGTGAGCACCGCCCTGAAACCACCTCAACTGAAGACATTTCGCATTAGCCGTTAGCTGCTTCAGGGAGAGTTTGAGAGCCATAATAATAGGTGCCTGAAGAAACCTCGCGACATAATAGGTGAATGTCCGGAATCGGTGCTTCCTCACCTTACTTATCTTCAAGCGCAATAGTAGACCCAGAAAAATAGCTCCGACGAGCGGAGAAATAAGAAGTCGACCTTTACTATCGTCGTACTGTATAGTAATCCTTGCCCTAATTCCCTGACAGACGAATTTTCCCTCCCAAGACCCACCCCACAGAGCAGAACAGACTGAGAGGACCCTGGTGAGCCCAAGGGGCGGGTTTTCAGGCAAAACCACTCCCGTAGTGCTACCCCCCCACCTCCTTACCCTTGCTCGTTCGTTTCACACTCTTCCCCCACCACCGATGTGGTTCGGCTCTTCGTCCTCCAAGCCATGGTGTGGTTCGGCACTATTGTTGGAATTGGGGGAGGGAAAGTATGCAAACACGGGTGGTTAGCCACCCGTCCGTGGTTTTTGATAACACAAGGGGGTTCAGCAGTTTCAACGCAGTTTCAGGGCTTTATAAACATTGCGGAATTTCATTGCCTTGTATTTTCAAATATGAAGTACATGAACATGTAGTTCATAGTATCACAACGAATGCTCACAGTATCAAACCGTGCATATTTTGCCTGAATTTTTTTTTGCGTTATGCATTATTTCAAGTCGACGAAAGCAGCTCTAGTGCAAAACAGGGTGCAACCGCATAGCAGTGATGATGAAACCATATATAGCTCTGGTCATGCTCTATATGGCATCCATAGAGTTATATGGCAGTGTTTTGTCTCTATTTAAATATGCTATCGAGATATTTGTGGGTTGAGCCGAAATGATGTCGGAATCGCGGAAATACAAGTTCCCGCCTTACGGTGGTTGGGTTGATCGCGTTACAGGGCAGACCAGCCTCGTGAGAAGGCATCAAGATCACCAAAGGGAACCAATAAGGCGGAGCGTCCTGCCTGAGCTGGCTTGTGCCACGTCTGCCACACAGCAGTTTTCGCGCCCATTTCTCGCGCGACCCACTGCAGCGGCTTGGTGAAATCTTGAGGGCAAACCTGCACAACCACTAGGTTCGGACCGAAGCAGGCTGCATCAAGGCACAAATTTCCGTATGGGTTTCCTGAAAAACATTTCGAAGAGGCGGGAAGTATTCAAAATTGTTTTTTTTTCCTACTCTGTGTGCTCTCCCTGGTGTTTGTTCTACACCAGCACGTAGGTCTTTTTAAGGGGTACACTATTCAGGAAAATCCTTAAATGGGGCTCTTGAAGAGAAATCGTCGTTGCGGCATAAAACAAGATCCAGGGCAATGGTGGCAGCTGCTATGCATCATCAGCGGCACAGCTGATTGAGCCGAATCTTCCACAGGAAAAGAACTCTGACACAAACCCATCCAGCCTCAAATCCCACCCAAGCCTCAGTTATTTGTTGAGGTGCACGATGCCGCTGCACACTAGCTTGGCAGCGTTTCCCACCGCTTTGTTGATGAGTTTGACAAGCAAACCAGATCCGGTGAGTCCACCACCACGGAAACAGAGCCTTGTATCCCAAAACTCATTCCAAAGGCTCTCTGCTTCAACTATCAACCGTGTGTAGAGTCGGTCTGGTCGTGCCAGTTCCAGCACCTAGCTTCACTTCCCTTTGTGGAACGAGAAACTATTCCTACAACGTTTGTTTAAGCTGCTCTTGAAGGCTGCACGGCTCGCGCGGAAAACGCAAAGGTCAGCAAGCGTTCTCCTGCACAAGGCTACCGAGGCAGGACGGCCCACGAGCATGCTTCTATCGCTGTAATGGGTAAGCGCAACATTCACCGTACACCCGCAAAACGTGAAACTAAAGCAAAACTGTTGTATACTGTCATTCCTTCCTAAAAACGCCTTAACATGTACCTGGTTTCTGACGAGCTGTACACGGTCGAACCCATAGATAGCCACCCCTCCATAGGCCCACATGCATTTGCGAAAGCAAATACAGATTTCACATGGATAGTCTGAGACCTACATTTCGTTACCAGAGGTTTCCAACAATGGCTGCTCAACACCGTCCTCTTAACGGTGCTTGATCCTTTCCACCTTGCTTCCCGCCGACGTGAAGCGTCCGCGATGGACGGCGCAATGCGGGATCTGTTTGTGCTCGTCCTTCAACGCACAACCAGATCCGATCACGCGTGCCAATCGCCACGCAATCGTTGCCTCGGTTCTGTCTGTTCCTCATCCCTCTGTCCTCCGCATCCACAACAATCCCCGTAACTCCTTGTTTCAGAGTCCAGCGGCGTGTGCCGTGTTCAAGACGTGCTGTCTCCCGTTCTGCGTCGCCTGCTACCCTCAAGTTCACTGCGCCGTTTCCTGTCGTCGAAGGGACATCGCAACGGTCGACGCTCTATGTGGGGGTTCTCGCTCAACATGACGCTCGCCATCGCCATCATCGCGCTTCTGCCGCTTCTGCTCGGCGTCAGAGCAGACGAGGTTCATCTGTCGAATCGCGCTATCGCGTATCAAATCTGGCCCGGAGGCGGCGGCGCGTTTAACCCGGGAGGTGACAGCGGAGGGGGAACCGGCAGCGGAGGGGGAACCAGCAGCGGAGGGGGAACCAGCAGCGGAGGGGGAACCAGCAGCGGAGGGGGAAGCAGCAGCGGAGGGGGAAGCGGCAGCGGAGGCGGAAGCGGCCGCGGAGCTTTCCCGGGTGGTGGTGGCACTGGGAGCGACGGTAACTTCTTCCCGTCCCCCCAGTCCCCTTCCGGTGGCGGTTCCCCTAGCAAACCTCCCTCGCCCTCATCTCCTCCCTCCTCCAGCAGCCCCCCGAAATCCTCCTCTCCGCCCGTGCAATCGTCTCCCCCGGCCGACCAGTCTCCGCCTACCTCGTCTTCGTCTTCCCCTCCCGTTAATCGATTCAAGACAGGTCCCCCATTTGGACCGCCTAAGGCTCCAGATTTCCAGGCGCCCCAGTCACCGCCGTGGCAGTTCCCGCCTGTCGGATCCCCGCCAATCCCACAGTCCCCGCCCAAGCAGTCCCCGCAGTCTCCGCCCAAGCAGTCTCCGCCCAAGCAGTCCCCGCCCAAGCAGTCCCCGCCCCAGCAGTCCCCGCCCCAGCAATCCCCGCCCCAGCAGTCCCCGCCCATTCAGTCCCCTCCCAAACAGTCCCCGCCCAAGGAATCCCCGCCCAACTCTCCGCCCTTTTATCAATCCCCTCCCAACTCCCCACCCGATTGGTCGTCCCCTCCTTATTCGCCTCCGTTTTCCCCTTCACCCTCCTTGTCCCCGCCCCGAGCTTCCCCCCCCAAGAAGTATACAAACTCGTCTCCTCACGCTCAACCTCCACCCTCTCTCTTCCCCGCACCATTCCCGCCGTCCTCGAATGCTCCTCCTCCCACCTTTGCTGAGCCCCCTTCAGCTTTCCCTCCTGACGCACCCCCTCCGGAATTTCCGCCTCCTTTACTTAGCCCTCCGCCGCCAAAGCCCCGATTGAGTCCCCCCCCGCCCCCACCGAGCCCGTCTCCGCCTCCGCCAGTCCCCCCACCTGCGCCTGCGCCTGTTCCCGCGCCCGCGCCTGCGCCATCGGAACTCGTCGATGCCCCCGCGCCAGAGCCTGCCGCTCCGCCTCCGCTTTTCTTTCCACCGCCTGTGCCCCTTAGCCCGCCCCCGCATCCCCCGCCAACCCCGCCTCCTGTGCCGCCCAAGGCCCCCTCTCCGCCACTCTCGCCTGGCTCCCTCTTCCCCAATTCGTCTGTCGCGCCGCCTGTGTACTTTCCCCCTTCTCCGAAGCCCCCCCCGCCCCCCCCAGCGCAGCCCCCGTCCCCTCCACCTTTTGGTCCGTCTCCACCGCCCCCTCCTGCGCCTCCCCCACCGCCGCCTATTATCATTCTGCCCTCTGATGATGGATCAACAACGGGGACCAGCAGCGGGGGGATGAGCACTGCTGCTCTGGCAGGAACGATCATTGGAGTGGTGCTCGGTGTGCCGTTGCTGGCTGGAGGCGTCTGGATGGGAGTGCAATGGATGCAAACTTCTCATGCAGCGGCTGCTGTCAAAACTGCAGCACCGGGGGGAGGATAGCACATTACCGGTACCGTGAGAGAGGAGCTGCTAGCGGCTGTGGCATTCGGAAGATTCCGTTAGTGTTGTGGTAGGTTATTATCAGTGGTAAACTATTCATATGATGTGGTATTTATGACCTCAAGCTGCAAATGGTGATGGAGTGCATGTGTTCTGTAGGGTTTATGCTACCGCGTTCTACCAGCATGACCACCAACCAGTGGGATCTGATTGCCATCTCTGAAGCCACATACAGGATGCTAACACTGGTAGTCAGTCCCAAGGCCATGATGCAGCTGACGGTTCTCTTGCTAGTCTTTTTCTTTCTAATCTAGGTTATTCCAGCCCTCAAATTAGTAATTTTCTTCCGTTATGCGTCCAGTTGAGCAAGAGAAGAGGTACTGCACAATTGGGGCAAAGAAGAGGTACTGACGTACAATGTGAGCAAGTGTAGATATGAGAAAACATTAAATAGCGGAGACACTAACAGTTAAGCCTGAAAACTGGATAGGCTGGCAGTGCTACACTGTCATCGTGGGTAGGTGTTACGAGTGCAATTGAGTGAACGAACGAGAATTGCACTATCGAAGCAAAAGTACAATGAGCGAAGGCATGAGCGAAGGTTTATATAGCGAAACAATAGTGGTAACGGTAATGGACACTGGTTGTCGCGCGACGAGCCTGGGGCTGAGGTTGGGAAAGTGTCGAAGCGTAGGCCCGGAGCGCGGGTTACCAGCCGGGCCGTGAGGTCGGGATGCGATGTGCGAAGAGGGCGGGATAATGAATGATGCGATGGTCGTGAGTGGTAACGGTGCTGACTGAGGTGCTACAGTGACGTACGCGTTGAGCAGGGACGCGAAGTAAGGAAAAGGGAATTTCCTTACACTACCCCCCTCCCCAAGGAGGCCCCTCTTACGAGAGCGCATGGACGTCGCGGAAATTTCGGCTTCGCAGATACTCGGGGAAGACAGGGTGGTTCTCAATTTTATCCAGGGGGACCCAGTTGTCTTCTGTGGGCGTTCGGTCCTTCCAGCGAATTAGGAACTCTATCCTTCGGGCTCCCCGAGGGTCGCGGACTCGGTGGCTGAGGATTTTTTCAGGGGTGATGAGTGGTTCGGTTGGGGGACGTGTCATGCTGGCTGAGCGATTTCGTGGCAGTTGGCTCGTGGATGGGATGTAAGGGCGAAGTAGGCGGACGTGGAATGACGGGCTGACGTACCAGTCGGCAGGGAGGAGGAGGTGGGCGGTGACGGGTGTGATCATGTGGCTGATGCGGAATGGTCCACAATACCGGGGGCGAAGTTTTGGAGTGATGGGCAGGCGAAGGTTCTGAGTGTCGAGTAATACGAGGTCGTCGGGCTGATAAGTAACGGGTCTGCGATGTCGATCGGCGTTACGTTTAGCGATGATGTTTGATTTTTTGATTGCTTCTGCTGCCCTGGTCCGTGCTGCTTGCAGAATCTCGGCGAACTGTTGTGCTCGTGGGACTGGGTTGTCGGGATTCGGTGTCATGGGCACTGTTGGGTCTTGTCCGTAATTCAAATAAAACAGCGACTGTTGCGTCGTGGCTGATGGTGCGTTATTGTATGCGAACTCGATGAGTGGCAGCTGCTGTTCCCACGTATTCGGGTCGTCGCACGTGGCTCGAATCAGCTGCTCCATGGTCTGATTTGTCCGTTCCGTCTGTCCGTCGGTTTCGGGGTGATAGGATGAACTGAACTGTAAGCGCGTGCCGAACTGCTGCCACAGGTTCCGCCAGAAGTTGCTGGTAAATTTCGTGTCCCTGTCGCTGATGATCGACGCGGGTATCCCGTGCAGTCGTACGACGGTGGAGATGAATAGTCGGGCGGTTTCTTCGGCTGTGATGGATTTCCTGCATGCTGCGAAATGAGCCATTTTCGTTAGTCGATCGACGACGACCAGGATCGCGTCATTCCCACTCGTCCCAGTCGGTAACCCCGTGACGAAGTCCATCGTCACCTGCTGCCAAGCACGCTCTGGAGGCGGGATGGGTTGTAATTGCCCCGCTGGTCGCTTCCTGCTTGACTTCATGAGCTGGCAAGTGGGACACGATGCCACGTGTCGTTGCACATCGGTCAACATTTCTGGCCAGTAGTAGTACCGCTGCAGCTGCTGCCGTGTTTTTTCTACCCCGAAATGTCCCGAGGTAACTCCGTCGTGTGCTTCCTGTAACAGTAGTTCCCGCAGTAGCGTGTATCCCGGTACCCAGATGCGGTCGGTTCCAGCTTTTACGTAATAGACTCCTTTTGCCGCTGCGAATTGCTGTGAGTTGCCTCCTGTAAAGAACGAGCCTGTTTGATATCCGTGGGTAAATAGGCCGGTAAGCAGTGGGCTGGTCTGGGCGAGTAGTATCGCGTGGATCTGGGCAGTGGGGCGGGTCAGTGCGTCGACGATATTCGATGCTCCTTTTTTGTATCTGACCGTATAGTGAAAATTCGACTCGAGGAAATCGAGCCATCGAATCTGTCGTGGGTTGAGGTGGGGCTGTGCGCGGAGGTACTGTAGAGATCGGTGGTCTGTCCGTACTGTCACGTCTGCGCCAGTCAAGTAGCAGCGCCAAACTTTGAATGCATGCACGATCACGAGCATTTCGCGGTCGTGTATCGGGTAATTTCGCTCAGGTGGATGTAGTTTGCGTGATTCGTAGGCGATGGGTTGGAGGCCGTTGCCGAAGTCCTGTAACAGTACAGCTCCGATGGCGATGTCACTTGCGTCGGTAACCACTTCGAAAGGGCGGTGGGGATCAGCGATACGTAGAACGGGTGGTGAACAGAGGACGTTTTTTAGGGCAGAGAAGGCAGCATGCTCTTTCTCCCCCCACGTAAAAGCGACCCCCTTACGCAGTAAATCAGTTAGTGGGGCTGTTAAACGTGCCATGTCGGGCACGAACCGTCGAACGTAATTAACAAACCCTAAAAAACTCTGCAGTTCCGTGATGTTTGTCGGGGGGCGCCACGCTTTTACCGTATCCAGCTTCTTTGGGTCGATCTCAACCCCAGCCTCGGAAATGACGTGACCTAAAAACTCTAGCCTATCCTGAAAAAACTCGCACTTGGAGCCCTTGGTGAGCAGCCGATGTTCCTCTAAAACCTTAAAAACTGCTTCAAGATGTGCTAAGTGTTGCTGCTTATCCCGACTGTAAACGAGGATATCGTCGAGGTAAACGATCACGCATTTATCTAAAAGTGGTCTAAACGCCTCGTTCATGGTCATCTGAAAAGTCGCAGGCGCGTTCGTCAACCCGAAAGGCATTACTGTATACTCGAATGACCCGTACCTAGTCCTAAATGCTGTTTTTGCGCAGTCCGATGGTTCGACCCGAATCTGATGGTAACCTCCCCGTAAATCTATTTCCGAAAAGACACGTGCTGTTCGCAGTTGGTCAATCAGTTCGTCGGCGCGGGGGATGGGGTATCGCGATTTGACTGTGACTCGGTTAAGCGCTCGGTAGTCGATGCACATGCGAAAACCTCCGTCTTTTTTCGGTGTGAACAGTATGGGTGCGGCGAACGGTGACGAGCTTGGTCGAATAAACTGCTTCTCTAACAGGTAATCTAACTGCTTCCTTAACTCGTCGAGCTCCGGCTGTGTCAATCGAAATTGCCGCTGTACTGTTGGCTGTGCCCCCGGTTCTAGCTCGATCCTATGGTCGTGCGCTCGCTGAGGTGGCAGTCCCTGTGGTAAATCATCCGGAAATATCCCCAGGAACCGTTTCAGTAGTGTCTGTAATTCGGTCGGTACGGCTGCTAGCAGTTTCTTTAAATCATTCTGCTGCTCGTCTTTTTCTACCACTGCGATATCCACTGCGTACACGTCGGCTCCAGCAGCGACAGCCCGTTTCATCGTGATGGCGTTGACCTGGACTGTCGAAGATTCGGGTGGCCGCCAGCGAGGTAGGACGACCCAGTTACCGCTACTTCGCACTGTGCAGCTCCACGTCGTCCATTTGATCCGTGGGTTGTACCGTCGCAGCCAATCACGTCCCAGTAAAATGTCGTGCCCATCCAGCGTCGTTGCGAGCATTTCCTGTGTAAACCCGAAGTTTCCCCCGCAGCGGACTTTTACTCGCTCCACTTTTTCTCGTATGGCCAATGGCGTGCCGTCGACTAAGCGTGCATCTATCTCAGGTAAACATCGGTTAAGTATTAACTGTAATCTCCGTGCGGTTGCAGTATTAACTAAGCTGTGACTTGCCCCTCCGTCAATGAAGATTTTCACTGCTGCTCCCTGTATTTTCCCGTAGATCAGTACCGGGCAATCCGTCGCTGTACCCTCCTTATTCATCCGAGCCCGATCGATGGCGTGAATCGGTACTGTGACTCGGTGAGGGTCGGTGTGGTTGGGCGAGCAGGCAGTCTCGTCAGTAGTTGGCCCAACTTCTACTGACTGCTGGCGTTTCCCTGCCTCCGAGACTCCTTCCTCTGCTCTGCTCCTCGACGCCTCAGCTCCTCTGGACATTCGCTCTTGCGATGGCCCGGCCGGTTGCAAGCAAAGCAGCGCCCTCTAAATGGCGTGGCAGCGGCATTCGTTGCGACGGCATGTACAGTGGCGTGCTCGATCGGTCCCCGAGGACGATGTCCGAAATAGGACCCCGGTCTCGGTCGGCGTAGGATATCGATTTTCTCGGCGAGCGCGAGGATTTCGTTGAAATTCGATAGCCCGCGTAGCATTATCTCGTGCGATATGTCCGGCTTCAGCCCTCCGACGTAACGGTCCACCCGCTCCGCCTCGTGCATGTAGCCGACCTGTTCGCAAAGTGCAAGAAAACCGCTGGTGTAGTCTTGAACCGACCCGAGCTGGCGCCAAGTGCGCAGTTTCTGACGCGCCGAAATCGAAGCCGCGATCGGCTCAAAACGCGCCCGAAGCCCTGCGCACCACGCATCCCACGTGCTGTATTGGGCTGTTTCGCAAAACGAACTCCAGGTGACAGCTGGACCCGAGGGCCCTTCCTCGTGCGACGGTGGCTCGTAGGCGCGTGGCGATGCACGATGACTCGCCACCAGTCCATGGCGGGGCCCCTGAGTAGTGAAACCGCATACCGAATCTTGGCGGCGTCCGACTCGACGTAGTTGGCGTCGAAAAACACATTCATCGTGAAGACCCACGATTGAACTGTCGGGCCGCCGCGTTGGCTTGGGTCGAAGCAGGGCGGGCGTTGCGGCTTGAGTGGCATTGGGGCCATCATGGCGTTTTCACCACTTGTCGCCGCAAACTCCACGTGCCGACGGGCTTCTCGGGGCTCCCGTGGGCTTAGCGTGCTCCTGTTCCCTCCCATGCCGGGCATCGGTTGGGCTGCGCCGTCACTGGCTGCGCCTGAGCGCTGTCCCGTGCTGTTGTGTTGCGTTGGTGTGCCGGATGAGATGACAATCGGCTCCTCCGAATGTACAGAAACATTGGTTGGTGCGTGGGATGTCGTCGGAACATTCACCGTTGACTGTTGACGGGCGGAGTCACGTTCCGCCGTGAGCGTCGCGATTTCAAGCGCCGAATCCTCCAATTGTCGCACGAGACGATCGAGTTGCTCCTGCGTCAACGTGGCGAGATTGAGGTCGGCCATGGCGGGGGTGTCGGGCAAGCTCAGCGAGAGCCTCGGTTGTGGCCTTGCGTGCTTGCGAGAGGGCACTACGAGCGGCGGTGCTGTGTCGCTGAGAGACGTCTACCCCCCCCCAAAAATTGAGATAGTGGGAAGCGAAGGTGTGGATGCGGTCCGAGATGAGATCGTAGGCTCTGAATACCAAGTGTTACGAGTGCAATTGAGTGAACGAACGAGAATTGCACTATCGAAGCAAAAGTACAATGAGCGAAGGCATGAGCGAAGGTTTATATAGCGAAACAATAGTGGTAACGGTAATGGAATGTGGTTGTCGCGCGACGAGCCTGGGGCTGAGGTTGGGAAAGTGTCGAAGCGTAGGCCCGGAGCGAGGGTTACCAGCCGAGCCGTGAGGTCGGGATGCGATGTGCGAAGAGGGCGGGATAATGAATGATGCGATGGTCGGGAGTGGTAACGGTGCTGACTGAGGTGCTACAGTGACGTACGCGTTGAGCAGGGACGCGAAGTAAGGAAAAGGGAATTTCCTTACAGTAGGGCTAGTCCAAAAGCGCAGGGGCTGATTCGGCCTTACGCAGCGAAGCAGAGTTGGGTAGAGTGACAGTTGAGGTCCAGAAACCATTGTTGTAAGCGACAAAAATGTTGATCCTTGTTACAATCTTACACTACGAGCAGGTGTAACAAGAGCGTGCGAAGGCCTCTACACTCACCAAACCAGACTTCGTGTGCTTTCGAGCTTTTTGGTTCCCTTCTGAGAAATCGAAATGTGCTGGGCTGGTCATGTGTCGCCTACTTGTCAAGTGCCTTGGGATCTCCAGCATCTCAAGTAGTCGCAGCGTTTACTGGACCACGCATTGCTGGATAATGGCTCCGGATTCGCCACCTTGGTCGTCTGTCGATTGCAATTAAGGACGTCTCTAGTTTTACTGTGCGGTTTCTGAGGATAGGGAATAATGACAAGTGAGCTGCTGACCAACCTCTTTCACATTGTAAGGATGCCGCGCCTGTTAATGGCACTCACTGATGCAGTGCGCGTGAGAGGCGATGAAAGGCGCATCAACTTAAATAGAGAAGAGCTTCGATTCTATCATGCTGTTTCCCTCTTTCAGCCCGTTGTCAGCCGCGGCTTTATGGCGCTTCTAGGCACACATGTTCAATGCGATTCCTTCGAAACTGAGTGGAAGCAATTTAAATGGAGGACGTTCCCTTGTAGAATTCATTAAATGCAAACGCTAGTTTCGTCTGCCTCCGCCATTGCTCTACCAGGTCCAATCCACGTTCAATGATCTCCGTCTCTCGCGCGTTCTCTCTCGCTCTCTATCTATCCCCCATGCTGGCCTGTCTCAACCCGCCAGGATAGCCCCGCCCACGTGTACTGGAAGCAGTGGCGCTTCATTCCCCGCGCTGCTCCCCGCGTCTCCCCTTCTCGCCCCTCCGCATCCGCCGCGAAGCGGACTCCACGCGGCACCGCTCGTGCCGCCTCCGCCGCTGCGCGCGCGGAAGAAGCGGAGGGGGGCGGGCGGAAATGGCGAAACGGAGGCGGAGAGGGAGCGGGGGAGGGGGTGGAGGGCACGCTGGCGGCGGTGCGGGCGGCAGTGAGGTGGCAGCAGTGGTGGAGGGCGAAGGGGATGATGGCTGTGTGCTGCTGGGGCGAGACGAGAGGCGCAGGTGGCGCACAGTGGGAGCCGCGCGTGTGGGTCTTCTGCTCCAACCCCACCTTCTCTTCAGGCCCGCGCCCCCCCTCGCGCCACCAGCAGCAGCAGCAGCAGCAGCACCATCACCGAACACGTGGGCGGGCAGGGCGCCGGGTGGGAGGAAAGGCCGGGGCAGCAGTAGCAGTGCGGAAGGCAGGAAGGGGAGGCGGCGGGAGGGTGTTTGAGAAGAGGCGGAGTGAGGCAGCGGCAAGTGAGGGCGGATGGGGTGGTGACAGCCTTGCTATGAAACCCACTTGTATGGCCTCCCTCCCCTCCACCTCCTTTCTCCACTCCTCTCGTTCGCTCTCTCGTTTTTTCTCTGTTCTCCTTTGCTCCGCATCTTCTGTTTCTCTGCATCTCCTCTCCCTCGACTCTCCTCTCCCTTTCCACTCGTCTCCCGCCTCTACCCTCTCTCACCCAGCAACTTACACTCTTTCCAAACACCCCCAACACTCCCCCTCTCCTCCCCTTCCTCCCCCCTTCCGCCCCCCTCCTTCCCCACCCCAGTGGCAGCATGGGGTTACTGGGCGGCGGATGGCGCGTGTGTGTCGTTCCGCTTGCACAAGCTGCCCACTCGCCTCAGGCGCGCGCACAGGGTAGCTGCGGTGAGGCGCAAGGGCAAGGCACGCGGGGGGACTACTGGAAGGTGCAGGAAGGCGGACGCTGGGGCGGGGATGAAGGGCGGAGGGCGCGGCAGTGGGTCGCGGAAGAGAGGGCGGGGTGGCGGAGGACGGGGGAGTGGCGGGGAGAGGATGGCTAAACGCGCGCGCCTGCAGGGGGAAGGGGGTTTGGAGGGACTTGTAGAGACTCCCAGAGGGAAGGCAGGGCGGGAGAAGAAGGGGGTGGCTAGCAGGCGAGGTGGGACAAGAGGCGTGCGTGGGAAGGGCAGAGGGGGAGGCAGACAGGCGGGAAAGCCAGGGGATCGAAGGCGAGCAGCAGGGGGGAAGCGGACTGGGAGGAGGAGGGTGGGTGTGAGCGGAGTGAAGCGGGCGCGGAGGAGGAAGAGAGTGGTGGTGATGGGTGGGGTAGGGCATGAGGAGGTGCTGTACTGGCTGTGCGAGGCGCTGAGGCAGAGAGTGGCGCGGTGAGTCATTGCATGTGGTGAACCAGCTTGTGCTGTCATGCGTGCTCTGCTCTTCCCTCCTGTGACTGCTGCCCACTACTAGTCCAGTCCAGATATGTCCGTACTCATCTATCTGTCTCTCCTCGCCTTCGCATTGTGCCCCGGTCCTCTACCTCCCCAGGATTCACTTGCTTCTTTTGTGTGTGTCCCAACGCCCATCCCATTGGTGTGCTATCTGTGTCCTCTTCCCCCCAACTCTTCTGTCCGTGTGCCATGGGGTGCCAGGGCGTTCGAGGCAGCAGGCTATGTGGAGTTCGATGGGGTCTTTGTCAAGCCCACCACCACATGCAGGTACGCCTGCGCTCACAACCCTCATGCCATGCCATGCCATGCCGTTCCATGCCATTCCACCCCACCCCATCCCATCCCACTCCACCCCAGGTGACTGCCATTATGCTCCCACCCATCCATCCTTGCTCCTCTCCTCTGCATGGTCCCACCCGCCGTTTTCGTCCCTAGCGTCCCTGTGGCAAGGCAGTTGTCTTGAGGTGCCTGGAGCCCCTTTCGTGCTCTCTGTCTGTGTGCAGCCAAGCCAGCCATGCAGCGGCCATTGCATGTGAAGTGCGGGTGCGCCCCTCCGCCTTCGGTCTCCTGCTCCACACGCACGTCTCCACCAGGTGATCTCACCTCACCTTGCCTCCTCTCACCTCATTGCTCTCCTCACCTCACGACATATCACCTCACCCCGCGGTGCCTCATCTTTCACACGAGCCAGCCAACCCCCATGAGGCGGATTGTACACCAGCAGCCAGCCATCAGTTCCCCGGGTCTTCCATTCTCACCCTGAATTACCCAGATTTCTGTTCCCGAAACCCCTGAATCATCTCTTTCTCTTGCTGTGACGCATGTGCCCCATGTTGTGGTGTGGTGTGGTGTGGTGTGGTGGACTGTGCACGTGTTGCCAGGTCGTTGCGGGCATTGACTCCTGCTGACTTCTCACAGCAACGACCCCATGGCTCCGCGCTGCCAGGTGAGGCAATGGTGTTACCAGGTGAGGCAATGGCGTTACCAGGTGAGGCAATGGCGTTACCAGGTGAGGCAATGGCGTTACCAGGTGAGGCAATGGCGTTACCAGGTGAGGCAATGGCGTTACCAGGTGAGGCAATGGCGTTACCAGGTGAGGCAATGGCGTTACCAGGTGAGGCAATGGCGCCGCCACACACCATGTGCCATGAGAAAGTGCCAGCATACACATGCCGTGCATCAATCATGGCGCCGTCAACAGTGACATGCTCGCGCTCCCTGCTGCACCTCATCTCAATCCCTCTTTCCACGGCCAGCCCACCATCCACCTACGCTCCCATCCCCTTCCATACCCGATCCCCGCGCTTCCCCTCGCTTCTGCCCCCCTCCCTCCATGGCAGTGCTGCTGGCGCCAGCAGCGTGGCCTGCTCTGGTCCATCGCCTCACGCCTCCCCGCCTCATCCGTTTCCTGCGTCGCTGGCGCGTGGAGCAGCACTTGAGGCGCATACAGGGAAGAGAGGCGCGAAGGGGTCTAAGGGCAGGGGCAGTGCGGACGAAGCAGGGGAAGACTGCGAGACGGGGGTTAAGGAGGGCGACAGGGAAAGCGAAGCAGAGGAGGAGTGCTGTGGCCGTGAATGGACAGGAGAGGAAAGGGAAGAAGGGGAAAGTGGGAGTGCGCGTGGGGAAGGGAAAGAGGGGTGGGAAGAGAGCAGCTGTTGGTATAAATCGGAAGGGTAGCGGTGGTGAGAAAAAGAAGAAGGGAAATGTGGCAGGGAAGAAAAATCCAGTTAGGACAGGAGGAAATAAAAAGAAGGGAATGGTGGTAGGGAAGAAAAATCCAGTTAAGACAGGAGGAAAGAAAACGAAGGGAAAGGTGGTAGGGAAGGGTGGCGCCAGAGTAGCGAGGAAGAAGGCAGGTGAAGCAGGGGCGAGGAAGATAAAAGGAAAACCAGGACGGGCGAAGAATCGACCGTTGGCTAAAGTGGGCGTGAGGAAAACGCTGGAGAAGGCGGTCCAAGCAAGAAATAAAGTGGTGGTTGCGAGGAAGGGGAGGAAGAAGAAGAAGAAGGTGACTTTTGCTGATGTGCACGGTTGGAAGGCGGTGACACGGAACAAGGGCAAAAGACGAGTGAAGCTGCTGCACACGATGTGAGTGCATACAATGGGATTGAAACACATGGTTCGGGAGAATGGCAGGAAAATGAATAGACTGTACTGTGAGAAGACATGGGTAAGTGCATGTCTGCACGTTCTTCGAGTCACATGCTGTATGTTTGATTACTAATGTGACATGGTGAAGACCCTGTAATAATGATGGCATACGCGGATATGGCGTGTCCTGGATGGCAGGGGCATATGCATGGTAGTTGAACCGTTTCCTGTATGTGTGATGAATATTCACTGCTCTCCTCTCCCTCTCTCTCCCTTTCTCTCCCTCCCTCTCTCCCCCGCTCGTGCCCATGGCCCTCTGTCCCAGTGGCAAGTGGCAGAAGCTGCTCTCCCGCCATCCATCCGCCGCTTGCCTCCCTCCAGCCATCTCTGCCGCCCTGCAGCCGCCCCTGCCGCCCGCTGCCTTGCCGCCCACGTTTGTTGAGGTGGAGCTGTTGGTGCCGGTGGTGGGCAGGCAGGGCGGCGTGAAGCGGCGGGGGAGGGGTGGGGGGAGTGTGGGCCGGGCGAGGGGTTTAGAGGAGAGAGGAACAGGCAGGGGGTCTGATGGTGGGAAAAATATGGTAGGTGGTGAGGGGGATGAAGGTGGGATGGGCGAGGGGGGGCGGAAAAAGGGTGAAGGGGAAGGGGAGGAAACCTTGAGGGGTGGTGGGGCAGCGGGGAGTGGTGGCAGCGGGCAGGCAGGGCAAGCAAGAGGTGGTGAGAGGGAACATCTGGGCGATGTGTCTGCAGCAGGGCGCGAGAAGAAGGGCAAGGGACGAGGAGGCGAGGCGGGCGCAGAGGGAGGGCTTGGCACAGTGCATGGGCGCGGGGGGCAGGAGGGAGTGTTGCGCGTGCGGTTGCTGGTGGACTCGCGCCTCGCCATGCTGCCGCTCTTCCACCCGCCTCCTCTGCACCTCCTCTCCTCTCGGTCCGTCCCCTCTCCTGCCCCTCACTCATGAGCTCTGCGTCTTCATCTCACCTGTGCTGTCATGCCATGTCGCATTGTGCCAAATGGCAACTCCTGCCTGCCACCATCTGCCCACTCCCACAGCACAGCACATTGGAACATTGCAATGTCGCGTGGCTCCATGCAATGCAGCATCTTCCCGGTCTCTTGATGACAAGCTGTAGCATAGGGGCCACGTGTCCATGTTTTGATTATACTTCCTCATCCCCTTGCCATGCTCCTTCGATCTTCTCCCTTGTATCTCTCAAACGGTCCTTTGTATTAATTCAGCAGGGGTACAAATATGCCTCCTCTCTCTCTCTCTCTCTCTCCTCCTCCCTTCCTCCCCTCACCACAACGTGCCTGTCCTCCCCTCCCGGCTCCCTCCCCGCTACAGCATCCAGCAACTGCTCCCTGCCCACCAGCCATCGCTGCTGCCCTCGCCACCCAACCCACATCCCCCATCTCGCCAACCACACCCCTCCACGCTCCCCACCCACAATCCCGCCACTGCTGCGCCTCTTACCGCTGCACCCTCTCTCCACCCGGCCCCTCCCTCCCACCCTCCTGCCTCTTCCATTCCCCCTGCCTCTTTTTCGCCATCGCCACCGCTCTCCTCTCTCCCCCTCGCGCTGCCTCATCGCCTCGAGCTTGCTGCACCTCTCTCCTTCCTCCGAATGCTGCCCAGGTAACGCCCTCTGCCCACTACCCCCTCCCCCTCTTTCCCCCCACACCCCCATTCCCTCATACACCCCTCCCCCCGTCCTGTACCCTCTTAATCTAGACACATGGGTGCCTGCACTCACTGCATTCTCTCTGCATCGTCTCTCTTTTTGTTCCTCGCAACGCGCCTTCTTCCTAATCACTCTCCTTGTGTGTTCGTCTGCCCCTTCATCCCCATGCCCCCATCACAGGCCGCCCCAACCCAAGCCATCCACCCATCCCCCCGTTTTGCCACCACCCACCCCTCATCGCTCCCCTTCCCCTCCTCCCTCGCCCCACCCCACCGCTCCTGCCTCCCCTCCACCTGCGCCCGCGCCTCCTCCTGTCCCCTCCGCTGCTGCTGAAGCTTCCACTGTCGCCAAGGAAGGGCAGGAGGGGGCTGAGCAAGGCAGGGAGGCGGAAGGGGGGCGGAGTGGCAAGTCAATGGGCACGTGGCAGGTGGTGGCGGTGGGGCGGGGGGAAGCGGAGGGAGGTGGTGATGGCAGGGATGGGGGGAGTGGGTCTCAGGCACTGGCGAGCAGGGATGAGGATGGGCAGGTGAGAGGCATGGGGCACGGGGCATGGGGCATGGGGCATAGGGCACGGGGCATTGGGCATGGGGCATGGGGCACGGGGCATGGGGCATGGGGCATGGGGCATGGAACATGGGGCATGGAACATGGGACATGGGGCATGGGGCATGGGGCATGGGGCATGGGGCATGGCTAACTGGTTGTGGTTGCTAGCTGCATGGCGTATGGGCATGTGTGCATTGTTGCCGGTTGCTGGTAGCTGCGTGTGTGCATGCATGTGCTTGTGCATACTAGCCAGCCACCTCCACCGTCTCTCATCTGCACACTACCCCTCACCACTCCCCTCTCCCCTCTCCCCCTCATCTCCTCTCGTCGCCCATCCTCTCCTCTCTCCTTCTCGCCTCCTCCCCACCTTCCCCCTCCTGTCCCCTCCCCATCATCCACAGCAGCGCAGCAAGAGGGCGCGCACGACTCCCCCCACCATAGGCCTCGACGCCATGCGTGAGCCAGACCTCTTCTGGTCCCACCCGCTCAACGCCTGGTTCCTAGGCCCGGGAGACGCCGGGGCCGAGCCTGGGCCCGAGGCTGGGGGTGAGGGCGGGGGCGAAGGGGCGTTGGAGGTGGTACTGGGTGTGCAGCAGCTGGTGGCGGTGTTGGATGAGGTGGATGGGCAGGTGGTGGCTGGCATGCGCGCCGAGGGGGGCGTGGGGGCGCTGCTGGCCGAGGAGGATGGCGATGAGCAGTGGCTCGGCGAGGTGAGTGCCCAAGGAGGTAGGGACGGGTGCGAGCTGGAGGTGTGAGGAGGAGGGGTGATGGGGGAAGGTGCGGTCGGGGGGAGACTGAGGGCTGTGAGCAGCAGATTCAGGTGAGTGTTGGGGAGATGGAGGTGTGGTTGTGATGCAAGAGAGGCAAGTCACTTGGTGGCGTTGCCAAGTATCGGTGTCTCATACTCTCTTTCTGCCCTTCCTCCTTGCCATCACCTCCATCTGCTCTCCACCTCTCCTTCCGTGCCCTCTCCCACTCCCCTCCCTGTCCCCATTCCCCCAGCTTCCCGGAGAACCTCCTACCACCGCTATCCACACTGCACACCTCACCACGCACCGCGCACCACACACACGCAGGCATGACAGCACAGCATCGGCATCCCAGGCATCCCTGGCCCTGCGTGCGGGGCGCAGGGCGAGGGCCATTCGCCTGGAGCAGCGCGTGCAGAACGAAGCAGAGGTGCTGCTGCCGCCTGCATACACTGCTACTGCCAGCGCTGGGAAGCAACACGCACGCACTGCAGGAGCAGCCGCACCGGCACAGGGGGGTAGTGAACAGGCGATGGCAGGAGCGGCAGGTGCTGGGGCAGGGGCTGTGGCAGGGACAGGGCAATTGAACAGTCGCGCAGATGGAAGTGTGGGCGTGGAGGTGTTGAAGGAAGGGAAGGATGCGAGGGAAGGGAATGAAGCAACGGGGCCTGGAGGCGCAGCAAGAGACGGAGCCCCGTCGAGGTTGTACCGTAGCAGTGTTCCTGCCTTTGCCCGGCGGGTGCTGCTGTGCCCGCCAGACCCACTTGCTGCTCCTGCCCCTGTGCCCGACCACTCCCACCTTCCGTCTGCCTCTACTGCTGCCGTCCACCCTGTGGGTTCATCCCAGCATGGCAGCTCCATGCCTGCTGCTACCAGCAGCACCAGCACCACTAGCAGCCGGCAGCGGTACGTGTATTCAGAGCTGCCACCGCCCGCCACGCCTCTTACCGCATCTCTCCCCGCATTGCCACCGCACTCAGCTTCTGCCACCGCCCCCTCCTGCCCCGCTACTCCCCCTCTCTCTGATCAACCCCTGAACCGGGCGTCGTTGTTCCTGCCCCTGCCCGGGGCACCCCTGCACGCCTCTGCTGCTGCCGCTCCCCCCCCTGGCGGCACGATAAGCAGGTCTGGGGGGGGCGTGGCCCCTGCTGCTGCTGCTGGAATGCGTGATGTGGGGGGTAGTGGCAGTGGTGCTGGCGCCGCTGGTGCTGCTGGGGCAGGTGGGGTTGGTGTGGCAGGGGGATCAGGGCTGGGGGTGAGCGATGGTGCGAGGGACAGCAAAGGCCTGCCGCCCTGCACACCTTATGAGCTGGTGCCTGCTGTGGTGTCGCCTGCGCCAGGAGGAGGAGGAGAGGCTGATGGTGGCGGCATGAAAGTGGAAGGGGTGGTGGTGCGTGGGGAGCAGATGGGCGTCACAGGGGAAAGGCCTGTTGTGAAAGAGGAGCAAGGGAAGGGAAGGGATGCGAGGAAGGAGTTGAAAGGAAGACTGAAGAAGGGCGAGCAGAGGTCAGGTGAGGCGGGGAGGAAGCGTAAATTCGTGAGGTTTGTGGGAGTTGACGGGGACGAGGCGGCTGATGGTGATCCTGATGGCGGGTTGACGAAGCGGCAAATGAGGCGCACTCATGGAGGCAGCTCAAGCATGGTGAAGAGAGAAGTGGATGGCCCGGTGGTAGGGACGCAGACGACGAACAAAGAGAGGTTGTCAATGGTGCAAGGGAAGACGACGGGGAAGAAGGGTGGGAAGGTGGGCAAGAGAGGGAAGGCGGCACGTGCGGTGCAAGAGGGGAAGGTGGGTGGTGCTGGGGATGGAGTGAAGGGAGGACGAGGTGTTGCGAGCTCGGTCAAGGTGGGTAGCGCGGATGATAGGAAGGTGACTGGAGTCAAGGTTGGGGAGAGGAGGAAGGTGAAGGTGAAGGGGAAGGGGGAGTTGAAGGGTAAAGGGAAGGGGAAGGGGGAGGTGAAGGGGAAAGGGAAGGGGAAGGGGGAGGGGAAAGGGGAGGTGAAGGGGAAGGGGAAGGGGGAGGTGAAGGTGAAGCGGAAGGGGGAGGGGAAAGGGGAGGTGAAGGGGGAGAAGAAGGGGAAGGTGAAAGGGGAGGGAAAGGTGGAGGCAAAGGGGAAGGGGAAGGTGAAGGAGAAAGGGAAGGGGGAGGTAAAGGTGAAGGGCAAGAGGAAAGGGGAGGTGAAGAGGAAGGGGGAGGTGAAGGGGAAGAGGAAGGGGGAGGTGAAGGGGGAGAGGAAGGTGAAGGGGGAGATGAAGGGGAAGGGGAAAGGTAAGGGGAAGGGGGAGGTGAAGGGGAAGGGTAAAGAGGTGGTGAAGGGGAAGGGTAAGATGAAGAAAAAGTTTAAGGGGGAGATTAAGGGGAAGCGGAAGGTGAAGGGGAAGGTGAAGGGGAAGGGGAAGGTTAAGGGACCAAAAACGAAGGTGCGTGGTGTTGGGGATACAGGCAAGCGCGTTGTGAAGAAGAAGAGGATGAAAAGCATCAAGGGGCGGCACAAGGGCGAGCGTGTAAGACGCTGGGCGGTGAAGGGCGGTGGAGCGCGGTTGAAGAGTAAACTGGCACACAGAGGGAGAAGACAGCAGCAGAGGGGAGGTCGAATGGCGCAGCGATGGCTGCTGGGGGCGGAAGTGAGTGTGGGGCGCTGTGGGGGGGACAGCAGGGAGGAGTGGGAAGCGATGCCTGTACTGGGGCTGCGGGAAGAGATGAGCATGATCAAGCTCTTGCTCTCTCATCCCCTCGCCCAGGCTAAAGGCAACGACGATGTGTGTGCGTGCAATAGGGTTGGTGGGACGACTGGCAGCATGGCACATTCGCTGGGGCTCAGTGTGCAGGCGGGGAATGCACAGGGTGCTGCTGCTGCTTCTGCAGCGGCAGGAGCAGCAGCTGCCGCTACTCATGCTGGTCCTGTTGTTGTTCCTGGTGGTGGTGGTGATGCTGCTGCATCTGCTCCTGCTGCTGCTGGTGCTGACGCGGTGCCAGCACCAGAGCAGCCGTCCCATCCAGCCCCTGCTTATGAATCCACAGCAGCAGAAGCACAGCAACCACCGAACACCTTACACAACCCCTCCACCACCCCAGCATCCCTGCAACCACCATTTGAACCCCCATCAGTAACAGCAGCAACTGCAGCAGCAGCAGTGGTGCCGTGTGCCGTGGTGCGGCAGGCAGAGGCTCTCAGGGACTCCTCTCTGGACACGGCTCTACTGGCAGCAGCACACGGCAAGTGTCCCTGGTGTGCTCGCCGCTTGCCCTCTCCCCTCACCGCCTCCTCCTCTGCGTCACCCCAGCAGCGCCAGGGCTCATGGGCGGGCACGCGTGGGGGATCGCCGCTGCTGGCGCTCTGTGGGGATGCTTCTGTGGTCGCTGCTAGTGCTGCTGGTGGCGCTGGTGGCAATGGAAGCAGCAGCAGTAGCAGCAGCAGTGCGAGGCAGCGTATCCTTGCCAGCCTGCAAGGATCTGTGAGTGACATAGCTTACTGGGCTGGGCCTGGGGCGCTTGTGCCTCACACATTTCTCTGCTGGAGGGGTTTGGTTTGGGGCTTGGGGTAGGAAGGGTTGCAAGTTGCTGGAGGAAGGTTCTGCTTTCCTTTCTCCTCCTGAACTCTGCTGCCCCTCATTTCCCACCTCTCTGATTCCACCTCTCCAGTTCGCCTCAAGACTCATATCCATATGGTAAGACACAACTCCTTGCCTGTGTGCCTGTGCGCTTCCTCCCACCATAATCCCCACAGATGCCCTCACCGCTGACTGCTGCGCTGCTGGCGGGGGAAGTGAAGTCGCTCCTCCTCGCTGCCTTTGGCTCCCGCCGCCTCACCGGCCCGCTCTCCCTCCCCGCCCTCGCTGCTCCCACCCGCCCCACGCTCCCCATCCCCACCCCCACAACCTCCCCTGCTGCCTCCCCCTCCTCCTCCCCCGCTCCCCCCGCTCCCCCCACCACCATCAAGCCACCTTCCCCTAAAGCTCAAACCGAAGCCGCGCCTGCTGCTGCTGGTGATGCAGCAAAGGTGGGGGAGGAGGTGCGGGGAGAGAAGGTGGTGGGGAGTGGAGGAATGGAGAAAGCGGCAGTGGCGGAGAGTCCAGTGGGGAAGGCAGGGGGTGGCGCAAGTGATGTGGGAAAGGGTGGGGTGGATGGGGGAGGGGATGGTGGGCGGCAGGGAAGGGGTGGGGTTGGGGATGCGAGAGTGAGAGAGGAGGTGGAGGAGGGAGAGGCTGTGGAGATGGAGGAAGGGGAGGCAAGGGAGGAGGGGGCTGTGGAGGAGGGTGAAGCAGTGGAGGTTGAGAGGAGACGGATGGGAGAAGAGGGGGGGAGCAGGGGCGCACGGGGAGTGAGGTGGGAGGGGGTGAAGGGCGGGGGTGGTGAGGAGGGGAGGGACGGGAGCAAGGGGGTGAAGGAGGAGGGTGAGGCAGGGGTGGTCGGTACAACGGCCGGTGCGAGTGGGGGGGTGGCGGAGGGTAAGGGCGTGGGCGCACGTAGGGAAGAGGAGGAGGGGGAAAGGATGAAGAGGAGTGGCCCAGGCGGAGGGGTGGAGGCAGAGGGCGGTAAGGAGGTGGAGGGGAGTAAAAATCCGAAAGGGAGTAAGGACGTGGAAGAGAGTAAGGAGGTTGAGGGTGATGAAGAGGAGGCAGGGAGCAGAGTGCGGAGTGTGGTGGCGCTGTGTCCGCCGGCAGTGCTGGTGGGGTATCAGGACGACTGGCTTGCCACGTCGCCCTCGCTGCTCCGCCTCTGGGACAAGGCGCCCTTTGAACCCTACTGCCTGCCTAAACCCGTACGCCCTGGCACACCTCTTACATGCACACCCACCCACCCTCCCATGCTCCTGTGCTCCTTTTCTGTACTACTCATCACACCCCGCGGTCTCTTGCTCCTCTGTTCCTGACTAGCCCCAAGGGTTCGTTCCTCATACTTTCGTCCCCCACCCCCCCTCCCCCACGCATCCACTCTCTCGCCTTCCCTTACAGCAGCTTCGTCCCTTTTCCACGTTTATTGCCATCCCTCCCTCCCTGCAAGTCCCCACCCCACCCCTTCAACTCCCCATCCCTTCAACTCCACTCCCCACCACACCCCGTCAACCCCCTCTTTTCACCTCCACACCGCATTGTGCCGTGGCAGCTATCGGTGCTGGCCATCTGTCCCGCGCTGCCTGCCCTCGCTCGCCCCCTTCGCTCCTTCCTCTCCGACCTCGCTTCAGGTGATGCCCGCTCTCGCCATCTCTCACTCTTCCCTATGCTCCACACCCTCTATTCAACCTCTCTTACCTCCCTCCCTACTCTCCATCCGCCCTGTACCCCCACGACGATGTTGTTTCTAAGTCGACGAATGAATAACGTAGCAGTGTGATGTGATATTTGTGCGCCTCGCCTACCCCCAATTGCCTTTGTCCATCCAACCACCCCCCCACACTGCATTCCCCTCTTAGCACTCATCCAATCTTGCTTCACCGTTCCGCACCGCGTCCTTCCCCTCCCCGTGCGCCCACTACAGTGTATGAGGCATGTTCCCTGGGCACCTTCTCCCCGCTGCTGCCGCTCTCCCCCGCCCCCGACCACCACCACCCACCGGGCATGCTACCAGTGCCGCTGCCCCCTGCCCACCTGCCCCCAGCCCGCGCCGTGGGTGCTTTCAGTGACGCCGTGGCAGCTGCTCTCGCCAAGCTGCCTCGCACTGCCCTCTTCCCCCCCACCAACTCCACCGACCCTGACCTTTGCCCCTCCACGGTGCACCCCCTGCCGAGCCGTTCACCCCATTCTCACTCGCTCACTCAATCACTCACCGCCCTTCTGTTCAGATTGCTCGTTTTCCCTCCTTCCACCCCTCTACTCTTGCTTGTCCGCCGCTGTTCCTCTCTGCCTCGCTGTCCCTCTCTGCCTCGCTGTTCCTCTCTGCCTCGCTGTTCCTCTCTGCCTCGCTGTTCCTCTGTGCCTCACTGTTCCTCTCTGCCTCGCTGTTTTTCTCGTTCCATCGGCCCCTCTTGGCGCATGCATCTAAAGCTGAGTCGGTCTGCCTCGCTCCATGCCGCCACCTCCCCTCTTCAACCAATGAATGCATCAAACAAGTCATGCATTTTCCACCGCAAAATTGCCACCACTGCTCAGCCTAACCAACCCTCTTCCTCCCCCTCCCCTCCTCCCCTTCCTTTGCTTCGCCCCCCTTCCCCGCCTCGCCCTGGTGTGGTGTATGCAGCTGCTCCTGCTGGTGTGCCCCTGGACATCCCCTGGGGCGTGCCTCTCCCTCTTCCTCCGCACTGCTGCCCACACCCACGCCCTCACGCTCGCTGCTGCCAAAGGTACCACCATTGCGTGTATGTTCGCTCTCATATGCCCCTTTGCCTCAATGCCCCCCTTTGCCTCAATGCCCCCCTCTGCCTCAATGCCTATGCAGTGGATGGATGGCGCAGCATACCTGCATGCCACTCACATCACTTGCCTTCATCTTCTCCTCCTGTCCACTCTACCTGCTTCCATCCCTGCTCCCTCCTCTCTTTGCCTGAATTTACTCCCCAACCTTATTATCTTCTCCCTTCCCATCCTCCTAACCCTCACGCCCCCACACCCCACTGTCCCTCCTCCCCCCACTCGCCCAGACACATCAGCGTCAGCATCACCCACAGCCGCCCATCCCGCTGCTCCGCCCAGTCTCACGCTCTTCCCGCGTCCGCTCACAGTGCATCTGCTGCCCATGTCCCACGTGCTCTCCCTCTCACACTCTGCACGCGCCAGCTCCCTCCGCCAGCTCGCCCTCTCGCTCTTCTCCAAAGTCAGACGCTCCCTCCTCCCGCTGCCACACTGCCCTGCTCACACTGACGGGGGAAATGCAGCAGTAACAGCAGGAGCAGGAGGAGGGGGAGGAGGCGGAGAAGCAGGAGCAGGAGCAGGGGCAGGGGCAAGAGCAGGAGAGGGCGTGGGAGGGATGGGGGGAAACGAAAAGGTGGTGGAGGGGAGAGGGGGGGAAGACGGCAGCAGTCACGGCGGGACGAGTTCTGGGGTGCCAGCAGGCAGCGGGGCTAGCATGGGGGATGTGGGAGGGGGTGTGGTGAGGAGCAGTGGTAGTGGTGGTAGCAGTGGCGGTGGTGATGGGGGCGGGGATAGGGATGTGCTAAGTGAGTTGGCGAGGAGGGGAGGGGGTGCGGGGGCTATTGGAGTGAGGGGAGGGATCATGGATCGCCTCAGCAGACAGCCCATGCAGTCGCCCGCTGCTGCAGCGCCAGCAGGATCGAGCAACCCAGCAGCAGCAGGCGCAGCAGCAGAGGCAGCTCCTGCACACGCAGCAGCAGCAGAAGCAGCAGCAAGAGCAGCAGGAGGAGGTTCTAGTAGTGCTGGTGCTGCACCAGAGGCGGACTGCAAAAATGCACCTGCTTCTCATCCCACGCCCGCACACGCCTCCTTCTCTGCCTCTCCGTCCCTGGCACCCACCACCCCCTCGCTTCTCCACGAGCCGCCCTTCATTCTCGCCGCCCCGGGTTCTGCCTCTTCCTCTCTCTCCCTGCCCTGCCCTTCCCGCACCCGTAGTGCTGACGGGGGGGAGCAGAGAGCAGCGAGCAGCGTGCAAGGGGAGGCAGTGGGGAGTGAGGTAGCTCCCAAGGTGGAGCAGCAGGGGAGGAGCGAGGGCAAGGCGGGATGGCCCAGGGAGAGAGTGAGCGGTCACCCTCCCCTCTCCCCGTCTCTCACTCCTGCTGCTGCTGCTGCTGCTGCTTCTGCTGTGCCCGGGACCACAGCAGTGGGAGGCACGGCGTCGCAGCAAGGTGCAGCAGCAGCGCAAGGTGCATGGGCGGGTGGGGTGGCAGGGGGCCGTGCAGGGGTGACGGGGGCAGCAGCGGCGCCCACCAGTGGAGCAGGAGGGGGGACAGGAGGGGCAGCTCCGGGGCACAAGGGACCCCTGGCGCTGCACTGCGTGTACATGTGGGGGGATGACTCTGCACCTGACACTCCTTCCGCTCCTGGTGCTTCTGGCACTGCCAGCGCTTGTGGCTCGGATCACCCCTTGGGCCTCCCAAGCGCGACAGTGAAGAGAGTGAAGGGGCGTGGAGCGGGCAGCAGGGCAGGGGGGCCTGCAAGGGTGCCGTGGGTGGTGGCGGTGTGGACGGACTCCCGGGGCGAATTGCTTGAGACCCGCGTGGTGCACGGCCGGGCAGGTGCTGGGACAGATGGGGAGACTGGAGAGGCTGCGGAGGGTGGGGAGAGTGAGAAGGGAGGGGAGACTGGGGAGGGGTTGAGGGGTGGTAGCGGAAGAATGGGTGATGGAAGGGGAGAGGGGGAGGGTGGGGATGGAGGGAGGAATGTGCGGGGTGCGGCGGAGGGCGGGGTTGGAGGTGGTGGAGAGGGAGGGAGAGGGGCTGCTGAGGGGGAGGGAGGTGACGAGGAGATGAGGAGGGATGGGTGTTGCGCGGAGGGGGAGAGGAAGGATGGGATGGAAGTGGATGGAGGGGCGGGCATGGGGGAAAGTGGTGGTGGTGGGGTGGCAGGGGTAGCGGAAGGGAGAAATGATGGGGCTGAGGGCACACCTGGAGGGACAGGGACAGCTGCAGCAGCAGAAACGGCAAGAGCATCAGCTGCAGCACCAGCAGCGGCAGCCACAAGAGGAGCAGACTCAGAACCAGCAGCAGCAGGGGCAGCAGCAGGGGAAGCAGGGGCAGCAGAAGGGGAAGCAGGGGCAGCAGAAGGGGCAGCAGCAGGGGCAGCAGGAGGGGCAGCAGCAGCATCTGTGTATAAGCTTGCTGTCCAGCCGTCTCCTGCTCTCCCCGTCAATACTCCCAGGAGCAGTGGCAGTGCGCGCGGGGCAGGCACGAGGGCGTGGGTGGGGCGAATGCAGAGCGTGTTGGAGCAGGTGCTGCAGGTGGGCGTGGAAGTGGTGGCGCTGCTGCAGCACAAGGCACGCCTGCAGGCAGGCAGGGATGCGGAGAAAGGGCAAGGGGACGCGGGGAAGGGGAGGGAGGGCGGTGGGGAGGGAGGGGAGGAGGATTGGTGGATGGCCCAGCGGCCGGTGTATGTGGTGAAGGCGGGGCAGGGAATGACACGTGCGGAGCTGCAAGGTACGGATTCACTCCATGCCATGTGCTGTCACGTGCCCCTTAAAGTCACATGCCATGTCTCTCTGCGTTGATTTGTCTCAATGCATACCGTAGTAATAGAGGATGGTGTTTCATTCCCCTGTGCCCACCCAATTTAATTCCATGCCTTATGCATTTGTGCCTGTACGTGTGTGCATGTGCCTTCGCGCCCGCGCATGCATGTGCATGTATCAGCATGGCAGCAAGCCATTTCGTCGCTCTCCTCCTCCTCCTTCCGCCCAGTTTTCTCCGCCTCTACCCGCAGCACCACCCACCCACCACCACGCCACCCAACGTCCACCAGTCGCACAACCCATGCAGCAGCCGGCAAGGCAACACAGGCACAGGCAGGCAGAAACACCGCACAAGGACGACAAACAGCAAAGGCTGGAAAGGAAGAGGGGAAGGAGGGGAGGAAGGAGGGGAGCAAGGAGGGTTCTCTGGTTGTACAGCCAGCCCCAGTCCAGCCCGTGCCTGTGAGCCCACCCTCACAGCCCACCCCTGCATCCCTCGCCGCCCACGCTCCTGGGCAAGTGGGAGAGCAGGTGCAGGGCCGGGTGTCTCAAGAAGCTGCGAGCAGCACTCCTCCTGTCGCCCCCGCTCCCGGTGCCTCTAACCCCCTCTCCCACGCCACTGCCCTTGCAGCCGACCCCCCCCCTCACCTGTCCAGCCAGGGAGCAGACGAGCAGGAGAAGGGACCGGAGAGCCATGGGGTGGCTGTGGGGGGTGAGGGGGCGGGTGTAGCAGAAGGGACGCGGGAAGGGAGTGTGCAGGTGGAGGGACACCCTGGGGTTGGGACGGTGGGAGAGAGAGTGCCGGGTGTGTGGCAGGGCATTGCAAGCGTGACCGTTGCATGGCTGCATGTGGTGCCACAGCTGCAACTCATGTCAATACCACCGCCGCCCCCACCCTCCCCCACTCCCTCTCCTGCCCCTGCACCTGCTCCCTCTGTCCTTACCCCTTCCCTCCCTTCGCCGGCTCTCGGCCCCGCTGCCTCCCCTATTCTCTCCCCCATGCAACCACGCCCCACTCCATTCCCGTCCCCACTATCCACGCGCCACACTGCCACCACCCCCACCACACTCCCCCTTCCAGAGCCCTTCTCCCCTCCCCTTGCACCCCTGCCCCCATCCTCCCGAACCACTTCCTCCCCCATCCCTCTCCATCCCCCTCCTCTCCCCCACTCGCCCTTCCCCCACGCGCCCTTCCCCCCCCGCATCCCCCATGAAAGCACACACCCTCTGCACCCGCCACTGCCCTCACCGCCCCTGCATGGGGCAATCGCAATCCCCCCCCGGGGTCCCTTGCAGCTTCCCCAGCAGCACGGGGCAGGGTCTACTCTGCTGCTCGTGCCCCATGCTCCATGGATTGACCTCTCCACCCCTGCACACTCCCCCTGCAACCCGCCGTACTTCCCTCCCACTCCTCTGCACCGCTTGCGACCCCCCAAGCGTGTGCGCCCTGCTCTGGGTCGGCTCCAGAAACCCAAGCAGAAGAAGCAGCGTGTGCCGTTGCTGCTAACCCCCCCACCTCCTCCCCCTTCCCCCTGCGCCCCGCTCCCCCTCCCCCTGCGCCCGCTTGTGGCGGCTCAAGTAACACGAGCGCTGCTGCTGCGACTGAGGCGGCAGCAGGAAGTGGGGATGAGGAAGGGGAAGCGGGATAAGTTGATAGAAGGGGTTAAGGGAAGGACGAAAGGTGGAGTGGCAGCAGTGGGTGTGAGAGGGAGGAAAGCCAGCAGGGGTGAAGGAAGCAATGATGAAAGGATTAAGAGCAAAACAGGCAAGGGGAAAGCAGGTGAAGAGATTAAGACCAAATTAGGCAAGAGGAAAAGGGTTGTTGGGAGCAAGGGTGAAAGGAGTAAGAGAAAAAAAAGCAAGGGGAAATCAGGTGAAGGGATTAAGGCCAAATTAAGCAAGAGGAAACGGGTTATAGGGAGCAAGGTTGAAGGGAGCAACGATAAAGGGAACAAGGGTAAAGCGATTAAGGACAAAGAGGGCAAGGGAAAAGGGGGTGAAGGGAGTAAGGGCAACGCGAGTAAGGGTAAACGGAGCACGATCAAAGGTGATGGAGTCAAGGCGAGAGGAGAGAAGGAGGTGAAGAAGGAGAAGGGGAAGGAGGAGAAGGGGAAGGGGAAGACGAAGGAGGGTAAGAAGGAAGAGGGGAAACAGACGCAGGGGAAGGAGAAGAAGGGGAAGGAGAAGAAGGGGACGAAGGAGGGTAAGGAGAAGAAAGGGAAGGAAAACAAGGGGACGAAGGAGGGGACGTTGAAGAAAGTGAGTGTGGATGGAGTGAAAGTGAAGGGAGTTAAGGGAGTAAAAAGGCAGGGGAAGGATAAGGAGCTGGGTACAGGGAAGGTGAAGGGTGGGACGATGATGAAGAAGAAGGGTGTAACAATCGGGAAGAAATCAGGCGGTTCTAGTAAGACAAAGACAGGTGCTGCTAGTGCAAAGAAAACAGGTAAGGAGACAGGTAAAAAGACAGGTATTGATAGTGGGACGAAGACAGGTATTGCCAGAGGAGAGGAAATAGGTAAGAAGATGGGTATTGATAGTGGGAAGAAGAAAAAAATAGGTAAGGAGACAGGTATTGATATTGGGAAGAAGAATAAAATACGAAAGAAGACAGGTATTGATATTGGCAAGAAGAAGAAAATAGGAAAGACAGGTCTTGGTACTGGGAAGAAGAAGAAAATAGGAAAGACAGGTCTTGGTACTGGGAAGAAGAAGAAAATAAGTACGAAGACAGGTGTTGATAGTGGGAAGAAGAAGACAAGCCGTGCTGGTACGAAGGTGGGCCGCAAAAGCAGCAAGGAGGGAAAACTGGTGAAGTCATTGCGGCCAAAGATAACACTGGGCAAGGCCCGGAAGGCAGCGAGGCGGGGTGTCACAGCATCAGAAGTGCACAAGGCGGCAGGCAGGCAGGCAGGCAGGGCGAGAGGCCATGGCAAGAAGGGGCGGAAAGAGGCACGGAAGGAGTGGAGGCGAGTGTGGCGGGAGAAGATGCGCGAGGTGGGGCGTATGGTGCGAGAGCTGACTGGTGGGGAGGACGATGGGCACGAGGGCGTGCGTGGTGTGGCCACAGCAGTGATTCTCAGCACGGCGACACACCGAGGGTGTGCGGGAGGGGAGGGGGGGACGGCAGCAGGGGCAAGCGGTGCAGCAGCGGCATGGCTGGGGCTGGAGGGGCTATCGGTGGGAGCAGCACAGGAGGCGTTTCGGCTTGGGTTGCCCTGGCAGGGTGCGTACCTGCCTGCTGTGACTAACAGTGGATTCCTCTCCCGCTCTTCTTTCTCTGGTGGCAGTGGCGGTGGCAGTGGCGGTGGGGGCTTGGGTGCGCGGCTGGGGTCACATGGAGCTGCACATGCAGGTAGCGCAGCTGCTAGCAGTGCTGCTGCTGCTGCTGCTGCTTCCTATCCCCTTCTCGCCCCTGCAGCATCAGCAGCCACAGTGGGAGGTGGCGGTGTAATGGCAGGAGGGATTGGGTGTGGTGCTGGGGGAGGGGTGGTGGCTGTGATTGTTGCGGCCCACTTTACTGCAGGGCCTGCTGTTGCTGACGCACGGCAGAAGGTCGGGGAAGCGGAAGGCAAGCAGGAGGGGAGGAACGCCTCGATTCAGGACAGGAGAGGCAATCGTGTGGTGGGGAGAGGTGCTGATGAGCGACAGAGGGCGGGTGGTGGAGTGACAGACAGTATGAGGAAAGAGGGTGACGGGCGGGAAGGTGTGGGAGTGGGAGTGAAGCGAGGGAGGGAAGAGGAGGGCAGTGGGGCAGGAGGGGTGGAGCAGGGGGGAGAGGAGGGGATTGCTGGGGGTATCAGAAAGCGGCAGCGGGTGGAGGCAACAGGTGTAGGGGCAGGGGCCAGTGGTGGGGGAGGTGGGGCGAAGGAGATCAAGGTTGGGGTGAAGGAGGGCAAGGGTGGGGAGGGCAAGGGTGGGGAGGGTAGTGTAGATGCCAGGAGGGGGGAGGGTGTGGAGTGCAAGGCTGTGGAGATGGGTTCGAAGGTGCCAGGCAGTGGTGATGGCAGGGCGAGTGCAGAGCACAGAGAAGCAGCTCCAGGGACGTCTCAAAAGGCGAGTGGTGCACCGAGAGAGGCCCAGACCGGGTATGGCGGGGAGACAAGAGGGCCGGCACAGGACAGGAATGGCAGGGGCGTGGGCAGCGAGGGAGGACGGGAGGGAGAGGAACAGGGGAAACAGAAGAGCGTCACAGGCAGCAAAGGGGGTGAGAAAAGGGAAGGCGAAGTGGGCGAGAGTGAGTGGTGGGAGGCAGCAGCAGATGCGGAGGCAAGGCGCGTGGCGCAGCAGCTGGGAGCAGAGCTGCATGCGCTCTCCTGGCTGTCCGTGTCCCCTGCCAGCCCCTCCCCGCTCTCCCACCTCCCCTTCCACTTCCTTGTGGCCGCGCGCCTGCTGCTGCTGCTGCAGCACGTGCCGTGCGCTGCACCTGCGTATGTACCAAGCGGGGCGATGTGTGGTGCTGGTGAGGCGGAGGCAGGTGTGGGTGTGGGAGCGGGGGGAGAGGGTGGTGGTGCAGCGCGTGGAGGGGAGCAGGTTGAGCAGGCAGCAAACGTGCGAGCGCACAGTCAAGGCGCATGCTTCTGAGAAAGCAAGGCATTTGTAGAAGTGTATCGTGATACTAGTACATATTGCTCCTCCTGCCGCATCGCTATGCTGCAGTCTACAGCCTTCTAACATGCACTGGCACACTAGGCAACTGTAATCCATTTATATCAAGCATGAGACCAAGTTGTGCAACAGCTTTTGTCTGCCAGATCTCAAAATATCTTCTCATTGATGCTGGTATATTGGAATTATATTGGCTCTATTCCTTCCTCTGGTGGCAAGCATAAACTTGCGCTCGCCCAGCAGAGCTCTGCACTTTCTGCAGGATCAAACCATGCTCCATCCTCCAGACTTGCACATGCTAGATTACAAGTGGCCCTTGCTACTCACCCCCAACAGAATACCTTCTACTCTTGCTACTCTACCTATGTCCAACTTGTTCATCCCCAACTTTGTCAAGCGCCACCCCGTTCTGGTAGTAGTATCTCCCCATCCTGCCCTAGGCAGCTCATCCTGGCCTGGCACGGTCAAGAGACAATCCATTGCCGGAGCATTTGTGCGAGGTTAACGCGGCTGGACATCATGGGTTTATTGACAGCCCACGCATCATCCCCCATGGTGCAGTGCGCCACAGCACTGAAGAGAAACGCTTTCATCTTGCTTCCCGCCGCGTTCCGCTCCTTCACCACGTCACGCACCGTCTGCTCCATACCCCGGCTATATCGTGCCAGCACGTCCGCAGTGCTCTTAGGGCACGCCGCCACGTTGCCGCGCCGCATGCACGCGCGGATGGGAGCGCCCTCGGGAATGGCTTCTGGGGCGAGGGTTTTAGCGATGCCCGAGTAGTCGAGGATGCTCTGCACGAGGAAGAGCGGCGTGCGCACGAAGTGCAGCCCGTACTGCGGGAAGAAGCACTTCCATGTCTCGTTGCGTGCCGCGTAGTCTGGTGCCGGTGTAGGGAGGAGAGGGGGGAGAGGAGAGGGAGTGGTGGGATAGGAGGAGGGGGTTGTGAGGGGTGGGGCGAAAGAATGAGGGCGTAGGTGGTGGGGACCATGCGTTCTAGAGGAAATGGGAAGTGGGAAATTGGAAGGGCAGCAATGATGGAGGGCAAGAATGGAGGGGTGGGGGACATACAGGGGCATATGCATGAGCACGAGCATGAGCATGTGACGGACCGGACACATGGCGCATGTGTGTTAAGTTGAGTGCATGGCAGCCTCCATGCAGTACAGGGGGGTGCAGAGGGTTGCGAGTTGGTGGATGAGAGGTGGTGGGTGGTGGGGGGCAGGAAAAGAAGAAACAGCATGGGCGGGCACGGGCACGAGCATGGGTGTGGGCGGGGGACTGACACTTGGCGCAGGCGGGGTGCACTCCAGCGTCCATGTGGTGCAGGGAGAAGAGCGTCTGTATGGTGCCGCGGAAGTAGTACTCGCCGTTCACCGCTGGGCCATCTGAAGGGCGCGGGGCACACACAACACGGCACGGGACAGGCCGTTTGAATATGCCAGAAATCGCGGGTGCAAGAAAGCAGTGAGTACGAGGAGTGCATACAGGCAGAGGGCATTGTAGGGGTTGAGGGCGAGGGGCAATGGCACAGCAGCGGTGCAGGCAGCGGTTGCGCATAGGCGGTACAGTACGGTACCCTGCACTGCAGCAGCAGCAGCCTCACGGCTCACCCAGGAAGGCGAACCTTGCATGCTCAGAACGTCTTGCAGGATGCCTCGGGTCGGGACAGAGGGAGGCACGAGGAGCCTGGGAAATAGTGGGCCAAACGCTAAACGGACCAAACCAGTGCGGCGGAACGGAGTGCAGGGGCGGCTCACCGAGGAAGAAGCCCGCGTCCATGATGCACTTGAAGGACGGCTGCAGCGGCGCGGGCAGCATGGCGGCCACGGAGTCGCACTTCATGGCCACGGCCACCGCGCCCGCACTGCACCCCGACAGCACCACCTGCTGCGCGCCCGCCATGCCGCGCTGCTGCAGCAGGTCTGCGCGCAGGGTCATGTGCGGGGAGGCCGCGGGGGAGCGGGGTGGGGGTGTATGCGATGGTGATGGGCGATGGGCGGTGAGGGGTGGAGAGTGGAGAGCATTGAGTGGTGAGTGCGACGATGCAATGGCGACTAGAGTCATGTGGGGGCACCTCATGGGCGTTGCTGCTTCCCATGCGCTCTACCAGCAGAGCGTGTGAGTATGGCATGGCATGGGATGACATGGCGTGGCATGGAATGGCATGTATGTGTGCACACATGCACCAGCAGCGGGCAGCAGCGCACCTTGAATGATGGCTTTCAGGATGCCCGCGCCCATGGCGTACATGGCCGCGCCGCCGCGCTTGACGGCGCCAGCGCTGCCGGCGAAGCTGGCGCCGTCGCAGTACTTCACGAGCACGACGTTCCAGTTGTAGAACAGCGGGTTAACCGTCGCGTTCGCGCTGCCGATGCCGCCCATCAGCGCCGACGCCGACCCCTGCTCGCACCGCGCGGCCAGGGGGAGTATAGGGGGCGAGGGAGCAGGGGGTTAGGTAGCAGGAGTGGACATTTGAGGTGCTTCAAAGAGAAGCAAAGAGGGGGGGGGGGGGGAGGGGGGGATTAGCTGAGAATGAGGATGTCGGCCGGTGGAGAGGGGGTGGAGCAGCGGAGGAGAGGGAAAGAGCGTGCAAGGGGAGAGGAGGGAAATGGATGGGTGGCATACGGCTGGATGCTATCGGGCATGGGCTGAGTCATGGGTTAGTTGGTTCCACGACCAAGGAGCGTGCGTTGACTCACCCCGGGCGACGCGGCTTTGCCAGGCTGGCCGGGTACGGGGTTGGGCCACGTGGCGCTGCTGCCCAGCCCCGTGGCTTTCCGCCGCACGCACCGCTGCATGTTGAAGCACCACCCCCCGCCCTGCGTGCACGCACAACGGTTCGCACACGCGCAGCAAGGTAAGGAACAAAACGGGCAGGAGCAACATCAACGGTGTGTGGTACGGCGATATTAGCGGCACGGGGCGGGGAAACAATCGGATGGGAGGGAGTGGCGGAGGGGACGGCAAGGGGAACGGGACCGCGGCCATGGCGGGAGACGGGGGGTGGAACGGGCATGGATATGCGCGGCAGCGCAATGGTCCAGGTGGTGGCGCCGAGCGCTCCCAGCAGATGGAGACGTGTGAGCGCACACGATGCACGCCGGCAGTGGCGCGCAATACACAGCACACAAGCCGCCACGTTCCCCCCCTCCCCTCACCTCACGATACCTAAACCACGCGGATGCCCACTACTTTGCACCGTGGTCCGCCTTTCCCCACACTTCGATCGCTCCACGGCGCGGCGCAATGGCCACCCCCTGTGAATGGAAGTTGTCTCTGGTAGCGCTGGAGGAACGGTGATCCATTCAAGAAAACCAGGGGGGGCTTCTCCCCCTCCTGCCGAGGCCGCCCTCGCCCCGCCCTCGCCCCGCCCCGCGCCCCGCCCCGCGCCCCGCCCTGTGCCCCGCCCTCATCCCGCCCTGCGCACACGCACCTCCAGAGTGATGAGCCACCGCTTGCTGCCAGTGCCGGTTCCTCGCTGATGGTAGTACCCGGCGGGGCTGGAGGCGGGGGCGGGGGGGTAATGGGCGGGGAATACGGCGAAATATGGGCAAGAGCGATCAGGAGAGCGGCACGCGCGTAGCATTCGGCGCAAAAGTGGCTGCGCGCAACGGCCGACTCGTAACGACTTTTTGAGACATTTCAAAGAGGGTGGTCGCGGCGGCGGCGCGCGGCAGCTGTTTACCTGCCGTCGAGGCATCGCGGGGCAGTGCTGTCCGCAGTGCTCAACAACACCTTGACCGTATCCATGCTGCTCGCCTGCGTGCCGCCCACCCCTCGAGCCACCTTCCCCGTATCGCTCGACCCGCTCGACCCACTTCCCTTACTGTTCCCGCTACCCTTGCTACTTCCGCTACTTCCGCTGTTCCCGCTACCCTTGCTACTTCCGCTACTTCCGCTTCTTCCGCTTTTTGTGCTGCTTCCGCTACTTCCGCTTTTTGTGCTGCTTCCGCTACTTCCGCTTTTTGCGCTGCTTCCGCTACTTCCGCTTTTTGCGCTGCTTCCGCTACTTCCGCTTTTTGCGCTGCTTCCGCTACTTCCGCTTTTTGCGCTGCTTCCGCTACTTCCGCTTTTTGCGCTGCTTCCGCTACTCCCGCTGTTTCCGCTGCTGTTCGTCGCGGGCGACACGTGGTGGCCTTTACCGGGCGGATGGTGTCCGCCTTTTTCTCCGTGGTGCCCGCCAGCGCTCGGCGGAGACCCTTTCGCTATGCGCGTATGCACTGTGGGGCTTGGGGAAGATGGCGGAGCCGGCGCAGTTGGCGGAGATGGGGTAGATGTAGGTGGGTTACTGGGAAGAGGCGGGGAACTGGATCCGTCAAGCGCGGGTGCCCGAAGCAGCTGCGCGGAAAGTTCAACGTCGCCAGGGCGCGTGTCGGACGGGGAACTAACTGAATTCTGTGGTGTTGCGCTGAGCTCCACATTCAACAGCGCGGTTTCGCTCTGATCCGCCAGTTCGCGAGTGGGGACGGTTCGGCGGGCACTGGCGGAACGGCGCGTCACTCCCCATGCACGCACGACGTCCGCCGGGCCCGCACCTACCGCTGGCGCAGCTAGGCGTCGCGGGGAGGTGCGCCGCGCCGGAATGAGAGGGGCATTGACGGGCGGAAGAAATCGAAGGGATAAGGACTGGTGCGAGGGGTCGGCGATGTGGGTGGCGCATGCTAGGGAGATAGGAAAGGCCGATTCAAATGTGATGGCGGTGAGGAGAAATAGGAAAGAGGCGGAAATCAACGCATGCTGTGTTGCGCGAGGAGGGGATGAAGCACGCGGCTGTATTTGCGCAGCACACGTTCTTGTGCCCGCAGCTTCTCTCCCCGACACAGCCGTTCGGAACGGCCGAGACGTCCGGCCAGCAGGAGGGGGCGGCATTCCTAAAGTATCCCTAACGGGATATTCTTGCGATCGAGCTTGGAGGCATCTGAATGTCAACGAGTCTTCCTGGTAATGGCTGTGGTCTAACAACTAGGGCGGAGGGCAGTGCCAAGCACACCCGAAGCTCCGATGACCAGTGGTGCTGCTAAGTCGAGGTTTTTATTGAATCCCCGCGTCACCGATCGATAACCGTTCTTGAATAGAAACAGAGGTGTTGACCAATGCATCCGTAGTTAATCGTAGCAGTGGTACGGCTGCGAAACGGCGGGGTTGATAGACTCCGAAAAGTGTTCCTTAGGGAACACGTACGGCGTGGTTGGGAGAAGATTCAACTACCGCGAGCGGCAATGTGCCAATCATTCAACCACACATGAGGGGATCCAAAATTATGCATTGGAATCCAACCCTGACGCGCACAGCGATTCCTATCGCGGCACGGTTTATCTTATGTGCGTGGAAAGCTGCTCTGCCGGGAAATCGTCGCCCACTACTGAATTATCGCAGGTTTCGTCAAGAGTGCGCTCCGCAGGGGCCAGGCAGGTCGCCTGACTGGAAAAGTGAACCCTTACGACGACAGAGCTGTGGGCGACGACAAGCTGACAAGACATCCCCAACGCTGGCCAAGTCGCATTCGCTCTCAACACAATTCAACTCGTATATTGCCGCCACTTTGGTCGGCAAGTTCGAATTATCTCATGCAATATACAGAGCCAAAGTGTGAACGTGGACATCACAAGAAATTCACTAACCCTGGTAGGTCCTTGTTTAATGTAAAGAAGCTTGAAAAATGCACCAATATCATGCTAAGACAGATAAGATATCACTTTTGATATTAATTTAAAATCTGATATTCATCTATTTATCATTAACATCAGATTCATTAAAAATATAGATAATATAGGTATGGATACATTAACAATAACTCTTAAAATCAAGAAAATTACCTTTTCATGAGAATTAATTTAATTTCCATTCACTTCAAAGGCTAAAGAAGGTGTTGTACATGTGGTGCAATTTTACTCACAGATTTCGTGTGTGTATGGACTCCATTGGAAGTACATGGCAGCTTTGTATGGACTCAATCGTGTTATCGCGGATGGTCTTTGCATCCCGAATTTGTTTTGCGCGGTCGGACTTTGCCGCCTAAAATTCTCCTCCCGTTGTGGCGTCTGCGCTGCGCTGCGAGTCGCGATGCGATGCTGTCACGTCACCTCCTCACATCAATTTGGCATGTGCGGATGGAACAGCCGCCAGCCCAACAGGACCCCGCCGTGGATCTCCACGGCTGATGGACCTCCTGACGACAAGCCATCACCCGTTGCGTGAGACAGCAACTCAAAAAGCCAGAGCCAGGGCAGTGGTGAGCATCATCAGCCACTGGCCCGAGATGGCGACTGCGCGAACATTTGGACTTACCCATCCGGAAGACACCCACTCGTAGGTAGGCGTACATTCCACTAAAGCGTATCCAGTGTTAGTGTTCGCGTGCAAACTCTGATGCTTCTGTCGTTGAATTTACTAGTTTAGATTCGCAGCGCCAGCAATGGCGGCCAAAATGCGTCATCTCCTCGTCACCATTCCCTTGCTGCTCCTCCTCGTATCGGTTGCCCTTGCCGCCAACAATTCGTCCACCACAAAGCCTGTTGCCAGACGCGGCAGCAATCGTACGGCAGTTGCGCGCCGCTCCCCACCGGTGCCGTCCGCGGGAAGCACGGCGGGGCGATCGAAGCAACGGGGAAGCACGGCGCGCACGCCCGCTCCTCCCACGAGGAAGCGCACGAGCCCGTCGACAGGCAGTCCGACGCGGAGCCCCGTCTCGGCCAAGGGAGGGCGCAAGGTGCGCGTTCCGCGGGCCGGTACGACAGCACCGAGCAGCAGCCTGAGCTTGATCAAGCTGCCCAATAACCGCTACAACGCCAAGTGCCTAGATGGCAGGTGAGTCAGGCGCTGCGGCAGCACTTGAGCTTCCACCATGTGGCTTGCTTCCTGGTAGAAGCCTCAGCCCAGTTTCTCCACGCGGTGCCTTCTTACAGCTCTCACAATCTCGTTACGCGGCTATAGCTACCTCTCGCACATCCGAAGCGCCAGTCAAGCAATTCCTTTAGTATCACCACTAGTCCCCGTCTTCGCTTCTACCGTCCTCGCTTCACCTTCCAATTTCCCTCCCTAAATCCTTCCCCTCGCGCCTCTCCCTGCTTTCCCCCCCCAATCAGTCCGCCCACATATTACCTGCGCTCGGGGCACGGCTCGGGCGCCAGCTCGTGGGTGATCTACCTGCAGGGCGGCGGCTGGTGCACGTCCGTCACCGCCTGCGCGGCGCGCGCAAAGACGGTGCTCGGCAGCTCCAACTTTTACCCGCAGCCGTCCGATCCCAACTTCGACAAGACCGTAAGTTCCCGTCGGATGGACTCCATGCGCCCCGCTACGGTTCTTATTTCATTCTCCTCACCAGTTCCGCATCCTCCTCCTCATCCTCTGTATTCCTCCCCCTGCCCACCTTCTCCCCACCTTCCCCCTCCGAAACCCCCTCGCCCCCCTGCCCGCGCACGCCCCGCAATCCCAACCCCACCCCTTACTTCTCGCTCCCCGGTGCGTGCGCAGATGCGCGACTACGGCAACGCGTTCACGGGCATTCTGAGCAACAGCTCCGCGGAGAACCCCGACTTCTACAACTGGAACCTCGCCATGGTCGTCTACTGCGACGGCGGCGGCTTCGCCGGCACGCGCCGTCAGTACAACCTGCCGGCTGGCGGGTCCATCTACCTGGACGGCGCGCGGGTGTTCAAGTCCGTGCTGGAAGGTGCGACGCCGCGCAGGCTGGACGGCGCGCGGCTGTTCAAGTCCGTGCTGGAAGGGCGGAGCGATGGGCGCGTTGCTCACTCAGAGACGGAGCGACGGATTTGACCTAGAAAGCATGAGATTCTTCGTAGTTTTCTGGTAGCCCTCTGCTTTCCGTTGTTCCTTTCCACATTGCTTAACTCCCCCTCCTGCATCCCACCTCCCGCGCACTCCCCGTTCCCCTCTCCCTCCCCGTGTCTCCGCGCAGACCTGTACGAGCGCGGGTTGCTGCAGGCGCGCAAGGTGCTGTTCACGGGGTGCTCGGCGGGCGCGCAGGCGGTGTCGTCGATGTGCGACCGCGTGGCGACGTACTTGCCGCCGGGGTCGGTCAAGTGCATGATGGACGCCGGCTTCTTCCTCGGTGAGCCGCCACTTCACTCCATTCGGGATACAAACGCATCATGCAGATCGTGTGTGAGTCAGCTCGATTGTTACCCCTTCCTTGCGGTTCCCCTCCATCCACTCACTCTTCCCTGTTTCGACGCACCCTCTCCCCGACTCCCCCGTTCCCTCGTTCCTCCTCTCATCTCAACTCCCCCCGCCCCTTAACATCCCCGCCACACCCGTGTGCATGCGCGCAGACGGATGGGACGTGACGGGGCGCATGTACTTCCGCGACCTGTCCATGCGCTTCACGGAGCTGCACCGCCCCGCCGTCGAGCAGGGCTGCGGCGATGGTGAGACAAGGGACGAGCTAGGGTGCACGGAGGTCTGGGTAGGCTTGCTAGGAAGAGAGTATAAGATTACTATGGGCGCGAGGGGTAGGAGGATTTTGGTGGGCAAGCAGACGTTGTTTTTGTTCTTCCCACCCTCCCGCCAGCTACCTTGTGATGGCACCCCCCACCTCTCACCATCTCCCCTATACATCCTTCCCGCCACTCTTGCTCCATGGTGACCTCCTCCCCCGTGCCATGTGCAGCGTACACGGGGTCGACGGAGTACTGGCGGTGCTTCTTCCCGCAGTACAACGTGGAGTTCATCGACACGCCGCTCTACATCGTCAACTCCATCAACGACTACGCCGCCATCGAGATCCTCAACTACGCGCAGAACACCTCCAATAATGTCCTCAAGTGCCTCGCTGAGCTCGCTCCCAACGACGGCAGCGGTGGCTACGTGCCGCGCGCCACTCGCAACCTGCTGGCCAGCGCAGCGGCGGGAGCAAGGGGGGGTCGCACTAGCAGGAGCAGTGTCGGCAGTAGGCCGGCGGCAAGCAACTCGTCGTGCACGGTACAGGCCCAGGCGGCGCTGAAGAGTTACTCCACACGCATGCTCAAGCGCATTCAGAGCCTCGTGAGGCGACGACCGCAACTGGGCAGCTACTTGCTAGGGGCAAGTGCCCACTGCACCACCATCTACCCCACGTGGAGCAGCATTAGCCGCAAGGGGGTGTTCCTTAGACAGGCCATCTCTGACTGGTACTTCAAAGGCGTATACGGAGTCACTGGTGCTTCGACCACTAAAGGCTAGGATATACTGGCTGCTGATCATAGAACATACTTCAGATACGAGCACTCTGTTGCTTTCAGGTAGATAGCTTCTACACACAGCTGCCTTAGGAATCTTGATGTTGAAGGTAACCTGACATGCTACACCATTGGGCGCTAGACCCTAATATGAATGTAATGGAATTTGCATTAATCCATATGTCAAAAATGCATTGTAAAGACAATCACAATCAGGGCCCACGTTATCAGTGTAAATCACCCTGATGCCCTGACTAGAAGGGTGATTTTTGGTAGTAACACTGATGCTGTTGGGTAATTTTTTCGGGACCTTGATTTACCCTGATGTGCCAGGTTTTAAGATTAAGGAACACCGTCGCCTCAGGGTTGCCGTTCCGCTAATCTAGGTTTACCCTGAAGCGCGTATCAGCGAATCCCCACACCCCCCACCCCCCCCTCGTCCCCTAACCACCCGACCCCGAAACCTGGATTTTCCCTTTGCCATGCCAGCTGTCGAAAATGTAGATTTCGGCAGGACTTTACGTGTGCTAGAACGAGGTGGGCCACCATTTGCCAGGAACAGGGTTTTGCGAATTGGTACACTGATGCCTCAGGGTAGTCTTTTTAATACATGCAATAGCCCTGACGCATCAGGTTTTCCACAACGGGTAACCCTGAAAATCAGGTTTTTGAACAGGTGCTAGACTGATCGTAAGGGTTGGTCAAAACCAAAAATGAGCCCTGATCACAATGGAATGGAATCACTAGATGAAATAAAATTGCATCAATTTGTGAATATTTGAGTACCCTCACACTGTACTGCTCCCAGGACAGGTTGAATTCCGGTTGTCAAACCATACCTGAAAATGATACATGGCAATTCTACACAAGCTGACTTACAAATAATGCAAAACCCGTAAATAATTGGCGAAAACCTTTTATAAATGGCGGCCAGTAATATAATTCGTTCTCATAGGAGGGATCAAGTTTGCAGATTAGTACCTTCTCGGTATGGTACATTGAAGAATTCAGTAGCTATATTTACAGTAAGAATCTATCACCCTGGACTTTTTTTTCAATGTAGTCCAAGGCGGTGTAGCAAGCTAGCCCTCCGCCCAAGAACATCGAGAATGAACACACGCTACTGGTCCCTTCAGGAATATCAACTTCTGTCAATCTCCGTGATGTTTAAACCGTTGGATCTGCTTATTTGGCCGATCCCTCCACGTCAGCCCCCCCCTTCAGCGCCCTTGTTGAGGGAATTCCGCTTACTCCTCGCGCCAGCGCTGCTGCTGACGTGTGGGATACGCGGCGGAATCTTTGGCACATGGGCTGCTGGGGGAGCGGGGAATGAGCGAGGGGGTTTGGGCAGGGAGGGGTTGAAGCTGCCTAACGTCCTCTTCAACATTCCTCTTTTCTCATTTCTCTCTCGGATCTCTTAGCTCCGCTGGGAGTAGAAGCTCACGTTTCGTTTCCTGTCAGATCTTCCCTCTTTGCCCCTGTGGCTGGTACCTTTCTAATCAGCCAAGATGGTACGTCTCGTCTGTCGCATTCCCTCAGCGTTCGATGTGTGCTGTCACGATGATACCGTAATTTTTCTTCTGGATCCCGTGCCTGCTTATGCATCTCATGTATTTACTTCTCAAATCTACGTGCCTATGTGTCTTGCAACTGCAGGTGAAGTTTACGTTCGAGGATTTGCGCGCGATCATGGACAAGAAGAACAACATCCGTAACATGTCCGTGATTGCGCACGTGGACCACGGTAAGCTCATCTCGTCGCCTTCGAGGTTTCTGCTGTAGATCGAGCAAACGAAGCTAGGGTTTGGGGTTGGCTTATTCACAGGCTGAAACGCTCGTGATAATTCACGTATTCGCTTTCACCCCTTTCTCCACCTCTTCACTTTCCGATTCACGGTTTGAAGGACGATATATCCGTCACCACGTACTTCCCCCCCTACCCCCTTTCTCCCGCGGCACTTTTCTTTTCTTTATCCCGTTCATTAGAGTCTTGTATCTTGCCCTCTTCTAGCGTCATACGATTATCGTATTATGTCGGTGTCAATAGAGCACGGAATGACCCACATCCTAAGAGGTCCTTCGTAACATGTTTCGCTTTGTCCAAGTCACCACGTTAGCAAATATTGGAAGATCTAACGAGATGTTTCTATGCGTATTCCGTGTTGATCTACAGGCAAGTCGACTCTCACCGACTCGCTCGTGGCTGCTGCTGGTATCATCGCGCAAGAGACTGCCGGTGACGTCCGTCTAACAGACACCCGCGCCGATGAGGCGGAGCGCGGTATCACCATCAAGTCCACTGGCATTTCGCTTTACTACCAGATGACCGACGAGGAGCTCGATGGTCTGGAAGGTCCCAGGGACGGCAACGAGTACCTGATCAACCTGATTGATTCGCCCGGTCACGTTGACTTCTCGTCTGAGGTCACTGCTGCCCTTCGTATCACCGATGGTGCGCTCGTCGTCGTGGATTGCATCGAGGGTGTGTGCGTGCAAACCGAGACCGTTCTGCGCCAGGTAAGTCTCTAGTCTTTTACTTGTGTCCAGTTTCAAGTCGTTTGCTGCCTCAGCGTTTAGTCTAACAAGGCGTGTGCTTGCTGCAGGCCCTTGGTGAGCGTATCCGGCCAGTCCTTACCGTGAACAAGATGGATCGCTGCTTCCTGGAGCTGCAGCTCGACGGCGAGGAGGCTTACCAGGTTTGCATCTTCCCTTGAGCTTCACTTGCGCGATTTAACTGAGATTTCGACTCGCACTGAGGAATTTGTTTTTTTTTTTTTGTGTTTTACTTTCTTATCAGTTTTAGTTTCTCGATTTGTTGTTTCGTTGCGCAGACGTTCCGTCGTGTGATTGAGAACAGCAACGTCATCATGGCCACCTACGAGGACAAGCTGCTGGGCGACGTCATGGTGGCGCCCGAGAAGGGTACCGTGGCGTTCTCCGCCGGTCTGCACGGGTGGGCGTTCACGCTGACCAACTTCGCGAAGATGTACGCTGACAAGTTCAAGGTGGACCGCAAGAAGATGATGGAGCGCCTGTGGGGTGAGAACTTCTTCGATACCGCCACCAAGAAGTGGACCACCAAGAACACCGGCTCGCCCACTTGCCAGCGCGGTTTCGTCCAGTTCTGCTACAACCCTATTAAGCAGGTTCGTCGAAAGTAACGCGGGTTGTTGATCTTGTGCGGGTGGTTCTGCTTGCTCGTCTGCTTGCTCAGATTCGAGTGTCTAATACTTTTTTCGATACCGTGGCGCAGGTTATCTCGGCGGCGATGAACGACGAGAAGACGAAGCTGTTTCCCATGCTGGAGAAGCTCCACGCCGTGCTGCCCAGCGACGCCAAGGAGCTGTCCGGCAAGCCGCTCATGAAGCGTACCATGCAGGCGTGGCTGCCCGCCCAGGCGGCGCTGCTGGAGATGATGATCTTCCACCTGCCGTCGCCCGCCAAGGCGCAGAAGTACCGTGTGGAGAACCTGTACGAGGGTCCCCTGGACGATCAGTACGCGAATGCCATCCGCAACTGCGACCCTGAGGGCCCGCTCATGCTTTACGTGTCTAAGATGATTCCCGCCTCTGACAAGGGTCGCTTTTTCGCCTTCGGGCGTGTGTTCGCCGGTAAGGTGGCGACGGGCATGAAGGTGCGCATCATGGGCCCCAACTACGTGCCCGGCAGCAAGAAGGACCTGTACGTCAAGTCCGTGCAGCGTACCGTCGTGTGGATGGGTCGCAAGCAGGAGTCTGTGGAGGATGTGCCTTGCGGTAACACGGTGGCCATGGTGGGGCTGGACCAGTTCATCACCAAGAACGCCACGCTCACTGGCGAGAAGGAGGTGGACGCGCACCCCATCAAGGCCATGAAGTTCTCGGTGTCACCCGTCGTGCGTGTGGCCGTGCAGTGCAAGGTGGCGTCCGACCTGCCCAAGCTGGTGGAGGGGCTGAAACGCCTGAGCAAGAGTGATCCCATGGTGGTGTGCACCATTGAAGAGAGCGGCGAGCACATTGTCGCCGGCGCTGGCGAGCTTCATCTCGAGATTTGCCTCAAGGATCTTCAGGTCAGCCCTGCTTCCCTTGCATTGTGGACTTTTGAACCGTGCTTGGGGTTTTACTGACGTTTCCACCTGTGGTTGCTTTGTTTTGTATTTCCCTGCAGGACGACTTCATGGGAGGAGCTGAAATCATTATCTCGGACCCCGTGGTGTCTTTCCGTGAGACTGTGCTGGACCACAGTGAGCGCACCGTCATGGCCAAGTCGCCCAACAAGCACAACAGGCTCTACTTCCAGGCCAGGCCTCTGGAGGACGGGCTCGCTGAGGCCATCGACGAGGGCCGCGTTGGCCCCCGCGATGACCCCAAGGGCCGTGTTGAGATCCTCACGAAGGAGTTTGGCTGGGACAAGGAAATTGCGCGCAAGATTTGGTGCTTCGGGCCCGACACTATGGGACCTAACATCATTGTTGACATGTGTAAGGGAGTGCAGTACCTGTCTGAAATCAGGGAGCATGTGGTGGCTGGTTTCCAGTGGGCCAGCAAGGAGGGTGCTCTGGCGGAGGAGAACATGCGTGGCATTGCCTTTGAGCTGTATGATGTGGTGCTGCACACTGACGCCATCCATCGTGGTGGTGGCCAGCTCATTCCCACGGCTCGCCGTGTGTTCTATGCTGCCCAGCTCACTGCAAAGCCGCGTCTGCTGGAGCCCGTGTACCTGGTGGAGATCCAGGCGCCGGAGGGTGCTCTGGGTGGTATCTACTCCACACTGAATCAGAAGCGTGGCCAGGTGTTCGAGGAGATGCAGAGGCCGGGTACCCCCCTGTACAACATCAAGGCGCATCTGCCTGTCATCGAGAGCTTTGGCTTCTCTGCTCAGCTGCGTGCTGCCACGTCTGGGCAAGCGTTCCCCCAGTGCGTGTTTGACCACTGGGAAATGCTCATGTCGGATCCCCTGGAGCAAGGCACCCAGGCCTTCAAGATTGTGGAGGACATCCGCAAGCGTAAGGGTATCAAGCTTCAGCCTCCTCCCCTCTCCGAGTGGGAGGACAAGCTGTAAGCTCTGCCTTGCTCTCTGGAGGCACTGCTTGCAACTGGCTGTTGGGTTGGTGCCTTTCATGGCTGGTAGGGGTTTGCTTCTGGTCTGATAGAAGGGAACTTGCAGATAGTGTGTTCTGCCACAGCTGCTGTGGTGGATGCTTTTTGCATGTTGCTATGTCATGCATCTACTTTTGCTGTTTTGCATTTCAAGACCTTGATATGCCTCTGTGCTATTTGTTTGAACCCGTTTTTGGCTTGCGTATCATGCTCACTGAATAACTGGTGGAACAAATAATTACTCATTGGCAATGTGAAGGCAACCCGCTATTCTCTCCTCCTTTCGCACACTGATATTTATACGTATTACTACAACTTGTACTGTGCAATTCCGAAGACGCGCCTTGATACTATCATACAGTTCCTGGGTTTTGTTCGCGTGGATATTGTCGTGAGACTGGACGAGTAGAAGGAACAGAGACGTCACAATTCCTTCAGAATCTGCGAGGCTGGAAGAGAACTTTGGGAAAACTATCTGTGCCGCTTGCCATGGCGAAGCAGCTGTACAGCATAGCGTGCGAGGAGGCGAGCTCCGCGGACGTAATGGACTCGTCAGAGAATGAACTGAAAGCATATGCAGCAACTGATTGCGTCCATGCGTCTGGAACTGTCAAAAGCTGTAGCGTGCGCGTGTTGCGCATGAGCATTCGAGGCTTCAAAAGCTACAAGCGGAAGGTTGAGATTGGTCCGTTGAGCGACTTCACGTGCATCATCGGCTGCAATGGCTCGGGGAAATCGGTGAGGTCGACCAGGTTCTGCCTGGTGTTATCTCCCTTTTTTCGAATGAACTAGTGAGGGTAGGGAGCCGCGCGGAGTGTCCGCGGCTGCGACTGTAACGCGCTCATTTTCAGGTGGTGGGAGAAGCGCTCGCCTTCGCGCTCGGCGCGTCCACTCGCAGCATGCGCGAGTCGCACGCCGGGGATCTGATCAACCAGACGACGAAGCGCGAAGACAGCAACAAGGCCATGGCTAAGGTACCGCTGGACGAATCGGGAAGCACCGCTTACTGGCACCTTGACTGCAATACAGAAGACTCGTACAAGTGCCTCTCACCTTGTTGCGAAAACCACTATTTTATAGGGGAAGACGATTTTGTGAAGGCGTCATAAATGTTCTGTGTGAGACGAGATTTCGTGTGTTTCTAACAGCCATTCTCATGTCGCAGGTATCCGTAGTTCTTTCTGTTTCGGCCACGAAGCCAGCAGCGAGTGTGGTAGGAAAGCAGGTGGAGGAGGTTCCAGGTCAAGAGCACATGGAAGGAGAGCCAAGAGACGAAAACGAACCTGGGACGAATGGTCCAGGCGAAGGGGTCAGTGACGTGGCGGGAAGGGAAGGCGAGGATGGCGATGCAGGGAGTGGTGGCGAAGGGAATAGCGATGTGGGGGAAAGCTTTGCTATGGGTGGGTGCGAGCAAGAGCAGGAGGGCAGTGAGGAGACTGGAAGCCAAGGCTCCGCTGCAGTCCCTTGTTCGAGCAGCTGTGAGGTGAAGGTGACACGGCGGGTGTGTGCAACAGGCAGCAGCGTCTACTCCATCACACGGGACGGCGTCAAGAGGTGTGTGTGCTTCGTGCGCTGCCATCATTCCTCCTTGCGTGGTCTCAGCTTGTTTTGGTGATCCGTGCGGCTGTTTCACATCTGACTGGTGCAAACCTTGGCAGGACTGTGAGCACGAGCAATCTGAGGAGCGAGCTGCTGCAACAGGGCATTCGCACGGAGTGCATTGACAGGTGCCGCCGTCACCTCCCCACCATCCCTGCTATGCACGCAGTAACGTTACATTATCATGAGGTTTCATGATGAGGCAGCGCGTCACTGTTGTCTAGCCTGCCTTGAGCAGCTGTCGTGCGCTCTCCCTCTCGTGCGTGCAGGTTCATTGTGATGCAGCAGCAGCAGGCCGTCAGAGTCCAGGCGCCCACTCAACTCGTCAAGGTGTGCTGCTATCCTGCTTTCCGCCTGCTGCTTTCGAAGATTACCAATGAATTTACACCACCTGTATCTGTGTGTCCATTCCGCAGCTGCAGCATCTTGTTGCCACGCCTCTATTGACATGGTTTTGAACCAGGAAGAGAAATAGCCTGCATGATCGCACTGACAAGCTAATGAAGTTGTGCATCTACACCTCGGTTCTTGTCATCACCCTACCGGTGTCTTCTGCCTCATCCTATCACCCTCTCGTCTCCCTACCTCCCCCTCCCTTCCCCATCTTCTTTCCCCCTCCCCCCTTGCCCCCTGCCTTGGCATGAGCAGTATGTGGAGCGGCTGGTGGGCACGGCGCACTTGGAGGAGGCGATAGAAGCAGTGAGCGTGGAGCTGCAGCGAGTGGAGGCGGCACGCGAGGCCGTGCGCTCGGAGCAGCAGCAGCTGCTGCACAGGCGCGAGCAGCTTCGACCCGCTGTTGACTGCTGGCGGCGGTATGCACGTTGGGATGGGGGTGGGGGGGGATGGGGATGGGGATGGGGATGGGGATGGGGATGGGGATGGGGATGGGGATGGGGATGGGGATGGGGATGGGGATGGGGATGGGGATGGGGATGGGGATGGGGATGGGGATGGGGATGGGGATGGGGATGGGGATGGGGATGGGGATGGGGATGGGGATGGGGATGGGGATGGGGATGGGGATGGGGATGGGGATGGGGATGGGGATGGGGATGGGGATGGGGATGGGGATGGGGATGGGGATGGGGATGGGGATGGGGATGGGGATGGGGATGGGGATGGGGATGGGGATGGGGATGTGTATGGGTATGGCATATGTGTGAGTATGGGTATGGGTATGGGACTTGGCATGTGCGTTGGTATGAGTGCCTCTACCACGATCCAATATCATCCCCGCTGTTTTCACATTGCTACACGCGTGTGGCTCTGCTGTTCCGCATGCATCCAAAGGTTTTCCTTCAGTGAATTCGTCTTTTGTGTCCTTCCTTGTCGGTGTGCTGGTGGATTCAATGCAGGTTCCAGTGCGACTGGCAAGAATTCCAGAAGCGCAAGGTGAGGGACACGCATGTGAAAGTTTCTCGCACTCTGTTAATGGCGACTTGTGACTTTCCGACATCCGGTTTCTCGATGGCCATGTCCTCATTTTCCTGACTCGTCCGTCTCACTAACCAAACTCGTGTGGGAGGGGGGGTCCAGAGAATGGCTTTAACGAGTCACTTGCGAGGGCTGAAGAAGAGCAAGGAGGCGGCGCAACAGCGCATGAACGGGCTGGAGCGACAGATGCAGTCCACACACAGCCAGAGCAAGGTGGGACCTCTCTCCGCTTCCCCACCCATGCTGCACTGCACGCATGGCTCACACATTGCCGTTTGACATCCGTGCCGCCCCATGCTGGACAATCCCTGGCTCAACCCAACTCATGCCTTGATGCCATCACACCACACTCACCTCAGCATGCACCCGCGTTCCACATCAGCTCGTGCATGTTTGCGAGCACTGCTTTTCCCTGATATGTTCTGCACCCTCCCTCCGCCCCAACCGTCTCCTCTCCTCGTGGCCACGGCAGGAGGTAGAGCATGCGATGGCAGCAGCGCGGCATAGGCACCTGGCAGCAGCAACGCGCACCACTCACGCGTCCCACCTGCTGGCAGCAGCACAGGCCAGCTGGCAGCAGCAGCAGCTGGCGCTGGTGAAGGCCCAGGTGCGTGCATGGCACAGCCATAGGGTGCTGGGGGAATTGTAAGAGAATATGGATAGGTTGAGTTGTTAGGGGGTTTCTCAGGGTTCTTGTGTTCTTCTCTTGCCTCTCCCACCACTGTAGCATCTGCTTGTCGCATGGAGCAGTCAGTTTGCGCATCTGCCACGCGCAATGCCCTGCTGCACTAGGCTTTGTTGCTTCATGCTTCAGCTTCATGGTTCCTATGCTCGCACACAGTGACCATGATTGCTGCTACCATGCACATGCATGCACCATCCCCACTGTCACCGCTCTCACCCGCCATGGGCAGGTGCGGGTGAAGGAGGCGAGGCGGCAGCGCTCACAGGCAGAGGGAGCATGGAAGCGCGCAGCTAAAGCTGCTGCTGGTCGCAGGGCGAAGCTGGAGGGGGAGAGGGCGCGGCTGGAGGAGAGCTTGGCGCGCGGTGAGGAGATGCTGGTGCTGCTGCAGGGGCAGGCGAAAGAGGAGGAGAGGCACCTGAGGGCGAAGCTCGAGGAGTGTGGGTTTGGTGATGGGGACGGGGATGGGGATGGGGGAAGTGTGGCGGGTGCAGTGGCAGCAGTGGTGCAGTGGCAAAAGGATGTGGTAGCACTGAGAGAAGAGCAGCAGCACATGCAGGTGGGCGTTCGACAGGGCGGTTGAAGGAATGTTGGGTGTGGGTGGGTTGGTGGGTGCATGTTCGGGTTCATAATTAGTGTGCGAGCTGGACTGTCTGACTGTGTGGAGTGTGTGTGGATGGCATGCGTGGTTGTGTGCAGGCAAGGATCAAGGCTCTGGAGGAGCAAGGGGCAGAAGCAACCAAGGGCATACAGGAGAGCGAGGAGAAGGTGAGCAAGTAAACCTATCTGTTGAGGCTCCTTCAAATTTCTCGCGTCGCAACATCAATTCATCCTCTCTTACTATGGTAGGGGTGCTCGGCATGCCTCCTTGCACTGTGCGAGCATACAAGAGCTGTGTGCGTTTTTTGTCGTTCTTCCCTGGGGTCATAGAAGTACCATACCATCTATGAGCAAGCAAGTCTGTTCAGATACAATGCATGACACAAGGCATTAAAATAATAAAGAAAAAACATTTAGGCTGCACTCAGAACCTCCTTTCTTGCTTTCACTGACTGTCCCCCTCCGGCCAACCCCACCCCCCTAACACGCCCTCATGCTGCAATGTTTCCTCGCGCCCGCAGCTGCACGGGCTGCAACAGCGCGTGCAGCAGGCGGAGAGCAGGAGGAGGGAGCGGCAGCAGGTGGTGCAGGCAGCGCAGGAGCGACTGAGGGGGCTGCTGGAGCAGGCAGAGCAGGTGGGGGAGCGGGAGCTGCCAGCCCTGCACGGCACCCTTGCTGCGCTCCAGGTCAGACCTGCCCACTCTGTTGCGCCTTTCTCTTATTCAGGACTCCTAGTCGCTTCTTCTCCATAGCGTTGTCGCCCACCTGTGCGGGTGGAGTGTGGGCATTTGGCCCCTAAACGGGCGGCATTGGGAACGTACCACGCCCATCTGCTGAGCTTTTTCCTCCCTCGCTGCCCTGACCCCTCGCGCCCCTTCCTCCCACTGGCACTCAGGCACGGATGCAGCGACTGCAGGAGCAGCAGCAGGAGGAGGCAGGGGGAGGGAGTGGTGGGATGGGCGGCAGACGAGGTGGTGAGGGGAGGCTGAAGGGGGGCCGGTACGAGGCGTATGACAGGGCAGCCGTGGAGCTCATGAGGACACTGCCCGAGGGCAGGCTGAGGGGGCGGCTGTGTGAGCTGGCTCGAGTGGAGGGGCACGCCGCTGCTGCTGTGAACAGCGTGCTCTCTCTCTCCTGCAACCTCGCTGCCATGTGAGTCCTTCTGCTGCCTGCCTCCATGCCCTTGTTTCTACCTGCTGTGTGACGAGAGTTCTCCACTTGTGCTGCGCTCAGTTTGTTTGAGTGAGATGCTAGGGATTGCGAGGTTATGTGGCATGCAACCAGTGTCCTGCCTATGCGTGCATGCCGTGCTGTGCTGATCTGTGGTGTGCTATGCTGTGCTGTGCTGTGTTGTGCTGTGTGTGCGTGTACTGTTTGTCCATTGCAGGTTTGTGACGGAGGATCGGCGGACAGCAGCAGCAGTGGTGGGGTACTTTGAGCAGCACCGCATAGGCCTCGTGTCCTGTGAGATCCTCGACGAGCAGTCAGGCCAAGCACCCCCCACTCCACACCACCACCACCACCAGCAGCCAGTGGGAGACCTCTCCCCACCCCACCTTGCATCCCTCCTGCCCTGCGTCCCCCCTCCCCACCTCGCCGCCCCCTTGCCCTGTGGGGCGCAGCCACTGCTGTGGACGCTGCGCTGTGCACCAGGGTGCCATGCAGTGCTGGCACGCCTGTGTGCGTCATGGCTGCTGGTGGTGGGGCGAGACGATGCTGTGAGGCTGCTGCCACTGCTCCGCCACAACCCCGCTTGGAGGCGATGCAGCGTTGTCACTGCTGGGGGTGATGTCTTCCGACAGGTGAGGGGGAGGGGATTGGGGGAAGGGGGGATCTGGGGGATTGGGGGAAAGGGGGATGGGGGGGATTGGTGCAGGAGGAGGGATTGAGAAGAGGGTTTGAGCCTATGCTTGCAATCAGTTTTCTTGTTCTGTTGTGTTACGGATAGTTCAGTGACTTCAATGAGTTGATTCATTGCTTTCATGGCACTAGCCGTCCAATACCATTCACTGGTTCCGCTCTCTCGTGCCTGCTCTCCCCAACCCATCCCCTCCCCCTCTCTATCCCGCCCACCCCATCGTCTCTTCCTTTCAAGCCGACCCTATCCTCTCTCCTTCTCTCCAACGTACACCCTTTCAACTCTTTCTCCTGCCCAACCTATCCGCGCCTTCTCCCCTGCCCACCCCGTCGTCTCTCTCCCTCCCGCCGTCCCTTGCCTCTCGCTGCACAGGACGGCGAGGTGATCCGTGCATGCCTCTCCCCTGCAATGACGCGCTACCACCTGGCGCCACTGGACGGCGCTGCTGCTGCTGCCACAGGGGGGAGGGCGGGGGAAGAGGCAGGCGAGCAGGCGGAGAGGAAGCAGAAGCGCGAGGAGGCGTTGCGGCGAGCAGTGAGGGCGGTTGAGGAGGAGATGGGACTCGTGAAGTCCGCTATAGCGGAGAAGGAGGCTAGGGGCAAGCAGCTGTGGGTGGAGCGGGAGGAGTGTGAGAGAGAGGTGGAACGGTTGATGGCAGAGGGGAGGAGAGAGGAGGGCGGGGAGGACGAGGGAGGGGAGGTACAGACGAAAGGTGGGAGGGGCAGAGGCAAGAGGAAGGAGGAAAAGGAGAAGTTGACAGGGGGTGGTTTAGAGACGTTGGGTGGTTTGCAGAGGGAGGTGGAGAGGTGTGAGGCGGAGAGGGAGGCGATGAGGCGGCAGGTGAGGGTAGTGGTGGGGCAGGTGCAGGTGCAGAGGGGCAGGCTTCTGGACGTGCAGACGAGGCTGCAGGCTGTGGTGGCGGAGGTTGAGGGGAGGCAAGGTGGACAAGGAGGGAAACAGGGGAAGCAAGAGGGGAGGTGCAGCAGGAGAGTGGCTGAGTGGATTGGCGATGGGGAGATAGCTGGGCGAGCAGAGAAGGTGGTGCGGGCGAGGCAAGCTGTGAAGGACGTGGAGGAGAAGGCACGGGAGGAGAGGGTGGAGCTGGCGTGTGTGCAGCAGTCGCTGTGTGCTGTGCTGCGCGCTGAGGCCGAGGGCCATGCAGACGCTGGCAGGGGTGCTGGTGGGTGCAAGGGGGTGGCAAGGCAGGGTGGTCGACATGGGAAGGGCAAGGGGGGAAAGGGGGGAGGAGGGAAGGGGGATGCGGCAAGGGAAGATGGTGAGGAAGGGGAAGAGGAGGAGATGCGGGAGATGGAGTCACAAGTGAAGAGGCTGGAGGAGGCGAGGGATGGCAGGTGAGGCGTGTGCGTGTCTTTATGTGTGGTACCTGCTAGTAGCAGCCACATGGCATGGCCAGCCGTCATGTGCTCCACAGGCGCATCTCCTGCTTATGTTTCAGTCTGGCAAGCCCGTGTGAAACCAGGCTTATGTGTATGGCATGCATCTCTTTGTGACTTGCAAGAGCATGCTGCCTGCCTTTCATTCAAATCTCATCACCCATACATTCCCCGCCCTCTCATCTCCCATGCGTTTTTCCACTGTGCGTTCTATTCTGCCACAGGCAGCTGGAGGTGCAGAGTGCGAGGCGGGAGTGTGAGGAGGCAGCGGAGGAGGAGAAGGCGCTAAAGGCCAAGCGTGGGAAGCTCATGGCCTCGCTGGTACGGCACTGCTGCCTCTCCTGCTGCTCGACCATGCTCCCTTGTTACGTGCTTGCATGCCTCCCTCGCACCGCGTCACGGCATGCGGTCCTTCCCATGTGCATCATCCTGCTCGTCTATTCGCTTGCTCGTGCATCTTAGCCTCTTGTTGACACTCGTACCTGCTGCTGCGGTGGCATGGTGGCAGGTGAAGCTGCAAGGAAGTGCAGTGGAGGCGAGGCAGCTTCTGGCGGACCTAGAGGCAAGGCTGGAGCGAGCTGCAGCGCTGCTCACAGAGTGTGGTGGGAACGAGCAGAAGGGCACGGGTGGTGGTTCCAGGGGAGAGAAGCAGGGGAGCCGTGGATGTAGCAGGAGCAGGCGAAAGGTGCATGGAGGGAGGAAGGGAAAAGGAGGGAAGGGGACTTGGAAGAGCGGGAAAAAGGGAGGAAGCAAGGGGAAGGCAGAGGATGCAGGGGAAGCGGTGAAGGGACAGGGGCCAGTGCTGAGAAGGTCAAGCAGGCTTCTGGCGGCAGGAGACGGGGCGAGCAGCAAGGGCCGAGGGGACTTGGAGAAACGAGAGGAGGGTTTAGTGAATCGCCAGGGCAAAGGAGAGGGGAAACGCGGAAAGAGTGGCGCGAGCAAGGGAGGAGGTGAGGAGGATGAGAAGCAAGGAGAGGTGGCAGGGAAAGCATACAGGAGACGTAGGGATGCATCGAAGGGTGGGCGTCAACAGGTGGGGGCGGAGCATGGGGTGGGGGATGCGGAGGCAGTGAGCGGTGGTGAGAAAGATGTAAAGGGCAGGAAGGGTGCTGCAGCAATGGACGTTGATGCGAGTGATGCGATGGGTGAGGGGAAGGGTGCGAAGCGAGAGAGCAGAAGGACAAAGGTGATCCGGAAAGTGAAGATCAAAGAAGGCCGCAAGGGAGAGACGGTTGCAGTGGGTGAGGGAGAAAGTACGGAAGAGGGAGAGGAAGAGGTGGAGGAGGAAGAGGAGGAGCAGATTGAGGAGGGGGAGGAGGAGGAGGGGGAGGGGGAGGAGGAGGAGGAGGAGGAGGAGGAGGAGGAGGAGGAGGAGGAGGAGGAGGAGGAGGAGGAGGAGGAGGAGGAGGAGGAGGAGGAGGAGGAGGAGGAGGAGGAGGAAGAGGAGGAGGAAGAGGAGGTAGAGGAGGAGGAATATGGTGGTATGGAGGGCGAGGAGGAGGAGGAGGAGTGTGGAGGTGTTTCCCTGGAGGAAGTGGTGGAGGAGGAGAAGGAGCTTATGAAGAGAAGAAGGTGAGACAACCCTGCCAATCCAGAAGGTTTGTGCACAACCACTCACACGTTCACCTCCCGTTCTCTCCCACCCCTCCTTTGCCTGCAGGCCTCTCACCCTCTATTGAATCCCCCCACCCCCATCACTCTCCCGCTCTTCTGTCCGATGCCATCACGTTGCCATCACCACACCATCATGGCATCATCGCTTTATCATCGCATTCGCCCTGCCGTGCTCTCCCCACACCGTCCCACCCGTGCAGTGCCATAGACGCGGCAGCACTGCAGGAGGACGTGGGGTGCCAGAGGCGCCTGGTGGCAGTGGGGGAGGAGGTGCAGCGGGTGGAGGAGCGGGCGCGCATGCATGCAGTGCGGCACGAGGAGCTGGAGATGCAGCGCTTCACTCAGCTCAGAGGGGCCCTGCTCAAGGTGTGTGTGTCTCTCTGCCTCTGCTGCACTTGTGCTTGCTGCACCCGCTGTGATTGCCTGTTTGGGACAAACTGCTTCTGGGTGTGTGCATGAACTGGTAGTGTGCAGCCTGCAATGAAAGGCTCATGGCATGCGTTCCGAGCTCACCATGCAACCGCATTATGTATTGCTATCTTGGTGCGTTTGGCATGTGTGCTTGTGCGTGTATGTGTGTTTATGTGCATGCATGTACATGCACGTGTGCATGCGCATGAGCATGTGTGGGGCAACGCGTTGCTATTGGTGTGCAGGTGAATGAGAACCTATCGGCCATCTACTGTCAGCTGACGCGCCATGGAGATGCATACCTGTCGTTCGTGGATGAGAAGAGCCTGCTCTTCTCGGATGGCGTGCACTTCCACGGTACCCCGCCGTCTTGCCAACCAGCCTCTGCCTGCCCTCAACCCCCATGCTCCGCATATTCTGCACATCTGCCATCCCTTTGTCATCACACAATCCCCTTCCTTCACGTCTCAGCCAGCCCCCTCTCTTGCTCCCTGCACCCGCCATTCTGTGCCTTGTTCCTCGTCAATCTCTGTTCTGTATCAACAAACCAGCATGCATCCACGCCCATCCAGCACGTTCCTCCCATTCTGCACCTCCCACCCACCCATGCACCCATGCAGTTCGGCCTGACCGCCAGTGCTGGCGGCCGTTTGCGTCTCTGTCAGGCGGGCAGCAGGCGCTGGCATGCCTGGCGCTGTCGTTCAGCCTGCAGGCGTCCTTCCCCTCGCCCTTGTTCTTCTTTGATGAGATCGATGCATCGCTGGACACCAAGCACGCCCTGCAAGTGGCGCGCTTCATTCAGGTAACCTTGCTCGGCTTCCCATCGTCTTTGCTGTCCGCTCTTCTGTCAAACTTGCCCGCATGACTGTATGTGAAGTTACTACATGTGGGCCTGAGCGCACCTCCAGGCAAACACCTTGTTGATCAGTACCTGTGGCTTTCTCTTGTTTCATGTGCCTGTAGACGCAGCGGTCAGCACAGTACATTGTGGTGTCTCACCGCCCACAAGTGTATGAGCAAGCGAGTACACTGGTGGGAGTGTACAACTTCAAAGGAAGCTCCACATGCCTCACTGTACATGCTGACAGCCCCGTGCCGCCCATGGTTGCTGTAGAAGAGAGGAACGGATTTACTGCTTAGGGGCTGCAACCATCCCAACGGAATGGTGAGTGGACCATGAGATGCCATGCCATCATCATGCCACTTGTTGCCACTCTTGAGGTTTCAGGCTTCCCAGACATTCGTGAGAACATTGCTGACAGGAAAATATTTTACAGAATATACCATCTGCTTCATAAGTGTTGAATGGTCATCCACTTGATGAGGCACAGCATGGTTGTTTGAAACATGTGAAAGAATACCCTTGCAAGCATTTTACCCTTTCAAAATACGTTTGTTTCAGCGTTGGTGCGTTGCTGCGTTTTATGAACGATTCTGTAGAGGAGTCAAAGCCCATGCAAAAGCCCTGTGAGAGGATTGGGCGGGGAAGGGTGCCGCCACAATTTGGCGACGAGCTCAGCGTCGTGTTGGGAGCTGCAGTGGCAAGGCGACGACGACGCCTTCGCAAGCGGCTCGTGAATCGTGAAATGTGGTGAGTCGTGATTGATGGGATCGAGGGTGCGCGACTCCTGGGTGCCTTTGCGGGGAATCCCAACCAACTAAACCACAATGCGGGCCGCCGAGCGCGTGTGGACGCCTCGCTGATTGGTGTACACCGGATCTATGCGACAAACAAGGTGAGGACTACGAGTCTGCGACTACCCGAAAGCTTCTCTGTTGTCGTGCGATTGATAGCACTTGGCACTCCGCTGCGCCCCCACCCCTCCGGAATCGATTTCAATTCACATTTGTCGCTGCTTCCCACCAGTACACGACCAGCAAATTCCTTCCTCCTTGGGCTTGTGAAAGGCGGTTTGCATTGCACACATCAACTGGAAAAACAGGAACAACGCCGTGCATTCCTCGTTCACCGCTAACCAAAATCACTTTGACACCTCCCGTGTCAAGGCCAAAGAGAAGCTACTCGTCGGCGCTCCCTCTCACTGACCAGCGCCGGCGCCATGACCGTGCCGTACAGGTCGCCGAATGGCGTTAAGGAGAACGCGGCTGCTCTCGCGCACTTGAACGCGCTGCGCAAGCGCATGGCAGGCCCCGAGGCACCAGTGGCAACAGCAGCAGCGCAGGCGAGTTTTTGGCGGCGAACATTGTCGCGGCGTCATTGTCGTGTCGCTTTGTGATTCTATCTAGTATAGTTTATTCGCCCCGCGAGGTTAGTAGTGCCTTTACGAGACGGCTGCGGACTCCACGGCCGACATACACTATACCCATTTCCGTTTTTTTTTGCCTCCACGCCATCCGCTTGCCCCCCAAGGTTCGCCATTCCTCCGTGCCCGTCCTCCCCCTCACCGCAGCATCGCCATCCCTTCGAGACCGCGGCGAACACGTCGCGCGGAGCCGTCGCGGCAGCAGCAGCGCTGCGGCTGCCTCTCGATCCGCCCGTGCATAGCGGCGACCAGAGTGCGCCGGCGCCCCCGTGCGAAGACAATCCCGCCGCTCCAGCTTTCGCAACTGCCCCCGACGCCGATGGCGGTGACACTGCGGCGCGCACGGCGAGAATTGGAAGTCGCGGGGATGAGGGGAAAACGCGCGGGGCAGAGGAGGGCACGCGGGAGCGCTGCGAAGGCAACGAGGGGGACGCGCTTGGATGCGCGCGGAACGCGCTAGATGGGGAACGCGCGGCCCTTGAGCCGCAGGAGGCGAGAGGGGAAGGCCGACGGTGGAGTTTGGACGACTTCGAGGTGATTCGACCATTGGGACGCGGAAAATTTGGAACCGTGTTCATGGCTCGCGAACGAGAGGTGAGAGAGACCATTGGGAATATGATTTCCTGCCTGCTGCTCTCAGGAGCTGCAATTTCCGTCTATTTCTTTCCACAAGCTCCCCTTCCTCACCCTCTCCCTCCCACATGCGCGCCTTGAATCCGCCGCGTCCCCCCGCGCTCCCCCCGGCGCGCACTTGAGCAGAGCGGGCGCGCGGTGGCGTTGAAGGCGGTGAGCAAGCGCGAGGTGCGCGAGGAGGGGCTGCAGGAGCAGCTGCGGCGCGAGATCGAGATCCACGCGCACCTGCGGCACCCGGGCGTGCTGCGCCTCTACGGCTACTTCTACGACCAGGTCAGCTCAAGCGCTGCCCTCTTCTGCCGCGCAGCACCACTTAAAGGCCACTGGTGTCACCCACGCGTGCTACCGCGCCTGTACGGGTACTAGGGGATTTTCGCTAGTAATGGACTCAAAAGCTGTACCTCTACCACTACGTGGCGCCCCGCGCTGCCCCTCCTCGCTGCCGCCCTTCGCTGCCCCGCCCACTGGGTGTCACCCACTGTCGTCCGCCGTACCACCACCTTCTCGCTGCATTCTCCCTAAAACCCCTCCTCTGCTTTCTTTCCATCCTTGCGCGCGTGTCCCCGCGTCCTCCCCTCTCTCCCCTCTCCCTGGCAGACGTTCGTGTACCTGGTGCTGGAGCTGGCTGCGGGCGGGGAGCTGTACCGGCAGCTGCGCGCGCGGACGAGGCTGCAGGAAGGGCAGGCCGCCAAGGTACGCCCAACACTGCTGGCACTGCGCACACTGTGAACACTGCGAGCATTGCTGGCTGTCCTCATGACGCCTGGGTGACGGGTCAATGTCCCAAAGTGTCACCTCCCTGTGCCAGATGCACTGCCTCTCCTGCGCGGCACCACCAACAAGCGCTGCCAGGATCGCGTGCTCGTGCGCTGCGTCCCATACCACGGGCTGCACCCGCGCCCGTGCTGCTCCTTCAACGCTCGTCGCGCCTCCTCCCTCCCTGTCTTCCTCTCGCCGTCCCTCCCCCATGCTCCCTGGCAGCACGTGGCGGGGGTGGCGCGCGCGCTGCTGTACGTGCATGAGCGCGGGGTGGTGCATCGTGACATCAAGCCCGAGAATGTGCTGCTCTCCGATAAGGTCGGCCCTGAACAGACCCGTGCCGCCTCCCCTTGCGCACCTCACTGCGCCGCACACATCCCTTTCTCTGAGTCCGAACCCTCTCACTCACTATCCGTGAGGCGCCCTAGAAATCCCTCCTGCTGAAGCTCTCTCCTCTCTACCCCCTCTTCCCGGTGCCATGGGGGGCAGGGCGAGGTGAAGCTGGCGGACTTTGGGTGGTCCACGCGGGCCAGCGACAGCACCACGTGCACCACCGTGTGCGGCACTCTCGACTACCTTCCCCCTGAAATGGGTGCGTGTCACTGCCTTGCTCTCTCTCTCTCTCTCTCTCTCTCTCACTCTCTCTCTCTCTCTCTCTCTCCCTCTCTCTCTCTCTCTCTCTCTCTCTGTCTCTCTCTCTCTCTCTCTCTCTCTCTCTCTCTCTCTCTCTCTCTCTCTCTCTCTCTCTCTCTCTCTCTCTCTCTCTCTCTCTCTCTCTTTATATATATATATATATATATCTCTCTCTCTCTCTCTCTCTATTTCTCTCTCTCTCACTCTCCCCCCCTCTCTCTCTCTCCCTCTCTCTCTTTCTCTCCCAGTCTCTCTCTTTCTCTCCCAGTCTCTCTCTTTCTCCCTCTCCCCCATCACCCTCTGAATTCGTCAACTCGCACCTCAACCCAAGCGCGTCTCTCCTCGCTCCCCCCTCGCTCCCCTGTGTGGCGAGCAGTGGAGGGGGAGCAGCACGGGAGGGAGGTGGACGTGTGGGCGCTGGGCGTGCTGCTGTACGAGCTGCTCGTCGGCTGCCCGCCCTTTGAGGCCCCCACACAGACCGACACCTACAGGCGGTGAGACACCAACCTGCACGCACTCATGCACTGCCACCTCCCGCACACATCCCCGCATCCTCACCACACTCCCCCCCCACTCGCATCCACTCTTCCCGGTTGGAGTAACCTACTTAACTCACGCTCCATGCTCCCATCCGTGTTTCCCTTCCCTGCCACTCTGTGTGTGGTGTGTGGCAGCATAGTGGAGGTAGATGTGCGTTTCCCCCTGCACGTGCGAGTGTCCCAGCCTGCCAAGGACCTCATTCGCCGCCTGCTCGTGCGCCAGCCCTCACAGCGCCTGCCCCTCGCCAGCCTGCTGCACCACCCCTGGGTGCTGCGCCACACCCAGGGGCAGGCGCAGGGGCTGGGTGGCAGGAGGGTGCCAGGGGGACATGGCGCGGAGAGGCTGGGAGCAAGGGGAGGGAGGGGCAGCAGCAGGAGGAATGTGCTGTGATGGCTGTTGGTTTGACTGGGAGTGCTGTTGGTGACTCATGGGTTGTGAAGGGTCATGTACAGCATTGCTCACTGAGGAAGCTTGTCTTGTAGTCCTTGGTGATCGGCACACTACTATAGATTCAAGCAGTCAAGTGCACAAATTCTGCTAGCTGTTGTGCACAAATTCAGGGCAGAGCAGAATGTCAGTAGGTTGGGGATAGGTGGGAGGAAGGTTCCTTGAGCAGTGACAGCTCTTTTGACGTAAGGTAACACAAGACAAGACACGGAATTAGCCAGTGTCACCCACAACCAAGCACTGGAGCAGGCAACTGAACAAGGTATTGAACTGCAGCAACGTTATTTCTACCATTTGCACTCAGATATTGAGAAAAAAATCCACCGCTCCAGCGCTCCTAACTTGCATCAACAAATCAGCATCGGCGCATGACACAAGTGCAAGCTGGAAAGAATACCACCATCAACGCAGCTCCACATACAGCCATGGCATAAGCGGCATGCAGGAGAGCGGCAGGTGGGAGAGTGGTGGATGGCAGGCAATGTCTAGTAGAGGGTGAGGCTGAGGACACACGACACCGCGAACCAGGCCAGTAGGAAGTAGCCGAGCTTGGCTGTGCCCTCGGGGTCATCGGGAGTCATCTGGTTGTCGTTGGGGAAAGGGACAGACGGGGGATGAAAGCATGTCATTCAGTAGAAGCATGCAACGGAGCCAGGGCATGGGCGGACATGGGTGAGAGAGAGAGAGCATGCAGAGTAAAGGGAGAGAGCGTGCAATAACGAGCGAAAGAGGGGGTGAGGGAGAGAGAAAGGGTACCGGGCGGGGTGGGTTGCCGACGCCTTGGGTGAAGTTCTTCTGAGTGACATCGGTCTCAAAGGGCCACACGTAGTCAGCAGCGCTGCCCTGCTCCGCACGGATGATGGCCCAGTCGTACAGCCGCCGCTCCTCCTCTGACGTCAGCACGTCCAACGACACCTGCGCACACACCGCATGGCGCCCACGCACGTGGATGGGGAACCCGGTTCAGATGGATGGATGGATGGATGGATGGATGGATGGATGGATGGATGGATGGATGGATGGATGGATGGATGGATGGATGGATGGATGGATGGAGCACGCGGTATGGATGGATGGCGAATGCGGATCACAGACCGTGGGTTGCTTGAGGGGCGGATAGGGGCACGGTGGTATGGCGTGTGCTTTTATGATTCTTGGCATGGAGCTTCAACAATAACTGCCCCATCATATCTTGCAACTTTCGTAACTTGTATCCATCATTCCACACCCAGATGACCCACTCACTCTTCTCCACCAATGCCCCCTTCCCTTCTTCCCCCTCCCTCCCTCCCTGTCCCGCCACCCCCCTCGCTGCAAGTGCCCACCAACCAACAACCGCCACGGCGTGCACAGGCTTCCCTCGCTCTACACAATTCTCCCCACTCGCCTCGAGCGACAGCAGTTGCTGCCGGGCCGCCTCCTCGTCCAGGTTCGGGTTGCTCGTCAGCTGCTCGCACCGCGCCTCGAACGCTTTAAAGATCTGCGCCGACGACGCAGGCAGGTGGCGGGCGGGAAAAGGTGGCATTGGGAAAGGGGGTGGGGGAGGGCGAGAGGGAGAGGGGCAGCGGTGGAATGGAGAAGGACGCATGGAAGAAGGGAGGGGCGGATGTGAGCAGCGAGGTGGAGACGGAGAGGCGGGGCGAGGAAGGGGGTGGAACAGATGGCCACATGCCCCGTATCTACCTCACCGCCGCTTTCGGCACGGACTTCAATTGCGTCTCTTATAAGTTCCTTAGAGCCAGGCTTCTGAAATTTCACTGACAAGGCGACAAGCCAATGTGGTAGCGAGCGAGCTCGTGTGCAGCGCGACGCGCACGCGGCGGAGATCTCACCTCGGCGTTGTTGGCGTTTCTGGAGACGCCGAGTCGCTTGTAGTGATCCACCAGCACCAGGTCTGACGGGGGGCGTGGGGTACGTGCGGGAGGAGGTGTGGCGATGAGAGGGCGGAGAGAGGGGAGGGAACACGATTTTTTTTGGCAGGGATCTAGCGGCTGACAATGGGCCACGCGCAACTTGAACGCTGAGCCTCGTGTTGAACGTACACAAGCGCGCCCATTCTAACGCCTCGCCCGCATCCTCACTCCTCCCACATTACGCGCCGCCTACAGTCACGACATGGCCTAATGATTTGCGGCTACAATCATTTCGCAGGCGCGAGCCCACGCAGAATGGTCCGCGCAGCATCTCCGCTTGGGTGCAAAAGCGCATTTGGCGAGTGCGCGTGAGAAGAGCATGCGCAGATAAAATACCGCGCACTGTATTAGACCTACCGGCTGACGAATCGGCATCCACGGAGCCCGCTGCCACCGCCACCACTTGAAGCGGTCGCCGGCTCGCCACACGCACTGCTGGCAGCGACGCGACGCGGAGGGAGCCTGCGACAGTCGCACGGGCGGGCTGCGATTTCGGCGACGCGCGGGGCACAGGGAGCGCCAAGCCCAGCAAGTCGAGAGTAGCCATGGCGACGAGCGATATGTACTCTAGCAGAGGTTGGATGTGGCAGTGAGCGTTGGGAAGAGGTGGTGTGGGCGGAGTGGAGCAAGGCGAACCAACTTCGATGGACGAGGAGGCACGGAGGGAAAAGCGCGAGTGGGGGTGGAGGAGAGTCGTGAAGGGTGCGCTCGCAGTCCATTTTGAGGTTGTTCCTCCCGAGGGGAGGGGAGTGCTGTGGAAGGGCGGAGGGGGGGGTTGTGGCGCGGATGAATGTGGCGGAGGAGGTGGCCCGATGACGAGGACAGGGGGAGTGAATGGCGCGGAGGCAGGCTCTGTGGTGCGCCAGGAAGACGATGTGGCAATGGATCAGCTAAAGTCAGCCACAGGAGTGGCTCCTGCTTTTCCGCCTGCGAAATGGAAGTCCCTTTGTTGGGATAAGTGCCGCTGCGCTACAAGTTTTGTACATGTGAATATATTACATCAAGCGCAATAATTGATTGTTATCTCACATCCTCACAATCACATCTCTTGTTGAGGTCGTAGATAAGCACAAGCAACACTGTATTCGAAATGCAGGTGGTGTAGGCAGTCGCTTTGCATGTGCAACCAGATCGCGCGACGACAACACCAGGCCCTAGGATTTCTGCAAGACCTCGAGATGGATTCAGCTCGAATCCTCCTTGCTCTCCGCTATCCATCACGGAAACACGGCTTACGATTCACACCACCACAGCAAATTCACTTTTCCCCTGCGGCCTTTTCCAAAAACACGTTTCCTTCAAACCTCTCGCCGCCATGAGCGCAATAGCAGGCGGAACTGCTGGTCTGAGCATCGCGACGCCTGCCGGCAGAGGTCGCAAGCGAGGGTCGTCTGCGGCAACGTCGCGAGCTGCTGCGGCGACAAGTGATGCGGTCGGCGTAGAAAGCCTGGGCGGCCGATCGAGCAAGCGAAAAGATGCAGGTGCGGGTGGTGGTGAGGCGGGTGACGACGACGACGACGTCTTAAGCAAGCCCGCGTCTTCCCGCCTCGGGGCGACAGGCGCTGCTGCTGCCGGAGGGGCAGATCAAGGCGGGCACGCGTCGGCAGGTGTGGCCGATCGCGAGGGGACAGATGGTCGGGGGGGTGCGGCGGGGTTCCGAGATGGCGACGCTGCGACGGGAGGACACCGGCGCGCAGTATCGGGGAACTTCGCATGGCTGGGCACGAGCACGTCGGGCGCCGCGCATGCCGTGAAGGCGGCGCTCAAGTCGTCGCTCGTCGCGCTGGGCGCCGCCAGGGGTCCCGCGTCGGCAGCGGGCAAGGGCGCATTGCCGGGCCGGTCGGCAGGGGCACCGGGGGAGGAATCGGTCCGCGCAGCGGCGGCGCAGAGGCTAAGCGCGGTGCTGCGGCACCCCGCGGTGCCGGTGGTGCTGCCTATGGTGCTGGCGGTGGTCATCAGCGCCTACTTCCTCCGCCTCGTCCCCGGCGGTGGCACCCATTCCGTGGCGGACGAGTCGGGCTGGCGGCTGTGGTGGGGGGCCAACCGCGCTGAGCGCATGGCGGCCGCGGCGTCTGCGGCGGCGAAGGCGCAGCAGGCGGCGGTGGAGAGGCTGCAGGAGGTGGTGGTGCGGCTGGAGAAGCGCACCGAGTCCATGGCGCAGGCGCTGCAGGTAGGGGGGAGGAGAAGAGAGATGGGGGAGGGAGAGGGGAAAGAAAGGGTTGAGGGGCAGGAGAGAAGGGCGGCGTTAGAGGGTGGGGCAAAAGCGACGTAAGGGGACGCTTTTGCGTTTGCACAGGGAAAAGGGATTGGAGGCGAGTTATGATACTCTTCCTGTTTTACATATATTTTCCAAAATACATAGTCTGAATCTTGTTTCCCTGCATGGGATGGTGGCACTGTCTTGCGTGCGTGCGTGCGTGTGTGTGTGTGTGTGTGTGTGTGTGTGTGTGTGTGTGTGTGTGTAAGTGACTGTGTGTGTGTGTGTAAGTGACTGTGTGTGTGTGTAAGTGACTGTGTGTGTGTGCATGTGGTGCCATGGTGTGTGTGGTGGGTGGCAGGTGCAGGCGGACACACTGGATTCGAAGCTGGGCGCGGTGAGCAAGGAGCAGGAGGTGCGAGCGCAGCACGCAGCGGAGCTGGAGAAGCGACTGGAGCAGCTGGGCGTGAAGGTGCAGGAGACGGACGCCGCCGTGCTGCAGATTCTCGCCAACGGGGGGCCCATGGTGCGGCAGGAGGTGGTGCAGCTCGTGCAGCAGGTGCTCCCGCTCCCCCACCGCCCCTTGCCCTCGTATCTCCCTTGCCTGCTTCCCCTTACTGCCCTGCAACCTGCATCCGCACTTCAAGTCTATGACCTGCTCGCTGGCTGCAATATCTGCTGATTATCCATGAATTAAATGAATCCCAGCCCCATTCGCAGCCTGCAGCCCCCAGTCAAAGAGGCTCCTTCTGGCTGCACGACTCATGCCCTTGTACCTCTCTCTCCTCCTGTGTGTCACCCCGAAACGCACATACCAGGTGGCAGAGGAGAGGGCGCAGGAGGTGGAGGGGCGTGCGTTGACACTGGACGACGTGAGGGCGGCGGCCAAGAGGGTGGTGGAGGAGCAGCTGCAGCGCCACCTGACGGACGACATAGAGCGCGCTGACTATGCGCTCGCCACTGGGGGGGGGCGCGTGGTGGCGCACTCAGACGCGCTGTACACGCGGCAGCAGCAGCAGCAGCGCCAGCAGAAGCGCCGGTGGAGCCAGGTGGTCAGCACCGTGTCTCGCCTCGCTTCCTCCGGTGCTGCTGGCGCTGGCGCTGCTGCTTCCAGTGGCAAGGAGCCAGAGGCGGACTTGCTGCACCCGAATGCACAGGTGGTGCTGACCCCTGGGCGGCTCCCTGGCAACTGCCTGCCGCTCAAGGGGCAGCAGGGCCACATTGACATCCGCCTGCGCTCCACCATTGTGCCGCGCGCCTTCACCCTCGAACACCTGCCCAAGGTGCGCCCTCTACGGCCTTGCTTCCATCCAGCATTGTGCTTGCTGGAATGCTGCTCATTGCCCTGTGCCCACAAGCAGCTCACAGTTTTCCACGCCTAGTCCTCATGCCTGGCATAGCTCTCAATCCACTGCTTGTGCTCTCATTGTCGTGTCCCCTTCCCTGGCAGAGCATCGCGTATGAGATTCACAGCGCACCCAAGGACGTGGAGTTCTGGGGCAGGCGCCCTGCCACCGCCACCGCCACCACTACTGCCGCCACTGCTGCTGCTGGCAGCAGTGGGGCCAATGGCGGTGGGGAGAGTGAGGCGGCAGGGTCAAGCAGTGCAGGTGGCGCAGCGGAGGAGGGGGAGTGGCAGCGGCTGGCAGTGGCAAGGTACGAGCTGGAGGGCGGACCGGTGCAGACATTCAGCGTGGGGGAGGCAGTGGAGGAAGCAGGTGGTGGCGATGGCGTGGGCATTGGTATGGTGCGCGTGCGCGTGCTGTCCAACTACGGGCACCCCAACTTCACCTGCATCTACCGCGTCAGGGCTCATGGGGATGCCCTGGGCGGGTGAAGCATGGGGGGTACGTGGGGCAGCATACAAACATGAAGGGGTGACGGCAGCATGGAATTGAGCAACGTGCTTGCTTGCTGTGATGCTTGTAAATGCTGTGTTGAGAGGCATCAGTTGCCTTGTTGGTCTCTCTGGTTTGCTACAGGAGCACGTTGATGGCTGTCATGGATACTACTGTACTTGTTGCTGTATACCGGTACTAACCAATGTTAATGCAAAATAAAAGCTTTGAATGTAATTTGCTTGCTGTCACAATGAGTGAGCGCAGAACATGACAGGAAACTGTCAGTTCAGTAAGAGGTAATTGCGTGCAGGCAGGCAGCAGCAAGGAACATGGCAGCCCTGAGGAATAGACTTCCTTCCAGGCCTGCACCAAGTGGCTCGTACAGGCCTCACAAGATTGCCTGTGTACTCACGTCGCAGGCACACACCATGGCGGTCTTGTGGTGTTACAACACCAGGTCTATAAACTACCGTTGCAGCCTACGCAACGCAGGTCCAGACTCCAGCACTCATACAAGCCCAGCTGCATCATCACAATTCACGCCACCCCTGTCGCGACCGCTGCCAAGCACAGTGGTGGGTGGGTGGCAGCACGTGGCATCACTTGGTCTTGCGCGAGTCGTCCTCGTACTGCTCCACGAGCTTCTGCACGTCCTCCAGGAATATGTCCTCCGCCAACAACCCGTCCGCTGTGTACCTGCCACCACCCATGCAGCAAGGCCGTGCATTTAGGGAGAGGGGAGAAGGGCGGTGCGCTGATGTACTCCTGTACCGCCAGTGCATTTACAGGCACATAAAAGGTATAATTGCCTCGAGCATGCAGTGGATGCAGGAAGAGTGGAGAGGAATAGCCTCTGATTCGATAAAAAAATCAGCCTCCCTACTGTGAAAGTGCAACAGGGCATGAAGTGGGCGGTGGGGGAATGGTGCTGGGGAAAGGGTGGAAGGCGGGGTCACTGGAAGGTGCTGTGGTCAGAGCAGCAAGATCGGATCGGGGAAGCGAAATGGAGGAAAGATGTTCAGTCAACTTCATTACGCCAGCAGCCACACAAAGCCAGCTTTCTGTGCTCATGACTTCAGGCCCCCAAATCACTTCCATGACGCCACTGGCCCCGAACAAAACACAATGCACCACAATCCCCTCCCCTTTCCTTCCTTCCCCTCCCCTTCCCTCCGCTCCCCTCCCTTCCCCTCCTCTCCCCTCCCCTCCCCTCCCTTCCCCTCCCCTCCTTTCCTCTCCCCTTCCACCCTTTCCCTTCCCTCCCTTTCCCTCCCCTCGCTTCCACTCTCGTCCCTTCCTATTTCCTCCCCTCCTCCCCATCCCCTCCCCTCCCCTCCTCTCCTGCCCTCCTCTGCCCTCCCGTCCTCTCCCCCACGTCCGCCCTGTGCGCCCTGCCGCGCACCATTTGGTGATGCTCTTGCAGAGTTCGACGGGGGCGTGGGCGGCGGCGGAGGAGGGGTCAGCGGATTCGATGCGCAGGTGGTAGAGGTCGGACGTGCGCTCCATGCGCGACGACACCGCCACGCCCGTCTGCGCAAACATGCCCTGCCACGTGCCCACCCCGTTGCACCCAGGGCATGGAGGGGGGAGGGAAGGAGAGAAAAAGGGGGATTGGGGGGTGGACAGTGGAGGAGATGAGAGGGTTGCAGGAGGAAGCATAAGCGGCGGAGGTAGAGGACGGAGGCGGAGTGAATGCAACCGGGTGGGTGAAAGGGAGTGATGGGAGCGGCCATCAAAGGCACAGCACAGCGTGGGGTAGAATAAGGCATGAACACACTCCAGGTACAGGTGGTGCGACGAGGAGGAAGGGTGGTGGGGCAATGAGGAGATGAAATGGTATACCGATTGAGGGTAGGTGAAGAGGAAGTAGTTCTTCTCCTTGAACGTGACGATGAGCTGTAGCAGCACGTTGAGCGCTATGTATGTGGTGATGGTGGCCACGCACAGGCAACACACACGAGACATGCAAAAGCAGCCCAGACAGTGGGGATGCGGGGAGAGAGCAAGAGAGAGAGAAACAGAGAGAAGGAGAGAGAGAAGCGGGGAGGGAGGGGGGAGAGAGACAGGGACGAGGGAAAGGGAGAAGAGAGGATAGAGAAACACAGAAATTTGGGAAAGAGAGGGTTAAGGAGGAAACCACAGAGAGGAGGCAACAGGCAGCCATCAAGGGCCACGTGAGCAGCTGCGGTGGTGGCCACAGTGGTGGTGGCGCGGGAGGGGATAGAACGAGAAACCGTGGTGAGGGGAGCGCTGCGTGGCGAGAGGAGGAGGGGAGTCGGGCGTGGGAGCAGTGAGCAAGGCGGAGAAGCGGCAGGCAACGCGCGAGCGAGGGACGGCGACAAGGGTGGGCGACTGGTGACAAGGGCAACAGGGGGAGATGTGTGGAGCACGAAATTGGGAGGGAAGGAGGGAAGGTGGGGAGGCAGGTTTCGGCGGGGCGGATATAGGACGATGCAGGCGAGCAGCAGCGCGCGGTTGTCGGGGAACTTGCGCGGGTAGAACTGCGCCACGCACGCCACGGCGCACGCCGCCGCGCAGATGGCCATCTTGACGTTGCTGAGCGTGTGGTCCTCCTCGTACCCGCGCGATATTATTATCTGCCGCCCGCCGCCCGCCGCGCAACGACCGGGGGTGCGGGGAGGAAGGGGGAAAGCAGGGGAAGCACGACCGGTGAGTGGGAGCGGGGCGTGATGAGGGCGGAAGGGGGATGAGCGGGGACGCGTATGGGAGGAGAGGGGAGAACTTGCACGCACGCGGAAAATTGGGGCTGCGACGAGAATATGCATGCGGACGCGCAAAGCTGGCGTGGGGACAGAACACATTCCGCTACGGCGAACGCGACGGACTGCTGCGCCAAAAGCCCCGATCGCACTGCGCGGGAGATGCGGCGTGGCGAGCGGGAGGAGGGGGGAGCGGCGGGTGCGCGGGGAGACTGACATCCGTGGCGACCTCGTCGAGGTGGCGCTTGAGCATGACGTGGTCGTCCAGATTCAACCCCTTGGGCTTTGCCTCCACCACCGCCGCCTCGCCTTCCGCCGCCGCCGCCGGCCGCGACGACCAGATGCCCATGGCGGGAGCAGGCGCGGTCGTTGACTCGTAGATGCGGTGGATCGAATCCGGAAACGAGTGAACTGGTGCAGGTGGAACGAAGACGAATGGGACACGTGAGGGTTGCTGGTGGTCAGTCTGCGATCACAACACACAGGCGAGGCATTATGCCTTGAGATTGTAAGGACCGGTCACAATTGCGACATCGATCCTGTGGGAGATCGATGTTCCCCGTATACAGTAGTTCGCTGTGTCTTGTATCCCAATTTCGTTAAAGCTCGCTAAGACCCGAAGCAAGTCACCGAACGCGATGTCCCTTCCAGATCGATCTGTCACCGCAATCAAATAATACGTAATGCATTTAAAACTTTTAAGAAGGCTTCGAACCCCGCTAACTATCGAACCTGAAGACAATCGCGACACATCTGGCTCTGAGGAGATCGATTCTCGCAGCTTCGGTGTGTGACCACGATCCTCCTCGATGTCGCAATTGTAACACGTCCTAAAGCGACAATTTTGCGGTAGGGTGCGATTGGGTGGGCAATGGTCAAAATCGGTGAAAAGCTAGAACGTTTTGTGCCTATACTTGCGCAGTGAACTGCTCTAAACGAACACAGACGATGAAGTCTCCTTTTATTATTGGGTTGACATTACCTCGTGACTTAAAGAGGGATCTTGCGCAAGTGTACAAACGCGGATATTGTTCACCCACAGCCCACTGTTTGAAGCATCAAATTTGAAGTTGTGAATTCAAACGCGCAGGTCACAGCCATGGTCTTTTCACCATGCACGCTCCATTCCACCGCCAAGCATCCCAGCTACGACCCTTGGTCACTGCGGCGTTGCCCGCATTCACGTATCCCAGGCTGGCTGAGCCTCGATACTTGTCCAGTATCACAGCACCCAACGCTCCATCTCTCAATCTTCGCAATTCATATTGCTGTTCTGAGACTCTCAGCTCGAACCTACTCCCGCATCTGCACCGTGCCCAGGGATTAGCTTCTCATAGTTGCATCAATAAGTGGTTTGCCATTCTCCATCGACCACGGGCTCCTGCACAGCGATTTCAGCCCATTCGGCTTCATAAAGTTCTGATAGCGGATCGATCCATACCCCCCATTGCGCCGGCCATTCGACAAGCTCTTGCCCAGCGTCTCTCCTCTCCTTCTACTAGCACTCACCCCTCTCGCGCTGCGGCGGTGTACTGCGCGGCCTCTCACAGCCCCCCCCCAGCTATGGACTCCGACGCCTCTCACGGCGATCGGGGCAAGGCGCCTGCGCATGACGGCGCGCGGCCGTTCCAGGTCGTGGTGGCGGCGACGCCGGAGATGGGCATCGGGCAGGGCGGGCAGCTGCCGTGGAAGCATCTGCGGCGGGACATGGCATTCTTTAAGGAGGTGACGTCATCCACGAGTCGCCCCGGCACTCGGAACGCGGTGCTCATGGGTCGGCGCACATGGGAGTCGCTGCCGCCCCGCTTCCGACCGCTGCCGGGCCGGCTGAACGTGGTGCTCACGCGCTCAGGGCAGCTGCCCGCCACGTGCTCTGACGGCGACAGCTCAGCCGGGGCCGGCAGCGGTGGCGGCGGCACGCAGCAGGACGTGGTGGTGGCGGACAGCCTGGCGGCGGCGCTTCTCATGCTGGGCACGGAGCCACACAAGTCGAGCATCGAGAGTGTGTTCGTCATCGGCGGCGGGCAGGTGTTCAGGTGAGCGAAGAGGCAGGCAGCTGAGATTAGAGTCAGTGTCAGCGTGTAAGTCGCCTCAAAGCCATTCAGTTTGCACGCACCTTTTGAGATGTGTCAGAACTGTGCTGGCTAACGAACACGCAGACAGCTCTTATGGGAGTCAGGTGCTCCTAGGCACCTTGCGCGTGCAACGAGCGCACGTCGCATACAGTCTTTCTCATCTTCCCCACAGTCGCCTGGATTCGCCGATAAGTTTCTGTCCCGCAATCCTTATTTCCCCGTGTCCCGCGCGTGCTGCAGCGAGGCGCTGTCGTCGCCGCTGTGCGAGGCCATCCACCTAACTCGCGTGCGCCGCCTGCTGCCCGTTGAACGCACCGCCCTTGGTGGCGCATGTGGCGGTGATTCTGACGGGGCAGAGAGCGAGGAGGTGATTCCGTGCGACACGCACATGCCCGCCATCGACCCCTCCACGTTCCGCGTGTGGCGCGCGTCCCCTCCATTCAACGACAACGGTTACTCCTGCGCCCTCCTCACCTACGTTCGCACCTCCACCCCGCCCCAGGCCACCCCCCCGGCCTCGTCCTCCCCTGCACCGCCTCTGGCAGCAGCCGCGCAATGCGAGAGCGACGGCAGGGCCGCGGCAGCAGGCGAGGGTGGGGGCAGTGGCAAGATTGGCGAGGAGGCGAGTGCAGGCGCGGGGCGGAAGCAGCGGGCAGAGGGAGCATGGATGCGGTTGTCGCCGAAAGTGCGGGAGGAGCACGAGGAGTACCAGTACCTGCAGCTCATTCAACGCATCCTCGATGACGGCGTGCCCAGGGCCGACCGCACAGGCACCGGCACTCTCTCGCTCTTTGGCTGCCAGGTAAGGAGACAGGCTAGGTAGACGAGGCGGGGTAGCCAAGCAGCACAATGGGGGAGAACGTTGGGGTTTGCAGGCTAGATCTGTTAGCGGAAGCAAAGTGGTAGTTGCGTGAGGGGCATTTGCATCTGATGCCATCGTGCTTCCCCTCTCCACTCTTTGTGACATTGTGTGTGTTTGTGTGTGTGTGTGTGTGTGTGTGTGTGTGTGTGTGTGTGTGTGTGTGCAGATGCGCTTCAACCTTCGCCACACCTTCCCTCTCCTCACCACCAAGGTACTCTACAACCCATTCACCCCGGTGCCCCACTTGCCGCTCCCAGTGAACCCCGTGGTGTATGCCAATCATGTGTGTGCCCGTCCAGCCGAGTTGCGCTCTGCTGCTGGGGTGCAATGCCATGTTCATGCGCCCACGCCGTGCGCACCACCGCTACCGTCTCTCTTGTGCACCACACCTGCTGCCTCGAAGCCTCTGCTGTGTCGTGCCGCTTCGCCCCCACCTTGCCGTTGGTGTATGCTCATTGTGCTGCATGGCGTGTGCTGCATGAGTGGCAGAGGGTGTTTTGGAGGGCAGTGGTGGAGGAGCTGTTGTGGTTCATCCATGGGTCCACCAATGCCAAGGTATGCACCGTGCACGCACCAGCACACTGTCCTCTGCGCCACTGCCACCATGCACACACACGACCTCCTCCTCCACCTCTGCTTTCCTTAGTTGCTGCTTACTGCCCGGCTCACTGCCTGTCTCAGTGTCCGTCTCCAGTGTAGTTGTTCACTCACCCACCATCCTCAGCATGGCCACATGGATGCTGTCACATGCCACCCATGCGCTCTCTCGCCAACCCATGGTGCTGGTCCTCCCCTGCGTACCCCCTGCAGCTGTTGCAAGACAAGGGCGTTCACATCTGGGATGGCAATGCGTCCCGCTCCTACCTTGACAGGTACGCAATGCTTCACTCCACTTCTCTGTACTGTGAATCTGCTGGGTTTTGTGCTTGCTTCGCCTGAACCATCTCTGACACAGCCATTTCTATATTTTTTCTGATGCTGCCATGCAAATCGGATTGCTTGTGATGCCACCAGTTGCCTCTCATTCCTCCATGTGTGTGATCTTTTGTATGCCTTGCCACCCACGTGCCCACCCACCCACGGCGTGCGTGCGTGCGTGCGTGGGTGCTGTGCAGCTTGGGTCTGAGTGATCGCGAGGAGGGCGACCTGGGGCCCGTCTATGGCTTTCAGTGGCGCCACTTCGGAGCCAGGTCACTGCTCATACCTACCGCCCCGTGCTCCCTCGCCATGCATGCCCTCCCTCGCCATGCATGCCCTCCCTCGCATGAATGCCCGCGCTTCCTTGCCATGCATGTCCGTGCCATACACTGTTGTTGCGCTCTTAGACGCCCCTCACAACCTGCTCCTTACACCAGCTATTGCTGCCTTCAAAGCAGTCACTTTCGTGTGGTGCTGTTGTTCCATGTGCTGCACTGTGTGCCGTGCATTTCTGTGTGCTGCGCCTTGTGGTGTTATGTGGCACTGTGGTGTGTGTGGTGGGGGCATGGCAGGTACAAGGACATGCATGCGGACTACAGTGGGCAGGGAGTGGATCAGCTGGCGGATGTGATACAGCGCATCAAGGCCAACCCCAATGACCGCCGCATCCTCATGAGTGCATGGAACCCCCCCGACCTGCCACACATGGCCCTGCCGCCATGCCATGTGCTGGCTCAGTTCTATGTGGCGCGGGGCGAGCTCTCCTGCCAGCTGTACCAGCGCTCATGTGACATGGGACTGGGTGTGCCCTTCAACATCGCCTCCTACTCTCTCCTCACCCTCCTCATAGCTTCAGTGTGCGGTGAGTCTCATTCCCATATGCGAGTCTTACCACGTATACCACTCTTACCATGTATACCACTCTTACCACGTATACCACTCTTACCACGTTGACCACTCTTGCCATACAATTCCTGCGCCTGGTTCCGTTTATCCACGTTCAGTTTTCCTTTGCATGCGACAGAATATTTAGATCGTGATGACCTGGTTTGTGATTAAGCCATTTCACTCATTATCCAATGCAGGATTGCAGCCTGGTGAGTTGGTGCATGTGCTGGGCGATGCGCATGTGTACTCCAACCACATAGAGCCTCTCAAACTGCAGCTCCAGAACACTCCTTGGCCATTCCCGGTATGCTGCTTGCCTTCTTGTTCACCACTTTCCAGGAGCGATTTTCACGGGCCCCATGCGTAGTGAGGCTTGACTTCTATTGTTGCTGTTGTTTTTTATTTTTTTCTTTTCTTTTTGGCTTATTAGTTTGCCATATATTTCTTCTGCTTGGTTCTGAAAATCATTTACTGAATCATTTTCAGGTTTTAGAAGAAACCAGTATAATCATCTTATTGCTTGTGCCACCCCTTTGTCATGGGTGTATTGCAGCAAGTTCGGATAAACCCTGCTGTTGCGGACATTGACAAATTCACTCCAGCAGACATCGACCTTGTGGGCTACAACCCACATGCTAAAATATCCATGCGTATGGCAGTGTGATGCCACTAACCTCTTGGTTGGCATGGTAAAAATCATGTCCATATGAAATAAGGATTCATACCCCTTGTTGTATATTGCTCTACACCGTCATCGTCCGGATATAAGACATTGTTGAATAAAAGACATGGGGTGTCTATTATGTTGGGCTGAGTGCTTAGGATCTTTGGTAGGGTTAAACTTTGGGTAGAGTGATGTAGTAGCGGAAGCGTTTAAATGAAGTCCTTGAACCACCTTGCGCTGGTATGTGAGGGCAAAGTAAGTTGATTAAAACAAGCAAGTACAAATGTTTATATAATGTTACGATGTGAAGTTTTATGAGAAGGCATTCCTGTATGCTGCAGGAGCCGACTCTACCGAATACGAAGTTGAGGAGTCAGAAGAGCCGAAGCGACGCAGCAACCGTCAGATCAAGACCGATGCAGGCAGAAACATTTAAAGTGAAAAGAGCGGGAACAGGTTTTGAACGGGTTCCCGCGCCGCACGGTTTTGAATTCAGTTGTAATAAGGGAATGTACTAGTCTAGGTCCTTTCGTATTCCCTTGTACTCTTATATAAACTCGATGTATGCATGCTATTATCAACTCAGTCATTTACATTCACTCTGACCTGAGATTCAAACTTCCGCTGCAACACTACTCCGCGATCAACCCTGAGCGATCCTTTGCTAAGTCCCACTTGGGATTGTAACATGGTATGAGAGCTACTCAGGGATTCTTCGCAACTTCACTTCAGGGCTAATTTTTGGTTTCCAGCAACCCTTGTGATCAGTGTTGCACAAGTCCAAAAACCTGATTATCAGTGTGACACCTTGTTCAAACCCTGATCCACCAGGGTTTTTCTAGTTTTTGAAAATTATACCCTGTAGGATCAGTGTACCAGTTTTGCAAACCCTGGTGTATTGATATTATCGTTGGCAGGCAATAACGCAAATGTATTTCTGGCCAATGGAGGCCCCCCTCGTGCCAGCTCAGAGATGTTGCCTTTGCCAAATTTCAGTTTCGACAGTTGGCATGCGAGAACCTCGATACGGGAAAGGGGGGGTGGGTAGAGAGGGGGCGGGGGGTGGGGCGGCTCGGGGAGGGTATGTACTCGATTCAGGGTAAAACTCGTTACAAAGATCGGTAACCCTGGGCCGTCAGTGTACCTCAAACGTAAACCCTGGCCTATCAGGAAAATACAAGCTCCCGAAAAAATTACCCTAAGGCATCAGTGTGACAGCCAAAAACCACCCTTATTATCAGGGTATCAGGGTGATTTACCCTGATAAAATTAGCCCTGCTTCACTTCCGTGAAATTCGCCGAATCAAGACCTGGCGAGCGGCACACGCTCCAAGACCAAGAAGATGGCCGGAGGATCCGGAGGCCAAGCAAATCTGACGGCTGAAGGACAACCCAATCTAGCTGCGACAAGTCAGGCGACAACCACGATCGGCACTGCCGCCCTCGAGCAACTTTTCGCTCGACTTTCAACTATGGAGAAAGAACTCCAAGAACTGCGCAAAGGCGATGTGGGAATCTCTTCCCAACCAGCACAACCTGGACAACCGGCTGAGAAAAGCCGTGATACCGCCGCGCACACCTTCTCCCTCGACACAGACAAATAAGCAACAACTGCCCCCCGTCCAAGTGATGAGGCTCTCAACTCTGCGCAAACACGCTTCCTCAGCGTTTCAAAGATTAAGACTACAGCCGCCAAACGCGGCAAGGATTTTTACACATGGAGTTTTGAGCTGGAGCTCCTCCTACAAACGGCACAGATCTACCATTACTTCGATGGCTCCTACCCTAAACCGGTGGAAAACACCGACGTCGCCAGGGCTCAGTACTACAGTGAGTCCCTCATGGCTTACAGTGTGCTGCTACGCAACATGACGCCTGCGGAACAACTCAACATACGCTCCTACAAAGAGAGCGACGCTCCAGCAATGGAAGCCTGGAAGCACCTAGTTGAAGTTTACCAGCCGAAGGATTCGGTCACAGGCTTGTCCAGCAACTCCTGGAGATAAAGATGGGGCACAGGGAGAAAGCAAATCCATATATTAACCGCTGTCGCAACATCCGTGACCAGATCACGAAGCATGGGAGTACGATCTCAGAAGAGATTTTCGTTAATATAGTCCTTCAAGGACTCGGGCCTGAGTGGAAGCCCTGCAAGACGTTACTCCGACAGCGAGGAACAATTTCAGACGCCGCGCTATGCGCCGCACTCCTATCCGAACAGTAGGATATGGACTCGAGTAGAACAAGCTCCGCGCCGCGCCGAGAGCGCCTCGCCTTCTACACGGACAACCGAGAAGAGCGAAGACAACCAAGGCGCCATTACTGCAAAATATGCAAAGTCTTCGGACACTCAACGGATCGATGCAACTCCCGATCCAACTACCGCCACCCAAATTCCACTCACCACAACAGCTGGGTTGGCCGACAAGATGCTCGTCATCCTCAACCTTAGCAAGCTCGTCCTCCTGCGCAACACCAGCAAAATCAAGGACCACAATCAGGAGCTCCCAGGAATGTCATCGCAAACATGGCGACACGACGCCGACGCACCACTGAACCTTGTTGAACAAGAATGAATGAACTAGAAGTGAAATGAGTATAAGTAGGAAAACCTGGAAATGTGTACCCCTTATAGGCTAACCCACTGTAGCCTAAATAACTACAACAACATATATAATGTTTGACACACCCCCATAGGCGAAGTGGGGGAGAACTAGGGGTCACAAGACCAGTCAAGGAAAGCAAAGCAAAGCAAGCTCAGGGTGGATCACAACGTCACCACACATTCCGAGCACAAGTTCAAGGCCACAAGGCCAGTTCATATGCAGGAGTACATATATATATATAAGGCTAAACAAAAGAGCAGCAATATATATATATGTAACAGTACAAAGAGGGTCAAGAAGAGAGCAAGTGAGGCAAGACAGGCACAAGACCCAACTGGGTACAGAAACGGTGATGATCACAAGGCGGAAGTGCCTTGGTGAAGACATCAGCAGTGTTGGCCTCGGAGGCCACGTACGCAAGCCGCAACTGACCACGCTGCTATAGCTCACGAGCAAGGAAGTAGCGGAGAGCAATGTGCTTTGTTCTGTGCTCCACTCGCTGCTCTCAACACAAGGCCAGCATGGCCTTGTTGTCGACGTACAGGACTGGAGGAGAACGAGGCGGCTCTCCAAGGTCGGTCAGCAGGTAAGTGAGCCAACGAAGCTCCTGAGCAGCCATGGCCCCAGCGTAGATCTCAGCCTCACAACTGGAGCCGAGAACAGAAGACGAGCGAGTAGCCTGCCACGAAACAGAGCCGGAACCAAGGCTGAAGGTGTAACCCTGTGACGACCGCTGCGTAGCCTGGTCGTCAGCCCAAGAAGCGTCTGCGTGTCCAGTGAGGACCACTGGACTCCGCCCTCCAAGCACTAGCCCCATGCCCGACGTACTGCACAAGTAGCGCAACACCCTCTTCGCTGCAGCCATGTGCTCTGGTCGGTGTCTCCCAGGAGCAACATAGCGTGCAAGAATGCTAAGAGGGTATGCAAGGTCAGATCGTGTGCAGGTCATCAGGTACATGAGGCAGCCAACAAGCTCTGGGTACGGGCCACTCGACTCTACGGACTCATCCGAAGGCAGAGCTGAGAGCGAGTGGCGAGTAGGCAGAGGAGTGGCCTGAGGCGAGGAGTACGTGAAGCCGAAGGGCTGAAGGACCTGCTGCACCATGTGTGACTGAGTCAGGGTGATGGTGCGGCGTGCTCTGTCCCGGGTGATCTGCAAGCCAAGGTAGCTGCGCAGTTCACCCAGGTCTGTGCACGTGTGTCTCTTCTGCAGCTCGGACTTCACGTGGGCGAGTCCAGCAGTGTCAGCTGTGGCAAAGACCAAGTCGTCGACGTACACGAGGATGTAGAACGGCGGCAGAGAGGTGTCGGTGCGCAGAAACAGCGACGGGTCGGCAGTAGAAGGAGCGAACCCAAGAGCCGCAAGCGTAGTCCTCAGTGTGTCGTGCCACTCACGCGGCGCCTGGCGGAGACCGTAGACTGGACGCCGAAGACTCCACTGGGTACCGGGAGGGAAAGACCCAGTGAAGCCAGGTGGGCGGCGCAGCCAGATCTCCTCGTGCAGGCTGCCATGCAAGAAAGCTGTGCTGAAGTCGAGAGAGTGCAGCTCGTAGTCACGGTGAGCAGCAACGTGCAGCAGTACCCGAAGAGTGGTCATCTTCGGGGTGGGGGAGAAGGTCTGAAAGTAGTCAACTCCCTGCCGCTGACTGAAGCCACGAGCCACGTAACGCGCCTTGAAGACAGGCGGAGAACCCGGTGGCCGCTTCACCTTGAAGATCCACATGCCACTGACGATGTTCGCCCCAGGAGGGGGGACAGCGTCAACGTAGGTGCCTGTGGACTTCCAAGAAGCCATCTCTGCATCCATAGCTGCCTGCCACTGAGAGGAGTAGGGACCCTCTATCGCCTCCGCGTAAGAGCGCGGAGTCGGGATGTCAAGTGCATCCGGGTCTCCCTCAGGGGTAAGCAGTACGGACACGAGATGAGGTGAAGCAGCGGCCAAGCACTGGAACTCCTCCTGCCTGTCCTCAAGGACGTCCGTGCCAAGGGCACACGCACCCCCGACGGACGGAGGACAGACAGACTCAGACTCAGCGACAAGACTCGCAGCGTAGTCTAGGCGACAGTGAGCAGCAAAGTCGACGAGCTCAGCAACTAGGGCAGACGCAGCAGAAGACCCAAAAGAAGGGTCAGTGACGGCAGTAGCAAGGAGACGCGTGACAGTAGGACTGGCAGCACGAAGAGAGTCCGACGCAGGGTCGGCGAGAGCAGGAAGAGAGGACGCAGGAGGAGAAGGCAAAGGGGCACGCAGAGGAGCAGTAGACGGGCGCAGATACATCCGGTGCGTGCCACGGGCAGGAGGAGGACGCTGACGCGAACTACGAGCACTAGCGCTAGCAGGACGGACAGGCGACGCAGGACGAGAAGCAGACTCACGACGCTCAGTAAGACCGCCAGCAGGACCAGAGTAAGGAGAAGGAGCAGGTAGAGGGGAGGCCGGCTGCAACTGTAACTGTGACTGGACAGGCTGTGAAGACGCTAAGGGAGGAGGACCAAGAGGAGGCGAGAGACCAAGAACCTGCTGAAGGAGGGGAACGAAGTACGGCTGAAGGCGCGCGGCGACTCCAGACACAACAGGGACAGCACCAGTACCCCCAGCGGCAGTACCAGAACCAGCAGCAGCTCGAACGCCCAGGTCCCCAGTACTAGCCTCAACACCAACGCCCGAGTCCTCAGCACCAGCAGTGGCTCCAACACCAGGGTCCACAGCACCTGCCGCAGCTCCAACGCCCGAGCACCAGCAGCACCTCCAACTCCCGGGTCCTCAGCACCAGCAGCACCTCCAACTCCCGGGTCCGCAGCACCAGCAGCAGCTCCAACGCCCGGGTCCTCAGCACCAGCAGCACCTCCAACGCCCGGGTCCTCAGCACCAGCAACACCTCCAACTCCCGGGTCCTCAGCACCAGCAGCACCTCCAACTCCCGGGTCCGCAGCACCAGCAGCATCTCCAACGCCCGGGTCCGCAGCACCAGCAGCACCTCCAACGCCCGGGTCCTCAGCACCAGCACCACCTCCAACTCCCGGGTCCACAGCACCAGCAGCAGCTCCAACGCGCGGGTCCGTAGCACCAGCAGCAGCCGGGTCCGTGAGACGAGGCGCGCCACTCCGAACTGTGCAACGGCATTCGTACCACTAACGGATCCGCTCACGGGAGGGGAGCTCCCGACTAGGAGGAGAAGTACCAGCACCAGTCCCTGTAGTGCGCCTGGGCCCAGAGGTACCTCTCCGGAGGCTGTAGTAGTGTAAGTACCACTCACGCAACTGCTCCGAGGAGAGGTCTCGCTCAGGTGTAGCACCCTCAGGCCCAGCACCGCCAGAGGTAGAACCCCCAGACCCAGCACCCCCAGGCTCAGCACCCCCAGTCACCGCACCCCCAGGCTCAGCACCCCCAGGCTCAGTACCCCTAGTCTCCGCACCCCCAGGCTCAGCACCCCCAGAGTCCGCACCCCCAGGCTCAGCACCCCCAGGCTCAGTACCCCCAGTCTCCGCACCCCCAGGCTCAGCACCCCCAGAGTCCGCACCCCCAGCCTCAGCACCCCCAGCAAGACGAGAGTCGACAGCAACCTCAACAGGCTCGACCGGGTCTACCTGAGACACACCTGAGGGAGCGGCACCCTGATGGGGGAGGGGGTCTACGACAGCTGCACCTGGCGCGAGGAAGAGAGGCGGGGGTGGGAGCGGGGCAGTGCCGTAGGGGAAGAGGCGGTAGTAGGGGACAGACTCGTCAAAAGTGACGTCCTGTGAGGGCAAGACCCGGCGCGAGGTGGCGTGGTAAAACTGCCAACCAGGCGCGTCCGGAACAAAGCCGAGGAAGACGCAGGGAAAAGCACGGGAGGAGAGCTTGTCCGCAGACGTATCGCGGACAAAAGCTCGAGATCCCCAGACCCGGAAACGCGACGCATCGCCAACCTCCCCCGTCCACAGCAGTGTGGGCGAGGTCTCCGGCAAGGATACACAGGACCAGAGGTTGAGCTGATGCGCAGCGTACCGGACCGCAAACGGCCACAGAAAGTGGGGGGCAGCCGCATGGATCAAGGAGGTACGAGCGACCTCCATGACCAGGCCAATGCGGCGCTCCGCAACCCCATTCTGCTGTGGAGAGGCCGGAAGCGTGAACGACTGCTCAATGCTGTGCTCAGCACAGTAGGCTGCCAAGAGGTCGGAGGAGAACTCACCACCTCTGTCAGAGTGCAAGCGCAGGACATGAAAGTCCGAGCGGAAACGCTCGCTGAGCTGGAGACGAGCTCTGCGGATCCAAGGGATCAAAACATCAGGGACCTCACCCTTGGTGCGCAAGGGGAAGACCGTGGTGTAGCGCGAGTAGTCGTCAACAACGATCAGGAAGTACCTCTCCTGACCCTGACCACGGACGCGGGCCGGGCCCCACACGTCCATGTGGAGCGTCTGCAAAGGAGCAGTCGTCGGGGGAAACGAGGAGGAGTGAGGAGCGGCGCGCTGCCGCCCCTCGACACAGGGAAGACAGGGAGGAGCAGGCGAGGGTGGGAGAGGAGGGAGGACCCTGGGAAGGCCAGAGACAAGGTACCGGGAGTGCATGGCACGAAGGCGCTGCACAGACGGGTGGCCAAGTCGGTGGTGCCAGAGGACAGTCTCGTGCGCTAGAGAGCGACACGAGCAGGGGGCGGACAGCTGACCTGACGCGGACGCAGACGCAGACGCAGCTACCTGAGGGGGGGCAGTAGTCAGTGTGTACAGGTCCGACCCCGGCTGCTGGGTGAAGGTAGCCAAGTGGCGGCCTGTACGAGCACACGTGCAGTGTGTGACACGCTCGTAGGCTGGAGTGAACTGGTGAACACCCGCGTCCTGGAGTGCACAACCTGCCACCAAGTTCGTAGAGAACGAGGGGAGGTGGAGACCTGACAGTGTGCCCGACGGGACCGCAGGATAGGGAAGGACAGTGGAAGAGGTCGCAAGGACCGGACCCCCAGAGGGGTCAGCGAGGGAGACAGCCACTGGCCGAGCAAGGGGCTCAAGGGCAGTGCGGTCACGAAAGAAACAGCGAGAGGCACCTGAATCCAGCGTGAAGGTGTGCAGTGCTGCAGTCGACACAGTACCTGGGGGGGAAGACGTACAAGCACCTAGAGCAGCAGCCTCACCAGCACCTGGGGTAGCAGACACGCGAGTACCTGAAGCGGCAGACGCACTAGTCCTAATGCCCGGGTCGGGCGGGACACTCAGGTACTCAGAACCCTCTCCACTAGTAGACATCACATACATGGCAGAGAGAATAGCATCAAAGTCTAGAGCATAGATATCAACTCCCTTCCTCATGAGGTCAACCCAGCGGGGCAGCTCAGTAGCCTGAGGGAACTGAACACGCCAAGCGTCGTTCAGACGAGCGAAGCAACGCTGTGTGGCGTGCGGTCCCCCACACGGCTGGCCAGTGCGGTCACCAGTGCGAATGACGCACGTGCAGCTAAGGCCACCCCCCCCCCCCCCCCCCCGTGCTGAGAGTACCACTTACGGACCTCCTGGGGCGACGGAGTGTGCTGCTGGCCCTGGCCACCGCCAGTGCCTCCACGACCACCACCGCCGCCACCACCTCCTCGACCACCCCAGCCTCGGCCGCCGCCTCGTCCACTGCCACCCCCACCACCTCCTCCGCCCCGGCCACCTCCCCCGCCGCTACCGCCACCCCCCCCCACTGCTGCCAACTCCCCCACCCGCGCCACCCCCACCGCCACCACCACCTCCCCCACCACCGCCACCCCCGCTGTCACCACCACCACCCTTGCCCCCCTTGCCCTTGCCGCTGCGGCGCCCGCTCGAAGCAGGCGGAGTCCCGACCTTCTCAGCACCAAGGAGGTCGACAGCAGCAGCAGAGGCGACAGAGGGAAGAAGGGGGGAGGGAGAACACCCCTCAAAGAACGGGGTATGGGGGTCGCCACGAGAGGCCCCTACAGCGACTATGCTAGCCTCAGCTGCAAGGAGTTCCTTCTCGAGGAGGGCAATGGTGAGCTCAGTGGGGCAGCGAGCTAGGAAGTGGTCCCTGACTGAGCGCAGAGTGTCAGGGAGGCGCGTGACTAGGTGGTAGAGAGTGAGCCAGAGCGGGGGTGGGTTCTTGGCAAGGAACTCATCAGGCATAGCGGCGCGGAAGCGAGCCTCACTAGTGCGGAGGTGGGTAATGAGATCAGCGACAGTGTTGAAGGAAGCTAAGTCGGGGAACAGGTAGGGAAGAGAGAGACGGCCTAGAGCGGCAGAGGCCGGTGAGGAGTAGCGGGCAACGACAGCAGTGTACAGTGCCTGCGCAGTCTTGTGCTGCCCAAAGTGCTCGCGCTCATCTATCGGCAGAGAGTTGCGAATAGCGAAGCGAGCATGGGCGTCACGAGTCTGCCACTGTGAGCGGGCAGTGCTGTTAGCAGTAGCAGCAGGAGCAGTAGCGTGGCCTAAGGCGTGATCGTACAGTGAGATGTCTTCCTTGGCACTGAGCTGTAGGAAGAGGTGTAGGTCATCAAGCCAGGTGTCGAACTTCACTGGGCGGCCCTCAGCATCGAAGGCTAGTACAGGAGGGCTAGCCATGGTAGCAGCAGTAGGAAAGGCAGTAGGAGCAGTCAAAGGGTAGGTAAGGCGGCGCGGCTCGGTATAGGTAGGGCGGCGCGGCTCGGTACAGGTAGGGCGACGCGGCTTGGGTCGGGCGGCGCGGCTCGGGTCGGGCGGCGCGGCTCGGGTCGGGCGGCTCGGCTCGGTTAGGGCTGGGCGGCTCGGGTCGGGCGGCTCGGCTCGGTTAGGGCTGGGCGGCTCAGGTCGGCTCGGTTCGGGCTGCTCGGTTCGGGCGGCTCGTTCTGGGTGGGGCCGTTAGGGGCCGCTAATGGCGAGCGCGGGGAGCGGGTGGGGCCGTTAGGGACGAGCGCGGGGCCGAGGTGGGCCTTGAGGGACGAGCGCGGGGCCTATCGGGGCCGTAAGGGACGAGCGCGGGGCCTGAAGGGCAAACGCGGGGCCACCCGGGGCCTTAGGGACGAGCGCGGGGCCGATTCGGGGCCGCAAAGGGTGAGCGCGGGGCCGTTCAGGGCCTCTAAGGGCGAGCGCGGGGCCGACGTGGGCCGTTAAGGGCAAGCGCGGGGCCGATCGGGGCCGTTAAGGGCGAGCGCGGGGCCGACGCGGGCCTCTAGGGGTAAGCGCGGGGCCGATATGGGGCCTCTAAAAGAGAGCGCGGGGCCGATCGAGGCCTCTAGGTACTAGAGCGCGGGGCCGACGGGGCCTCTAGGGGCGTGAAAGCCGAGGCGCCCTAGGGCGTAGGTAGGCAGGTAGGTAGGTAGTGGTGGGCCCTAAAAAAATCGGTCCTAGGAAGGACCTGCTCTATACCATGTTGAATAAGAATGAATGAACTAGAAGTGAAATGAGTACAAGTAGGAAAACCTGGAAATGTGTACCCCCTATAGGCTAACCCACTGTAGCCTAAATAACTACAACAACATATATAATGTTTGACAAACCTGACGAGGAGAACGAAGTCCAAGGAAGACTTCTGGAACCAGAAGAGGGATGGAATAATCCCTTCACCGAGGATCACTACTACCTGCACGACGAAGACGAGCAGGACTGGAACCTTCCAATCACGCTGCGGGAAAGCCCGCCTCACAAAAATCAGCACTACGTACCAGTGGGCTGGAAGGAGGACGAAGATCCTTACTTCCACAGGTGCTTCAAGACCACCCTGGTAACTCCACGATTGGCGCTGCTGCTGCGACGTAACAACACTGACAATTACAGCATCTGGTACCTGGACAGCTGCTGCGGCCAGCACATGGTGGGGTCCACGCGCTATGTCTCTAACCTAAGTCGCGCCCCTGCAACTTATGTCACCGTTGCCAACAACGAGCAGCTGCGCGCCAACTCACAAGGACTTGTCGTCCTGCAAGCACGAGATAGCAACACACACATCTCATTCAACGACGTACTCTACGTCCCGAACCTGCGCTTCAACCTGCTCTCCGCTGGACAGCTCCGCGATTGCGGCGTCATCATTCACACGGACTTCGCGACGCGCGATCTCATCCTCACCTACGCTCCCTCGGACACTCCTCCTGAGGCATTCAAGTACCTCGGACGATCTTGCTCCATCAATGGGATCTATATTCTAGACTTTGACATACCTCCCTGTCAAGCCTCGTCGGACGAGCTAGTGGATCTTGTCCCCCTCGAGTTCGCTTTCATGAAGAAGGAGTCTTGAGAGCATCCGGATGGAAGACCGTGGGTTCGTCGAGGCCCTCACCCACGTGAAATTAATCTTCACGAACTTGACGCCCACGGACTGTGCACCACCTGTCAGACACCAACCGCAAGTCGAACGGAGCAAGTGGAAAAGGAGCAAGCGGCAATTCAGGAAGCAGAAAGCGCTGAGACAGAACCAACAGGCATGACTCAAGAAGAACTCGCCATATCATCACACCGCATATTCGGTGAGCCGAGCAAGAAATTCGGCCAAGAACAGCAGGAGAGACCAAGGCCTTACTCGGACACCCTACGATTCGTCCTCGAAGCCAACACACGCACTCTCGACGAAGAAGGATGTCCGCGCCCGTACACTCGCGAAGTCTACCGCCGTGAGATTGACCCTGCCTGGAAAGATCCTGACGCACCAGAGGAGCTGAGCGTCAAAGAAGAACAGGAGAAGGCCCAAGCGGAGAAGCGGCAGAAGCTGTATGAGGAGCGCATCGCGGCAGGATGGGACCCAGACTCTGCGCGCGGAGGATGGGGCAACAAGCCCGCAGATCCAGAAGAAGGCGCAACCTGGGGTTCCGCAACTGGAGCATGGGGAACCGGCACGGTCACCACAGGAGGATGGGGAAACAACGAGCCTGACGAAGGGGAGCTCACGCAAGAGGAATTGGAGGAAGCTGAACAAGAAATGCAAGCTGAGCGCGGCAAAGCATCACCTCGAGTAACCATTCCCCTCGGTTGACCCCCTCGCACTGACTAACCACCTCGCTCACCTCATCACTGGCGTGATCCATGGTCGGAGATTGAGGAGGAGAATGTACCGCTAACACCTCCGCGAGACTCACTCGTTCCAATCTCCTGCCCAGATCCGTACGCCCGCTTCATCGAAGGCACCACGACCCCGCTCACGATCATTCCCGATCGCGAATCTCTTGCCCTGTATCTCTCAACGGCACCTGCAGAAGGGGAAGCAGCGGCAGAAGCAGAAGCAGAGGAGGAGAACAACGAAGCAGAACCGGGAGAAGAGGAAGATTTTGCAATCTCTTGCAATTTTGCACACGCTAGGCCCTTGTTCTTCCAATTTTGCACTCGCTAGGCCCTTGTTCTTGCAATTTTGCACACGCTAGGCCCTTGTTCTTGCAATTTTGCACACGCTAGGCCCTTGTTCTTGAAATTTTGCACTCGCTAGGCCCTTGTTCTTGAAATTTTGCACACGCTAGGCCCTTGTTCTTGCAATTTTGCACACGCTAGGCCCTTGTTCTTCCAATTTTGCACTCGCTAGGCCCTTGTTCTTGAAATTTTGCACACTCTAGGCCCTTGTTCTTGAAATTTTGCACATGCTAGGCCCTTGTTCTTCCAATTTTGCACTTGCTAGGCCCTTGTTCTTGCTATTTTCCATACGCTAGGCCCTTGTTTTTGCAATTTTGCACATGCCAGGCCCTTGTTCTTGAAATTTTGCACACGCTAGGCTCTTGTTCTTGCAATTTTGCACTCGCTAGGCCCTTGTTCTTGCAATTTTGCACACGCTAGGCCCTTGTTCTTCCAATTTTGCACTCGTTAGGCCCTTGTTCTTGCAATTTTGCACACGCTAGGCCTTTGTTATTGCAATTTTGCACACGCTAGGCCCTTGTTCTTGAAATTTTGCACTCGCTAGGCCCTTGTTCTTGAAATTTTGCATATGCTAGGCCCTTGTTCTTGCAATTTTGCAAACGCTAGGCCCTTGTTCTTCCAATTTTGCACTCGCTAGGCCCTTGTTCTTGAAATTTTGCACACGCTAGGCCCTTGTTCTTGCAATTTTGCACACGCTAGGCCCTTGTTCTTCCAATTTTGCACTCGCTAGGCCCTTGTTCTATAAATTTTGCACTCGCTAGGTCCTTGTTCTTGAAGTTTTGCACACGCTAGGCCCTTGTTCTTGCAATTTTGCACACGCTAGGCACTTGTTCTTCCAATTTTGCACTCGCTAGGCCCTTGTTCTTGAAATTTTGCACACGCTAGGCCCTTGTTCATGCAATTTTGCACACGCTAGGCCCTTGTTCTTCCAATTTTGCACTCGCTAGGCCCTTGTTCTTGCAATTTTGCACACGCTAGGCCCTTGTTCTTCCTTTTTTGCACTCGCTAGGCCCTTGTTCTTGCAATTTTGCACACGCTAAGCCCTTGTTCTTGCAATTTTGCACACGCTAGGCCCTTGTTCTTGAATTTTAGCACTCGATAGGCCCTTGTTCTAGAAATTTTGCACACGCTTGGTCCTCGTTCTTGCAAATTTGCACACGCTAGGCCCTTGTTCTTCCAATTTTGCACACGCTAGGCCCTTGTTCTTGCAATTTTGCACACGCTAGGCCCTTATTCTTCCAATTTGGCACTCGCTAGGCCCTTATTCTATAAATTTTGCACTCGCTAGGTCCTTGTTCTTGAAGTTTTGCACACGCTAGGCCCTTGTTCTTGCAATTTTGCACACGCTAGGCACTTGTTCTTCCAATTTTGCACTCGCTAGGCCCTTGTTCTTGAACTTTTGCACACGCTAGGCCCTTGTTCATGCAATTTTGCACATGCTAGGCCCTTGTTCTTCCAATTTTGCACTCGCTAGGCCCTTGTTCTTGAATTTTTGCACACGCTAGGCCCTTGTTCTTGCAATTTTGCACACGCTAGGCCCTTGTTCTTCCAATTTTGCACTCGCTAGGCCCTTGTTCTATAAATTTTGCACTCGCTAGGTCCTTGTTCTTGAAGTTTTGCACACGCTAGGCCCTTGTTCTTGCAATTTTGCACACGCTAGGCACTTGTTCTTCCAATTTTGCACTCGCTAGGCCCTTGTTCTTGAAATTTTGCACACGCTAGGCCCTTGTTCATGCAATTTTGCACACGCTAGGCCCTTGTTCTTCCAATTTTGCACTCGCTAGGCCCTTGTTCTTGCAATTTTGCACACGCTAGGCCCTTGTTCTTCCTTTTTTGCACTCGCTAGGCCCTTGTTCTTGCAATTTTGCACACGCTAAGCCCTTGTTCTTGCAATTTTGCACACGCTAGGCCCTTGTTCTTGAACTTTAGCACTCGATAGGCCCTTGTTCTTGAAATTTTGCACACGCTTGGTCCTCGTTCTTGCAATTTTGCACACGCTAGGCCCTTGTTCTTCCAATTTTGCACTCGTTAGGCCCTTGTTCTTGAAATTTTGCACACGCTAGGCCCTTGTTCTTGAATTTTTGCACACGCTAGGCCCTTATTCTTCCAATTTGGCACTCGCTAGGCCCTTATTCTATAAATTTTGCACTCGCTAGGTCCTTGTTCTTGAAGTTTTGCACACGCTAGGCCCTTGTTCTTGCAATTTTGCACACGCTAGGCACTTGTTCTTCCAATTTTGCACTCGCTAGGCCCTTGTTCTTGAACTTTTGCACACGCTAGGCCCTTGTTCATGCAATTTTGCACATGCTAGGCCCTTGTTCTTCCAATTTTGCACTCGCTAGGCCCTTGTTCTTGCAATTTTGCACACGCTAGGCCCTTGTTCTTCCTTTTTTGCACTCGCTAGGCCCTTGTTCTTGCAATTTTGCACACGCTTAGCCCTTGTTCTTGCAATTTTGCACACGCTAGGCCCTTGTTCTTCCAATTTGGCACTCGCTAGGCCCTTATTCTATAAATTTTGCACTCGCTAGGTCCTTGTTCTTGAAGTTTTGCACACGCTAGGCCCTTGTTCTTGCAATTTTGCACACGCTAGGCACTTGTTCTTCCAATTTTGCACTCGCTAGGCCCTTGTTCTTGAACTTTTGCACACGCTAGGCCCTTGTTCATGCAATTTTGCACATGCTAGGCCCTTGTTCTTCCAATTTTGCACTCGCTAGGCCCTTGTTCTTGCAATTTTGCACACGCTAGGCCCTTGTTCTTCCTTTTTTGCACTCGCTAGGCCCTTGTTCTTGCAATTTTGCACACGCTTAGCCCTTGTTCTTGCAATTTTGCACACGCTAGGCCCTTGTTCTTCCAATTTGGCACTCGCTAGGCCCTTATTCTATAAATTTTGCACTCGCTAGGTCCTTGTTCTTGAAGTTTTGCACACGCTAGGCCCTTGTTCTTGCAATTTTGCACACGCTAGGCACTTGTTCTTCCAATTTTGCACTCGCTAGGCCCTTGTTCTTGAACTTTTGCACACGCTAGGCCCTTGTTCATGCAATTTTGCACATGCTAGGCCCTTGTTCTTCCAATTTTGCACTCGCTAGGCCCTTGTTCTTGAATTTTTGCACACGCTAGGCCCTTGTTCTTGCAATTTTGCACACGCTAGGCCCTTGTTCTTCCAATTTTGCACTCGCTAGGCCCTTGTTCTATAAATTTTGCACTCGCTAGGTCCTTGTTCTTGCAGTTTTTCACACGCTAGGCACTTGTTCTTCCAATTTTGCACTCGCTAGGCCCTTGTTCTTGAAATTTTGCACACGCTAGGCCCTTGTTCATGCAATTTTGCAAATGCTAGGCCCTTGTTCTTCCAATTTTGCACTCGCTAGGCCCTTGTTCTTGCAATTTTGCACACGCTAGGCCCTTGTTCTTCCTTTTTTGCACTCGCTAGGCCCTTGTTCTTGCAATTTTGCACACGCTAAGCCCTTGTTCTTGCAATTTTGCACACGCTAGGCCCTTGTTCTTGAATTTTAGCACTCGATAGGCCCTTGTTCTATAAATTTTGCACACGCTAGGCCCTTGTTCTTGCAATTTTGCACACGCTAGGCACTTGTTCTTCCAATTTTGCACTCGCTAGGCCCTTGTTCTTGAAATTTTGCACACGCTAGGCCCTTGTTCATGCAATTTTGCACACGCTAGGCCCTTGTTCTTCCAATTTTGCACTCGCTAGGCCCTTGTTCTTGCAATTTTGCACACGCTAGGCCCTTGTTCTTCCTTTTTTGCACTCGCTAGGCCCTTGTTCTTGCAATTTTGCACACGCTAAGCCCTTGTTCTTGCAATTTTGCACACGCTAGGCCCTTGTTCTTGAATTTTAGCACTCGATAGGCCCTTGTTCTTGAAATTTTGCACACGCTTGGTCCTCGTTCTTGCAATTTTTGCACACGCTAGGCCCTTGTTCTTCCAATTTTGCACTCGCTAGGCCCTTGTTCTTGAAATTTTGCACACGCTTGGCCCTTGTTCTTGCAATTTTGCACACGCTAGGCCCTTATTCTTCCAATTTGGCACTCGCTAGGCCCTTATTCTATAAATTTTGCACTCGCTAGGTCCTTGTTCTTGAAGTTTTGCACACGCTAGGCCCTTGTTCTTGCAATTTTGCACACGCTAGGCACTTGTTCTTCCAATTTTGCACTCGCTAGGCCCTTGTTCTTGAACTTTTGCACACGCTAGGCCCTTGTTCATGCAATTTTGCACATGCTAGGCCCTTGTTCTTCCAATTTTGCACTCGCTAGGCCCTTGTTCTTGCAATTTTGCACACGCTAGGCCCTTGTTCTTCCTTTTTTGCACTCGCTAGGCCCTTGTTCTTGCAATTTTGCACACGCTAAGCCCTTGTTCTTGCAATTTTGCACACGCTAGGCCCTTGTTCTTCCAATTTGGCACTTGCTAGGCCCTTATTCTATAAATTTTGCACTCGCTAGGTCCTTGTTCTTGAAGTTTTGCACACGCTAGGCCCTTGTTCTTGCAATTTTGCACATGCTCGGCACTTGTTCTTCCAATTTTGCACTCGCTAGGCCCTTGTTCTTGAACGTTTGCACACGCTAGGCCCTTGTTCATGCAATTTTGCACATGCTAGGCCCTTGTTCTTCCAATTTTGCACTCACTAGGCCCTTGTTCTTGAATTTTTGCACACGCTAGGCCCTTGTTCTTGCAATTTTGCACACGCTAGGCCCTTGTTCTTCCAATTTTGCACTCGCTAGGCCCTTGTTCTATAAATTTTGCACTCGCTAGGTCCTTGTTCTTGAAGTTTTGCACACGCTAGGCCCTTGTTCTTGCAATTTTGCACACGCTAGGCCCTTGTTCTTCCTTTTTTGCACTCGCTAGGCCCTTGTTCTTGCAATTTTGCACACGCTAAGCCCTTGTTCTTGCAATTTTGCACACGCTAGGCCCTTGTTCTTCCAATTTGGCACTTGCTAGGCCCTTTTTCTATAAATTTTGCACTCGCTAGGTCCTTGTTCTTGAAGTTTTGCACACGCTAGGCCCTTGTTCTTGCAATTTTGCACACGCTCGGCACTTGTTCTTCCAATTTTGCACTCGCTAGGCCCTTGTTCTTGAACTTTTGCACACGCTAGGCCCTTGTTCATGCAATTTTGCACATGCTAGGCCCTTGTTCTTCCAATTTTGCACTCGCTAGGCCCTTGTTCTTGAATTTTTGCACACGCTAGGCCCTTGTTCTTGCAATTTTGCACACGCTAGGCCCTTGTTCTTCCAATTTTGCACTCGCTAGGCCCTTGTTCTATAAATTTTGCACTCGCTAGGTCCTTGTTCTTGAAGTTTTGCACACGCTAGGCCCTTGTTCTTGCAATTTTGCACACGCTAGGCACTTGTTCTTCCAATTTTACACTCGCTAGGCCCTTGTTCTTGAAATTTTGCACACGCTAGGCCCTTGTTCATGCAATTTTGCACACGCTAGGCCCTTGTTCTTGCAATTTTGCACACGCTAGGCCCTTATTCTTCCAATTTGGCACTCGCTAGGCCCTTATTCTATAAATTTTGCACTCGCTAGGTCCTTGTTCTTGAAGTTTTGCACACGCTAGGCCCTTGTTCTTGCAATTTTGCACACGTTAGGCACTTGTTCTTCCAATTTTGCACTCGCTAGGCCCTTGTTCTTGAACTTTTGCACACGTTAGGCCCTTGTTCATGCAATTTTGCACATGCTAGGCCCTTGTTCTTCCAAATTTGCACTCGCTAGGCCCTTGTTCTTGCAATTTTGCACACGCTTGGCCCTTGTTCTTCCTTTTTTGCACTCGCTAGGCCCTTGTTCTTGCAATTTTGCACACGCTAAGCCCTTGTTCTTGCAATTTTGCACACGCTAGGCCCTTGTTCTTGAATTTTAGCACTCGATAGGCCCTTGTTCTTGAAATTTTGCACACGCTTGGCCCTTGTTCTTGCAATTTTGCACACACTAGGCCCTTGTTCTTCCAATTTTGCACTCGCTAGGCCCTTGTTCTTGAAAATTTGCACACTCTAGGCCCTTGTTCTTGAAATTTTGCACACGCTAGGCCCTTGTTTTTCCTTTTTTGCACTTGCTAGGCCCTTGTTCTTGCAATTTTGCATACGCTAGGCCCTTGTTCTTGCAATTTTGCAGACGCTAGGCACTTGTTCTTCCAATTTTGCACTCGCTAGGCCCTTGTTCTTGAAATTTAGCACACACTATGCCCTTTTTCTTGCAATTTTGCACACGCTAGGCCCTTGTTCTTCCAATTTTGCACTCGCTAGGCCCTTGTTCTTGAAACTTTGCACACTCTAGGCCCTTGTTCTTGAATTTTGCACACGCTAGACCCTTGTTTTTCCTTTTTTGCACGAGCTAGGCCCTTGTTCTTGCAATTTTGCATACGCTAGGCCCTTGTTCTTGCAATTTTGCACACGCTAGGCACTTGTTCTTCCAATTTTGCACTCGCTAGGCCCTTGTTCTTGAAATTTAGCACACACTAGGCCCTTTTTCTTGCTATTTTGCACACGCTAGGCCCTTGTTTTTCCAATTTTGCACTCGCTAGGCCCTTGTTCTTGCAATTTTGCACACACTAGGCCCTTGGTCTTGCAATTTTGCACACGCTAGGCACTTGTTCTTCCAATTTCTCATTTGCTAGGCCCTTGTTCTTGAAATTTTGCACACGCTAGGCCCTTGTTGTTGCAATATTGCACACGATAGGCCCTTGTTCTTCCAATTTTGCACACGCTAGGCCCTTGTTCTATAAATTTTGCACTCGCTAGGTCCTTGTTCTTGAAGTTTTGCACACGCTAGGCCCTTGTTATTGCAATTTTGCACACGCTAGGCACTTGTTCTTCCAATTTTGCATTCGCTAGGCCCTTGTTCTTGAAATTTTGCACATGCTAGGCCCTTGTTCTTGCAATTTTGCACATGCTAGGCCCTTGTTCTTCCAACTTTGCACTCGCTAGGCCCTTGTTCTTGCAATTTTGCACATACTAGGCCCTTGTTCTTGCTATTTTCCATACGCTAGGCCCTTGTTTTTGCAATTTTGCACATGCCAGGCCCTTGTTCTTGAAATTTTGCACACGCTAGGCCCTTGTTCTTCCAATTTTGCACACGCTAGGCCCTTGTTCTTGCAATTTTGCACACGCTAGGCCCTTGTTCTTCCATTTTTGCACTCGCTAAGCCCTTGTTCTTGCAATTTTGCACACACTAGGCCCTTGGTCTTGCAATTTTGCACACGCTAGGCACTTGTTCTTCCAATTTTGCATTTGCTAGGCCCTTGTTCTTGAAATTTTGCACACGCTAGGCTCTTGTTCTTGCAATATTGCACACGCTAGGCCCTTGTTCTTCCAATTTTGCACACGCTAGGCCCCTGTTCTATAAATTTTGCACTCGCTAGGTCCTTGTTCTAGAAGTTTTGCACACGCTAGGCCCTTGTTCTTGCAATTTTGCACACGCTAGGCCCTTGTTCTTCCAATTTTGCACTCGCTAGGCCCTTGTTCTTTAAGTTTTGCACACGCTAGGCCCTTGTTCTTGCAATTTTGCACACGCTAGGCACTTGTTCTTGCAATTTTGCACACGCTAGGCACTTGTTCTTGCAATTTTGCACACGCTAGGCACTTGTTCTTGCAATTTTGCACACGCTAGGCCCTTGTTCTTCCAATTTTGCACTCGCTAGGCCCTTGTTCTTGAAATTTTGCACACGCTAGGCCCTTGTTCTTGCAATTTTGCACATGCTAGGCCCTTGTTCTTCCAACTTTGCACTTGCTAGGCCCTTGTTCTTGCAATTTTGCACACACTAGGCCCTTGTTCTTGCAATTTTGCACACGCTAGCCACTTGTTCTTCCAATTTTGCATTTGCTAGGCCCTTGTTCTTGAAATTTTGCACATGCTAGGCCCTTGTTCTTGCAATATTGCACACGCTAGGCCCTTGTTCTTCCAATTTTGCACACGCTAGGCCCTTGTTCTATAAATTTTGCACTCGCTAGGTCCTTGTTCTTGAAGTTTTGCACACGCTAGGCCCTTGTTATTGCAACTTTGAACGCGCTAGGCACTTGTTCTTCCAATTTTGCACTCGCTAGGCCCTTGTTCTTGAAATTTAGCACATGCTAGGCCCTTTTTCTTGCAATTTTGCAGACGCTAGGCCCTTGTTCTTCCTATTTTGCACTCGCTAGGCCCTTGTTCTTGCAATTTTGCACACACTAGGCCCTTGGTATTGCAATTTTGCACACGCTAGGCACTTGTTCTTCCAATTTTGCATTTGCTAGGCCCTTGTTCTTGAAATTTTGCGCACGCTAGGCCCTTGTTCTTGCAATATTGCACACGCTAGGCCCTTGTTCTTCCAATTTTGCACACGCTAGGCCCTTGTTCTATAAATTTTGCACTCGCTAGGTCCTTGTTCTTGAAATTTTGCACACGTTAGGCCCTTGTTCTTGCAATTTTGCACACGCTAGGCACTTGTTCTTCCAATTTTGCACTCGCTAGGCCCTTGTTCCTAAAATTTTGCACACGCTAGGCCCTTGTTCTTGCAATTTTGCACACGCTAGGCCCTTGTTCTTCCGATTTTGCACTCGCTAGGCCCTTGTTCTTGCAATTTTGCACACGCTAGACCCTTGTTCTTGCAATTTTGCACTCGCTACGCCCTTGTTCTTGCAATTTTGCACACGCTAGGCACTTGTTCTTCCAATTTTGCACTCGTTAGGCCCTTGTTCTTGTAATTTTGCACACGCTAGGCCCTTGTTCTTGCAATTTTGCACACGCTAGGCCCTTGTTCTTGCAATTTTGCACACGCTAGGCCCTTGTTCTTGAAAAGTTGCACTCGCTAGGCTCTTGTTCTTGAAATTTTGCACTCGCTAGGCCCTTGTTCTTGAAACTTTGCATAAGCTAGGCCCTTGTTCTTGCTATTTTGAACTCGCTAGGCCCTTGTTCTTGAAAGTTTGCACATGCTAGGCCTTTCTTCTTGCGATTTTGCACACGCTAGGCCCTTGTTCTTGCTATTTTGAACACACTAGGCCCTTGTTCTTGCAATTTTGCACTCTCTAGGACCTTGTTCTTGCAATTTTGCACTCTCTAGGCCCTTGTTCTTGCAAATTTGCAAACGCTAGGCCCTTGTTCTTGAAATTTTGCACCCGCTAGGCCCTTGTTCTTGCAATTTTGCACACTCTAGGCCCTTATTCTTGCAATTTTGCACTCTCTAGGCCCTTGTTCTTGCAAATTTGCAAACGCTAGGCCCTTGTTCTTGAAATTTTGCACCCGCTAGGCTCTTGTTCTTGCAATTTTGCACACACTAGACCCTTGTTCTCTAAATTTTGAACACGCTAGGCCCTTATTATTGCAATTTTGCACTCGCTAGGTCCTTATTCTTTACGTTTTGCACACGCTAGGCCCTTGTTCTTGCAATTTTGCACACGCTAGGCCATTGTTCTTGCTATTTTGCACACACTAGGCCCTTGTTCTTGAAATTTTGCACTCGCTAGGCCCTTTTTCTTGCAATTTTGCACAGGCTAGGCCCTTGTTCTTGCTATTTTGAACTTGCGAGGCCCTTGTTCTTGACATTTTGCACACGCTAGGCCCTTGTTCTTCCAATTTTGCACACGCAAGGCCCTTGTTCTTACTATTTTGCACACGCTAGGCCCTTCTTCTTGACATTTTGCACACGCTAGGCCCTTGTTCTTGCAATTTTGCATACGCTAGGCCCTTTTTCTTGACATTTTCCACACCCTAGGCCCTTGTTCTTGCAATTTTGCACACGCTAGCCCCTTGTTCTTCCAATTTTGCACTTGCTAGGCCCTTGATCTTGAAATTTTGCACACGCTAGGCCCTTGTTCTTGAAATTTTGCACATGCTTGGCCCTTGTTCTTGCAATTTTGCACACGCTAGGCCCCTGTTCTTGCAGTTTTGCACTCGCTAGGCCCTTGTTCTTGCAATTTTGCACATGCTAGGCCCTCATTCTTGCATTTTTGCACTCTCTAGGCAATTGTTCTTGCAAGTTTGCACACAATAGGCCCTTGTTCTTGCTGTTTTGCACACGCTAGGCCCTTGTTCTTGAAATTTTGCACTCGTGGGGCCAGGGAGAACGGATACGCCCATTTCTAAAAAAGTAAAGGAAATCTAGCGGTCTCACTCGATAAGAAGGTGGGAAATATATAAATATACTGAGCTAATAAGGTTTGAAAGGTATCTGATGCACATGTATAGGGAAAATGGTGCATTGGCCAGGTCGATCAGTATGGGAACTTAGAGTGCAAATGCCAGGGAGAACGAAAGCGCTCAGATCTCGCAAAGTACACAGAATCTAGTGGTCTCACTCAGATAGAAGGTAGGAAATATATTTATCTAAAGAACGTAAGGGTTTGAAACGTAACCAACGCACATGTGTAGAGAAAATTGTGCATCGGCCAGTCTGGCCGGCATTTCGCACTTATAGTGCAAGTGGGGCCAGGGTGAACGCAAACGCTCATTTCTCAAAAAGTCAAGGGAATCTAGTGGTCTCACTCGATCAAAAGGTGGGAAATATATAAATCTAGTGAGCTTATAAGGTTTGAAAGGTATCAAACGCACATGTATAGGGAAAATGGTGCAGTGGCCAGGTCGATCAGTATGGGAACTTAGAGTGTAGATGCCAGGGAGAACGGAAGCGCTCAGATCTCGCATAGTACATGGAATCTAGTGGTCTCACTGAAATAGAAGGTAAGAAATATAATAATCTAGTGAACGTAAGGGTTTGAAAGGTAACTAACGCACATGTGTAGAGAAAATGGTGCATCGGCCAGTCGGGCCGGCATTTCGCACTTATAGTGCAAGTGGGGCCAGGGAGATCGGAAACGCTCATTTCTCAAAAAGTAAAGGGAATCTAGCGGTCTCACTCGATGAAAAGGTGGGAAAGATATAAATCTAGTGAGCTAATAAGGTTCGAAAGGTATCTAACGCACATGTATAGGAAAAATGGTGCATCGGCCAGGTCGGTCAGTATGGGAACTTAGAGTGCAAATGCCGGGGAGAACAGAAGCGCTCAGATCTCGCATAGTACACGGAATCTAGTGGTCTCACTCAAATAGAAGGTAAGAAGTATATTAATCTAGTGAACGTAAGGGTTTGAAAGGTAAATAACGCACATGTGTAGAGAAAATGGTGCATCGGCCAGTCAGGCCGGCATTTCGCACTTATAGTGCAAGTGGGGCCAGGGAGAACGAAACGCTCATTTCTCAAAAAGTAAAGGGAATCTAGCGGTCTCACTCGATGAAAAGGTGGGAAAGATATAAATCTAGTGAGCTAATAAGGTTCGAAAGGTATCTGACGCACATGTATAGGAAAAATGGTGCATCGGCCAGGTCGGTCAGTATGGGAACTTGGAGTGCAAATGCCAGGGAGAACGGAAGCGCTCAGATCTCGCATAGTACACGTAATTTAGTGGTCTCACTCAAATAGAAGGTATGAAATATAATAATCTAGTGAACGTATGGGTTTGAAAGGTAACTAACGCACATGTGTAGAGAAAATGGTGCATCGGCCAGTCTGGCCGGCATTTCGCACTTATAGTGCAAGTGGGGCCAAGGAGAACGGAAACGCTCATTTCTCAAAAAGCAAAGGGAATCTAGCGGTCTCATTCGATCAGAAGGTGGGAAATATATATATCTAGTAAGCTAATACAGTTCGAAAGGTATCTAATGTCAGAACATTATAGCTTAAACTTTTGTGTAGGCCTTAGTGGGGTATCCGATAAGGGGTACAACCCAGTTAGGGTTAGTACTTGTACCCACTTCATTCATAGTTCATTCATTCTCGTTTCAATCTTCTCATCTAATGCACATGTATAGGGAAAATGGTGCAGTGGCCAGGTCGATCAGTATGGGAACTTAGAGTGCAGATGCCAGGGAGAACGGAAGCGCTCAGATCTCGCATAGTACACGGAATCTAGTGGTCTCACTCAAATAGAAGGAAGAAAATATATTAATCTAGTGATTATAAGGGTTTGAAAGGTAACTAACGCACATGTGTAGAGAAAATGGTGCATCGGCCAGTCTGGCCGGCATTTCGCACTTATAGTGCAAGTGGGGCCATGGAGAACGGAAACACTCATTTCTCAAAAAGGAAAGGAAATCTAGCGGTCTCACTCGATCAGAAGGTGGGAAATATATAAATCTAGTGAGCTAATAAGGTTTGAAAGGTATCAAACGCACATGTATAGGGAAAATGGTGCATTGGCCAGGTCGGTCAGTATGGGAACTTAGAGTGCAAATGCCAGAGAGAACGGAAGCGCTCAGATCTCGCAAAGTACATGGAATCTAGTGGTCTCACTCAAATATAAGGTAGGGAATATATTAATCGAGCGAACGTAAGGGTTTGAAAGGTAACTAATGCACATGTGTAGAGAAAATGGTGCATCGGCCAGTCTGGCCGGCATTTCGCACTTATATTGCAAGTGGGGCCAGGGAGAACGGAAACGCTCATTTCTAAAAAAGTAAAGGGAATCTTGCGATCTCACTCGATGAGAAGGTGGGAGAGATATAAATCTAGTGAGCTAATAAGGTTTGAAAGGTATCTAACGCACATGTATAGGCAAAATGGTGCAGTGGCCAGGTCGATCAGTATGGAAACTTAGAGTGCAGATGCCAGGGAGAACGGAAGCGCTCAGATCTCGCATAGTACACGCAATCTAGTGGTCTGACTCAAAAAGAAGGTAGGAAATATATTAATCTAGTGAACGCAAGGGTTTGAAAGGTAACTAACGCACATGTGTAGAGAAAATGGTGCATCGGCCAGTCTGGCCGGCATTTCGCACTTATAGTGCAAGTGGGGCCATGGAGAACGGAAACACTCATTTCTAAAAAAGGAAAATGAATCTAGCGGTCTCACTCGATCAGAAGGTGGAAAATATATATATCTAGTGAGCTAATAAGGTTTGAAAGGTATCTAACGCACATGTATAGGCAAAATGGTGCAGTGGCTAGGTCGATCAGTATGGAAACTTAGAGTGCAGATGCCAGGGAGAACGGAAGCGCTCAGATCTCGCATAGTACACGCAATCTAGTGGTCTGACTCAAAACGAAGGTAGGAAATATATTAATCTAGTGAACGCAAGGGTTTGAAAGGTAACTAACGCACATGTGTAGAGAAAATGGTGCATCGGCCAGTCTGGCCGGCATTTCGCACTTATAGTGCAAATGGGGCCATGGAGAACGGAAACACTCATTTCTAAAAAAGGAAAAGGAATCTAGCGGTCTCACTCAATCAGAAGGTGGGAAATATATAAATCTAGTGAGTTAATAAGGTTTGAAAGGTATCAAACGCACATGTATAGGGAAAATGGTGCATTGGCCAGGTCGGTCAGTATGGGAACTTAGAGTGCAAATGCCAGAGAGAACGGAAGCGCTCAGATCTCGCAAAGTACACGGAATCTAGTGGTCTCACTCAAATATAAGGTAGGGAATATATTAATCGAGCGAACGTAAGGGTTTGAAAGGTAACTAATGCACATGTGTAGAGAAAATGGTGCATCGGCCAGTCTGGCCGGCATTTCGCACTTATATTGCAAGTGGGGCCAGGGAGAACGGAAACGCTCATTTCTCAAAAAGTAAAGGGAATCTTGCGATCTCACTCAATGAGAAGGTGGGAAAGATATAAATCTAGTGAGCTAATAAGGTTTGAAAGGTATCTAACGCACATGTATAGGCAAAATGGTGCAGTGGCCAGGTCGATCAGTATGGAAACTTAGAGTGCAGATGCCAGGGAGAACGGAAGCGCTCAGATCTCGCATAGTACACGCAATCTAGTGGTCTGACTCAAAATGAAGGTAGGAAATATATTAATCTAGTGAGCGCAAGGGTTTGAAAGGTAACTAACGCACATGTGTAGAGAAAATGGTGCATCGGCCAGTCTGGCCGGCATTTCGCACTTATAGTGCAAGTGGGGCCATGGAGAACGGAAACACTCATTTCTAAAAAAGGAAAAGGAATCTAGTGGTCTCACTCGATCAGAAGGTGGGAAATATATAAATCTAGTGAGCTAATAAGGTTTGAAAGGTATCAAACGCACATGTATAGGGAAAATGGTGCATTGGCCAGGTCGGTCAGTATGGGAACTTAGAGTGCAAATTCCAGAGAGAACGGAAGCGCTCAGATCTCGCAAAGTACACGGAATCTAGTGGTCTCACTCAAATAGAAGGTAGGAAAAATATTAATCAAGCAAACGTAAGGGTTTGAAAGGTAACTAATGCACATGTGTAGAGAAAATGGTGCATCGGCCAGTCTGGCCGGCATTTCGCACTTATATTGCAAGTGGGGCCAGGGAGAACGGAAACGCTCATTTCTCAAAAAGTAAAGGGAATCTTGCGGTCTCACTCAATAAGAAGGTGGGAAAGATATAAATCTAGTGATCTAATAAGGTTTGAAAGGTATCTAACACACATGTATAGGCAAAATGGTGCAGTGGCCAGGTCGATCAGTATGGAAACTTAGAGTGCAGATGCCAGGGAGAACGGAAGCGCTCAGATCTCGCATACTACACGCAATCTAGTGGTCTGATTCAAATAGAAGGGAGGAAATATATTTATCTAGTGAACGTAAGGGTTTGAAAGGTAACTAATGCACATGTGTAGAGAAAATGGTGCATCGGCCAGTCTGGCCGGCATTTCGCACTTATAGTGCAAGTGGGACCAGGGAGAACGGAAACGCTCATTTCTCAAAAAGGAAAGGGAATCTAGCGGTCTCACTCAATCAGAAGGTGGGAAATATATAAATTTAGTGAGCTAATAAGGTTCGAAAGGTATCTAACACACATGTATAGGGAAAATGGTGCATTGGCCAGGTCGGTCAGTATGGGAACTTAGAGTGCAAATGCCAGAGAGAACGGAAGCGCTCAGATCTCGCATAGTACACGGAATCTAGTGGTCTTACTCAAATAGAAGGTAGGAAATATATTAATCAAGCGAACGTAAGGGTTTGAAAGGTAACTAACGCACATGTGTAGAGAAAATGGTGCATCGGCCAGTCTGGCCGGCATTTCGCACTTATATTGCAAGTGGGGCCAGGGAGAACGGAAACGCTCATTTCTCAAAAAGTAAAGGGAATCTTGCGATCTCACTCAATGAGAAGGTGGGAAAGATATAAATCTAGTGAGCTAATAAGGTTTGAAAGGTATCTAACGCACATGTATAGGCAAAATGGTGCAGTGGCCAGGTCGATCAGTATGGAAACTTAGAGTGCAGATGCCAGGGAGAACGGAAGCGCTCAGATCTCGCATAGTACACGCAATCTAGTGGTCTGACTCAAAATGAAGGTAGGAAATATATTAATCTAGTGAACGCAAGGGTTTGAAAGGTAACTAACGCACATGTGTAGAGAAAATGGTGCATCGGCCAGTCTGGCCGGCATTTCGCACTTATAGTGCAAGTGGGGCCATGGAGAACGGAAACACTCATTTCTAAAAAAGGAAAAGGAATCTAGTGGTCTCACTCGATCAGAAGGTGGGAAATATATAAATCTAGTGAGCTAATAAGGTTTGAAAGGTATCAAACGCACATGTATAGGGAAAATGGTGCATTGGCCAGGTCGGTCAGTATGGGAACTTAGAGTGCAAATGCCAGAGAGAACGGAAGCGCTCAGATCTCGCAAAGTACACGGAATCTAGTGGTCTCACTCAAATAGAAGGTAGGAAAAATATTAATCAAGCAAACGTAAGGGTTTGAAAGGTAACTAATGCACATGTGTAGAGAAAATGGTGCATCGGCCAGTCTGGCCGGCATTTCGCACTTATATTGCAAGTGGGGCCAGGGAGAACGGAAACGCTCATTTCTCAAAAAGTTAAGGGAATCTTGCGGTCTCACTCAATAAGAAGGTGGGAAAGATATAAATCTAGTGATCTAATAAGGTTTGAAAGGTATCTAACGCACATGTATAGGCAAAATGGTGCAGTGGCCAGGTCGATCAGTATGGAAACTTAGAGTGCAGATGCCAGGGAGAACGGAAGCGCTCAGATCTCGCATACTACACGCAATCTAGTGGTCTGACTCAAATAGAAGGGAGGAAATATATTTATCTAGTGAACGTAAGGGTTTGAAAGGTAACTAATGCACATGTGTAGAGAAAATGGTGCATCGGCCAGTCTGGCCGGCATTTCGCACTTATAGTGCAAGTGGGACCAGGGAGAACGGAAACGCTCATTTCTCAAAAAGGAAAGGGAATCTAGCGGTCTCACTCAATCAGAAGGTGGGAAATATATAAATTTAGTGAGCTAATAAGGTTCGAAAGGTATCTAACACACATGTATAGGGAAAATGGTGCATTGGCCAGGTCGGTCAGTATGGGAACTTAGAGTGCAAATGCCAGAGAGAACGGAAGCGCTCAGATCTCGCATAGTACACGGAATCTAGTGGTCTTACTCAAATAGAAGGTAGGAAATATATTAATCAAGCGAACGTAAGGGTTTGAAAGGTAACTAACGCACATGTGTAGAGAAAATGGTGCATCGGCCAGTCTGGCCGGCATTTCGCACTTATATTGCAAGTGGGGCCAGGGAGAACGGAAACGCTCATTTCTCAAAAAGTAAAGGGAATCTAGCGGTCTCACTCGATGAGAAGGTGGGAAAGATATAAATCTAGTGAGCTAATAAGGTTCGAAAGGTATCTAACGCACATGTATAGGCAAAATGGTGCAGTGGCCAGGTTGATCAGTATGGAAACTTAGAGTGTAGATGCCAGGGAGAACGGAAGCGCTCAGATCTCGCATAGTACACGCAATCTAGTGGTCTGACTCAAATAGAAGGTAGGAAATATAATAATCTAGTGAACGTAAGGGTTTGAAAGGTAACTAACGCACATGTGTAGAGAAAATGGTGCATCGGCCAATCTGGCCGGCATTTCGCACTTATAATGCAAGTAGGGCCAGGGAGAACGGACACGCTCATTTCTCAAAAAGTAAAGGGAATCTAGTTGTCTCACTCGATCAGAAGGTGGGAAATATATAAATCTAGTGAGCTAATAAGGTTTGAAAGGTATATAACGCACATGTATAGGGAAAATGGTGCATCGGCCAGGTCCGTCAGTATAGGAACTTAGAGTGCAAATGCCAGGGAGAACGGAAGCGCTCAGATCTCGCATAGTACACGGAATCTAGTGGTCTCACTCAAATAGAAGGTAGGAAATATATTGATCTAGTGAGCGTAAGGGTTTGAAAGGTAAATAACGCACATGTGTAGAGAAAATGGTGCATCGGCCAGTCTGGCCGGCATTTCGCACTTATAGTGCAAGTGGGGCCAGGGAGAACGGCAACGCTCATTTCTAAAAAAAGGAAAGGGAATCTAGCGGTCTCACTCGATCAAAAGGTGGGAAATATATAAATCTAGTGAGATAATAAGGTTCGAAAGGTATCTAACAAACATGTATAGGAAAAATGGTGCATTGGCCAGGTCGATCAGTATGGGAACTTAGAGTGCAAATGTCTGGGAGAACGGAACCGCTCAGATCTCGCAAAGTACACTGAATCTAGTGGTCTCACTCAGATAGAAGGTAGGAAATATATTAATATAGTGAACGTAAGGGTTTGAAAGGTAACCAACGCACGTGGATAGAGAAAATGGTGCACCGGCCAGTCTGGCCGGCATTTCGCACTTATAGTGCAAGTGGGGCCAGGGAGAACGGAAACGCTCATTTCTAAAAAAGTATGGGGAATCTAGCGGTCTCACTCGATCAAAAGGTGGGAAATGTATAAATCTAGTGAGCTAATGTGGTGCAAAAGGTATCTAATGTACATGTATAGGGAAAATGGTGCAGTGGCCAGGTCGATCAGTATGGGAACTTAGAGTGCAGATGCCAGGGAGAACGGAAGCGCTCAGATCTCGCATATTACACGGAATCTAGTGGTCTCACTCAAATAGAAGGTAGGAAATATATTAATCTAGTGAACGTAAGGGTTTGAAAGGTAACTAACGCACGTGTGTAGAGAAAATGGTGCATCGGCCAGTCTAGCCGGCATTTCGCACTTATGTTTCAAGTGGGGCCAGGGAGAACGGAAACACTCATTTCTAAAAAAGTAAAGGGAATCTAGCGGTCTCACTCGATCAAAAGGTGGGAAATATATAAATGAGCTAATAAGGTTCGAAAGGTATCTAACGTACATGTATAGGAAAAATGGTGCATTGGCCAGGTCCATCAGTATGGGAACTTAGAGTGCAAATGCCAGGGAGAACGGAAGCGCTCAGATCTTGCAAACTACACAGAATCTAGTGGTCTCACTCAAAAGAAGGTAGAAAATATATTAATCTAGTGAACGTAAGGGTTTGAAAGGTAACCAAAGTACGTGTGTAGAGAAAATGGTGCATCGGCCAGTCTGGCCGGCATTTCGCACTTATAGTGCAAGTGGGGCCATGGAGAACGGCAACGCTAGGCCCTTGTTCTTGCAAAGGAATGCCCTTGTGCCTGTCTTGTGCCTGTCTTGCCTCAGTTGCTCACTTTTTGACCTTGCTTGTACTGTCAGATATATATACTCTTGCTCTTGCTTGTTTAGCCTCTTATATATATATCTGTGATCTTGCATGTGAACTGGCCTTCTGGCCTTTGAACTTGTGCTCGGAATGTGTGGTGACTTTGTGATCCACCCTGAGCTTTGCTTTGCTTTGCTTGACTGGTCTTGTGACCCCTTGTTCTCCCCCACTTTGCCTATGGGGGTGTGTCAGAACTTTATAGCTTATGCTATTGTGTAGGCTATAGTGGGGTATCCCATAGGGGGTACAATCCAATTTGGGTTTCCTATTTGTACTCACTTCATTCATAGTTCATTCATTCTCGTTCTACTTTTCTCAACACGCACAGGTGCGCGACCAACATCGCTTGAGCCTGGCCACCCTGGACGTCCCGAGCCAGTTTTGCCCAAGCATGTTGAAAATTGGCGCGCATGTGTGAAAATCTGTTAGGGGTTCTTGCACTCAATCGTCCTCCCCAGACCCCCTCTTACGTGGCAAACCATTTGCGGCTGCAAAGACACACAGATGCGCGACCGACATCATTTGAGACGGGCCGATTTGGGGACCTAAGCTAATTTTGCCCCAGCACGCTAAAAATCCGCTCGCATGTGTGGAAGATTGCAAAGCCGTCGGGGGTTCTTCTGCTCAATCATGATCCCCAGACCCCCTCCCACATGGAAAAACAGTCGCGGCTGCAAAGGCGCACAGATGCGCGATCGACATCGCTTCAGCCGGGCCATCCTGGACGTCCTAAGCCAGTTTTTCCCCAACACTCTCAAGATCCGCGCGCATGATTGAGAAGTAGTTGGGGGTTCTTGCGCTCGATCGTAATCCCCAGACCCCCTCCCACGTGCCAAAACAGTCGCAGCTGCAAAGGCACACAGATGCGCGACCGACATCGCTTGAGCCGGGCCATCCTGGACGTCCTAAGCCAGTTTTGCCCCAACACGCTGAAAATCCGCGCGCATGTGTGGAAGATTGCGAAATAGTCGGGGGTTCTTGTGCTCGATCGTGATCCCCATACCCCCTTCCACCTAGAAAAATAGTCACGGTTGCAAACACGCACAGGTGCGCGACCAACATCGCTTGAGCCTGGCCATCCTGGACGTCCCCAGCCAGTTTTGCCCAAGCATGCTGAAAATCGGTGCGCATGTGTGGAAGATTGCGAAGTAGTCAGGGGTTCTTGCACTCGATCGTGCTCCCCATACCCCCTCCCACCTGGCAAAACAGTCCTGGCTGCAAAGGCGCACAGATGCGCGACCGACATCGCTTGAGCCGGGCCATCCATGGCTTCCTGCGGCGGTTTTTTCCCAGCACCCTGAAAATCCGCGCGCATGTGTGGAAAATTGCGAAGCAGTCGGGGGTTCATGCGCTCAATCCTGCTCCCCTGACCCCCTCCCATGTGGCAAAACAGTCGCGGCTGCAAAAGCGCACAGATGCGCGACCGACATTGCTTGAGCCGGGCCATCCTGGATGTCCTAAGCCACTTTTGCGACAGCACGCTGAAGATCCGCGCGCATGTGTGGAAGATTGAGAAGCAGTTGGGGCTTCTTGCACTGGATCTTGCTCCCCATACCCCCTCCCACCAGGGAAAACATTCGCGGCTGCAAAGGCGCACAGATGCGCGACCCACATCGCTTGAGCCGGGCTATCTTGGACGTCCTAAACCAGTTTTGCCCCAGCGCGCTAAAAATCCGCGCGCATGTGTGAAAGATTGCGAACCACTAGGGGGTTCTTGTGCTCGATCGTGATCCCCTTACCCCCTTCCACCTAGCAAAACAGTCACAGCTGTAAACACGCACAGGTCCACGACCGACATCGCTTGAGCCTGGCCATTCTGGACGTCCAGAGCCAGTTTTGCCCAAGCATGCTGAAAATCGGCGCGCATGTGTGGAAGATTGCAAAGCAGTCAGGGCTTATTGCACTTGATTGTGCTCCCCATACCCCACCCCACATGGCAAAACAATCCTGACTGCAAAGGCGCACAGATAAGCGGCCGGCATCGCTTGAGCCGGGCCATCCCGGGAGTCCTAAGCCGGTTTAGCCCCAGCACGCTGAAAATCCGTGCGCATGTGTGGAACATTGCTAAGCCGTCGGGGGTTCTTCTGCTCGATCACGATCCCCAGACCCCCTCCAACGTGGCAAAATAGTCGCGGCTGCACAGATGCGCGACAGACCTCTCTTGAGCCGGGCCATCCTAGACGTCCTAAGCCAGTTTTTCCCCAGCACGCTGAAAATCTGCGCGCATGTGTTGAAGATTGCGAAGCAGTTGGGGGTTCTTGCGCTCAATCGTGCTCCCCATACCCCCTCCCACCTGGGAAAACATTCGCGGCTTCAAAGGCGCACAGATGAGCGACCCACATCGCTTGAGCCGGGCTATCCTGGACGTCCTGAACCAGTTTTGCACCAGCGTGCTGAAAATCTGCGCACATGCGTGGAAGATTGCGAACCAGTAAGAGGTTCTTGTGCTCGATCGTGATCCCCATACCCCCTTCCACCTAGCAAAGCGAGTGCAAAATTGGAAGAACAAGTGCCTAGTGTGTGCAAAATTGCAAGAACAAGGGCCTAGCGTGTGCAAAACTTCAAGATCAAGGACCTAGCGAGTGCAAAATTTATAGAACAAGGGCCTAGCGTGTGCAAAACTGGAAGAACAAGGGCCTAGCATGTGCAAAATAGCAAGAACAAAGGCCTAGCGTGTGCAAAATTTCAAGAACAAGGGCCTAGCGTGTGCAAAATAACAAGAACAAGGGCATAGCGTGTGCAAAATAGCAAGAACAAGGGCCTAGCGTGTGCAAAATTCTAAGAACAAGGGCCTAGCGAGTGCAAAATTGCAAGAACAAGGGCCTAGCGTGTGCCAAATTGCAAGAACAAGGGCCTAGCGAGTGCCAAATTGCAAGAACAAGGGCCTAGCGTATGCAAAATTGCAAGAACAATGGCCAAGCATGTGCAAAATTTCAAAAAAAAGGGCGAAGCATGTGCAAAATTTCAAGAACAAGGGCCTAGCATGTGCAAAATTGGAAGAACAAGGGCCTAGCGTGTGCAAAATAGCAAGAACAAGGGCCTAGCGTGTGCAAAATTGGAAGAACAATTGCCTAGCGTGTGCAAAATTTCAAGAACAAGGGCCTAGCGTGTGCAACATTTCAAGAACAAGGGCCTAGCGAGTGCAGAATTGGAAGAAAAAGGGCCTAGCGTGTGCAAAATAGCAAGAACAAGGGCCTAGCGTGTGCGAAATTGCAAGAACAAGGGCCTAGCGAATGCAAAATTGCAAGAATAAAGGCCTAGCGTGTGCAAAATAGCAAGAACAAGGGCCTAGCGTGTGCAAAATTTCAAGAACAAGGGCCTAGTGAATGCAAAATTTCAACAAGGGCCTAGAGTGTGCAAAATTGCAAGAACAAGGGCCTAGCGAGTGCAAAATTGGAAGAACAAGGGCCTAGCGTGTGCAAAATTGCAAGAACAAGGGCCTAGCGTATGCAAAATTTCAAAAACAAGGGCCTAGCGAGTGCAAAATTTCAAGAACAAGGGCCTAGCGTGTGCAAAATTGCAAGAACAATGGCCTAGCGTGTGCAAAATTGCAAGATCAAGGGCCTAGCGAGTGCAAAATTGGAAGAACAAGGGCCTAGCGTGTGCCAAAATGCAAGAACAAGGGCCTAGCGTGTGCAAAATTTCAAGATCAAGGGCCTAGCAAGTGCAAAATTGGAAGAACAAGTGCCTAGCGTGTGCAAAATTGCAAGAACAAGGGCCTAGCGTGTGCAAAACTTCAAGAACAAGGACCTAGCGAGTGCAAAATTTATAGAACAAGGGCCTAGTGTGTGCAAAACTGGAAGAACAAGGGCCTAGCATGTGCAAAATTTCAAGAACAAGGGCCTAGCGTGTGCAAAATAGCAAGAACAAGGGCATAGCGTGTGCAAAAAAGCAAGAACAAGGGCCTAGCGTGTGCAAAATTGCAAGAACAAGGGCCTAGCGTGTGCAAAATTGCAAGAACAAGGGCCTAGTGAGTGCAAAATTGCAAGAACAAGGGCCTAGCGTGTGTAAAATTGCAAGAACAAGGGCCAAGCATGTGCAAAATTTCAAGAACAAGGGCCAAGCATGTGCAAAATTTCAAGAACAAGGGCCTAGCATGTGCAAAATTGGAAGAACAAGGGCCTAGCGTGTGCAAAATAGCAAGAACAAGTGCCTAGCGAGTGCAAAATTGCAAGAACAAGGGCCTAGCGTGTGCAAAATTGCAAGAACAAGGGCCTAGAGTGTGCAAAATTTCAAGAACAAGGGCCTAGCGAGTGCAAAATTGGAAGAACAAGGGCCTAGCGAGTGCAAAATTGCAAGAACAAGGGCCTAGCATGTGCAAATTTGCAAGAACAAGGGCCTAGTGAGTGCAAAATTGCAAGAACAAGGGCCTAGCGAGTGCAAAATTGCAAGAACAAGGGCCTAGTGAGTGCAAAATTGCAAGAACAAGGGCCTAGCATGTGCAAATTTGCAAGAACAAGGGCCTAGTGAGTGCAAAATTGCAAGAACAAGGGCCTAGCGAGTGCAAAATTGCAAGAACAAGGGCCTAGCGTGTGCAAAATTTCAAGAACAAGGGCCTAGCGTGTGCAAAATTGCAAGAACAAGGGCCTAGCGTGTGCAAAATTGCAAGAAGAAGGGCCTAGCGTGTGCAACATTTCAAGAACAAGGGCCTAGCGAGTGCAAAATTGGAAGAGCAAGGGCCTAGCGTGTGCAAAATAGCAAGAACAAGGGCCTAGCTTGTGCAAAATTTCAAGAACAAGGGCCTAGCGAATGCACAATTTCAAGAACAAGGGCCTAGCGTATGCAAAATTGGAAGAACAAGGGCCTAGCGTGTGCAAAATAGCAAGAGCAAGGGCCTAGCATGTGCAAAATTTCAAGAAAAGGGCCTAGCGTGTGCAAAATAGCAAGAACAAGGGCCTAGCGAGTGCAAAATAGCAAGAACAAGGGGCCTAGCGTGTGCAAAATTGCAAGAACAAGGGCCTAGCGTGTGCAAAATTTCAAGAACAAGGGCCTAGCGTGTGCAAAATTGGAAGAACAAGGGCCTAGCATGTGCAAAATTGCAAGAACAAGGGACTAGCGTGTGCAAAATTGCAAGAACAAGGGCCTAGCGTGTGCAACATTTCAAGAACAAGGGCCTAGCGAGTGCAAAATTGGAAGAACAAGGGCCTAGCGTGTGCAAAATTTCAAGAACAAGGGCCTTGCGTGTGCAAAATTGCAAGAACAAGGGCCTAGCGTGTTCAAAATTGCAAGAAGAAGGGCCTAGCATGTGCAACATTTCAAGAACAAGGGCCTAGCGAGTGCACAATTGGAAGAACAAGGGCCTAGCGTGTGCAAAATAGCAAGAACAAGGGCCTAGCTTGTGCAAAATTTCAAGAACAAGGGCCTAGCGAATGCACAATTTCAAGAACAAGGGCCTAGCGTGTGCAAAATTGGAAGAACAAGGGCCTGGCGTGTGCAAAATAGCAAGAACAAGGGCCTAGCATGTGCAAAATTTCAAGAACATGGGCGTGTTCTTCCAATTTTGCACACGCTAGGCCCTTGTTCTTGAACTTTTGCACATGCTTGGCCCTTGTTCTTGAAATTTTGCACTAGCTAGGCCCTTGTTCTTGCAATTTTGCACACGCTAGGCCCTTGTTCTTCCAATTTTGCACACGCTAGGCCCTTGTTCTTGCGATTTTGCACTCGCTAGGCCCTTGTTCTTGAAATTTTGCACATGCTAGGCCCTTGTTTTTGAAATTTTGCACTAGCTAGGCCCTTGTTCTTGCAATTTTGCACACGCTAGGCCCTTGTTCTTCCAATTTTGCACTCGCTAGGCCCTTGTTCTTGCACTTTTGCATACGCTAGGCCCTTGTTCTTGCAATTTTGCACACACTAAGCCCTTCTTCTTCCAATTTTGCACTCGCTAGGCCTTTGTTCTTGCAATCTTGCACCCGCTAGGCCCTTGTTCTTCCAATTTTGCACTCGCTAGGCCCTTGTTCTTGAAATTTTGCACCCGCTAGGCCCTTGTTCTTCCAATTTTGCACATGCTAGGCCCTTGTTCTTGCAATTTTGCACATGCCCGGCCCTTGTTCTTGAAATTTCGCACACGCTAGGCCCTTGTTCTTGCAATTTTGCACTCGCTAGGCTCTTGTTCTTGCAATTTTGCACCCGCTAGGCCCTTGTTCTTGAAATTTTGCACACGCTAGGCCCTTGTTCTTGAAATTTTGCACATGCTAGGCCCTTGTTCTTCCAATTTTGCACACGCTAGGCCCTTGTTCTTGAAATTTTGCACATGCTTGGCCCTTGTTCTTGAAATTTTGCACGTGCTTCGCCCTTGTTCTTGCAATTTTGCACACGCTAGGCCCTTGTTCATGCAATTTTGCACTCGCTAGGCCCTTGTTCTTGCAATTTTGCACACGCTATTTCCTTGTTCTTCCAATTTTGCACAGACTAGGCCCTTGTTCTTGCTATTTTCCACACGCTAGGCCCTTGTTCTTGAAATTTTGCACACGCTAGGCCCTTGTTCTTGCTATTTTGCACATGCTAGGCCGTTGTTCTTCCAGTTTTGCACACGCTATGCCCTTGTTCTTGAATTTTTGCACTCGCTAGGTCCTTGTTCTTGAAATTTTGCACACGCTAGGCCCTTGTTCTTGCACTTTTGCACACGCTAGGCACTTGTTCTTCCAATTTTGCACTCGCTATGCCCTTGTTCTTGAAATTTTGCACACACTAGGCCCTTGTTCTTGCTATTTTGCACACGCTAGGCCCTTGTTCTTCCAATTTTGCACTCGCTATGACCTTGTTCTTGCAATTTTGCACACGCTAGGCCCTTGTTCTTGCAATTTTGCACACGCTAGGCCCTTGTTCTTGAAATTTTGCACTCGCTAAGCCCATGTTCTTGCTACTTTGCACACGCTAGGCCCTTGTTCTTCAAATTTTGCACTCGCTAGGCCCTTGTTCTTGCAATTGTGCACACGCTAGGCCCTTGTTCTTCCAATTTTGCACTCGCTAGGACCTTGCTCTTGAAATTTTGCACTTGCTAGGCCCTTCTTCTTGAAATTTTGCACACGCTAGGCCCTTGTTCTTGCAATTTTGCACACGCTAGGCCCTCGTTCTTGCTATTTTGCACACGCTAGGCCCTTGTTCTTGAAATGTTGCACACGCTAGGCCCTTGTTCTTGCAATTTTGCACACGATAGGCACTTGTTCTTCCAATTTTCCACTCGCTAGGCCCTTGTTCTTGCAATTTTGCACTCCCTAGGCCCTTGTTTTTAAACTTTTGAACACGCTACGCCCTTGTTCTTGCAATTTTGCACATGCTAGGCCCTTGTTCTTGCAATTTTGCACACGCTAGGCCCTTGTTCTTCCAATTTTGCACTCGCTAGGCCCTAGTTCTTGCAATTTTGAACAGGCTAGGAACTTGTTCTTCCAATTTTGCACTCGCTAGGCCCTTGTTCTTGCAATTTTGCACTCGCTAGGCACTTGATCTTGAACTTTTGCACACGCTAGGCCCTTGTTCTTGCAATTTTCCACACGCTAGGCCCTTGTTCTTGCAATTTTGCAGTAGCTAGGCCCTTGTTCTTGCAATTTTGCACTCGCTAGGCCCTTGTTCCTGAAATTTTACACACGTTGGGCCCTTGTTCTTGAAATTTTGCACACGCTAGGCCCTTGTTCTTGCTATTTTGCACATGCTAGGCCCTTTGTTCTTGCAATTTTGCACTCGCTAGGCCCTTGTTCTTGAAATTTTGCACACGCTAGGCCCTTGTTCTTGAAATTTTGCACACGCTAGGACCTTGTTCTTGAAATTTTGCACACGCTAGGCCCTTGTTCTTCCAATTTTGCACACGCAAGACCCTTGTTCTTGCTATATTGCACACGCTAGGCCCTTGTTCTTGCGATTTTGCACTCGCTAGGCCCTTGGTCTTGAAATGTTGCACACGCTAGGCCCTTGTTCTTGCAATTTTGCACACGCTAGGCACTTGTTCTTCCAATTTTGTACTCGCTAGGTCCTTGTTCTTGCAATTTTGCACTCGCTAGGCCCTTGTTCTTGAAATTTTGCACATGCTAGGCCCTTGTTCTTGCAATTTTGCACACGCTAGGCCCTTGTTCTTCCAATTTTGCCCTCGCTAGGCCCTTGTTCTTGCACTTTTGCACACGCTAGGCCCTTGTTCTTGCAATTTTGCACACACTAGGCCCCTCTTCTTCCAATTTTGCACTCGCTAGGCCCTTGTTCTTGCAATCTTGCACCCGCTAGGCCCTTGTTCTTCCAATTTTGCACTCGCTAGGCCCTTCTTCTTGAAATTTTGCACACGCTAGGCCCTTGTTCTTGCCATTTTGCATATGCCCGGCCCTTGTTCTTGAAATTTTGCACACGCTAGGCCCTTGTTCTTGCAATTTTGCACTCGCTAGGCTCTTGTTCTTGCAATTTTGCACCCGCTAGGCCCTTGTTCTTGAACTTTTGCACACGCTAGGCCCTTGTTCTTGAAATTTTGCATACGCTAGGCCCTTGTTCTTCCAATTTTGCACACGCTAGGCCCTTGTTCTTGAAATTTTGCACATGCTTGGCCCTTGTTCTTGAAATTTTGCACGTGCTTGGCCCTTGTTCTTGCAATTTTGCACACGCTAGGCCCTTGTTGATGCAATTTTGCACTCGCTAGGCCCTTGTTCTTGCAATTTTGCACATGCAATTCCTTTGTTCTTCCAATTTTGCAAAGACTAGGCCCTTGTTCTTGCTATTTTCCACACGCTAGGCCCTTGTTCTTGAAAGTTTGCACTCGCTAGGCCCTTGTTCTTGCAATTTTGCACACGCTATTCCCTTGTTCTTCCAATTTTGCACAGACTAGGCCCTTGTTCTTGCTATTTTCCACACGCTAGGCCCTTGTTCTTGAAATTTTGCACACGCTAGGCCTTTGTTCTTGCTATTTCGCACATGCTAGGCCGTTGTTCTTCCAGTTTTTCACACTCTTTGCCCTTGTTCTTGAAATTTTGCACTCGCTAGGTCCTTGTTCTTGAAATTTTGCACACGCTAGGCCCTTGTTCTTGCACTTTTGCACACGCTAGGCTCTTGTTCTTCCAATTTTGCACTCGCTATGCCCTTGTTCTTGAAATTTTGCACACACTAGGCCCTTAATCTTGCTATTTTGCACATGCTAGGCCCTTGTTCTTCCAATTTTGCACTCGCTAGGCCCTTGTTCTTGCAATTTTGCACACGCTAGGCCCTTGTTCTTGCAATTTTGCACACGCTAGGCCCTTGTTCTTGAAATTTTGCACTCGCTAGGCCCTTGTTCTTGAAATTTTGCACACGCTAAGCCCATGTTCTTGCTACTTTGCACACGCTAGGCCCTTGTTCTTCCAATTTTGCACTCGCTAGGCCCTTGTTCTTGCAATTGTGCACACACTTGGCCCTTGTTCTTCCAATTTTGCACTCGCTAGGCCCTTGTTCTTGCAATTTTGCACACGCTAGGCCCTTGTTCTTGCAATTTTGCACACGCTAGGACCTTGTTCTTGAAATTTTGCACTTGCTAGGCCCTTGTTCTTGAAATTTTGCACACACTAGGCCCTTGTTCTTGCAATTTTGCACATGCTAGGCCCTCGTTCTTGCTATTTTGCACAGGCTAGGCCCTTGTTCTTGAAATGTTGCACACGCTAGGCCCTTGTTCTTGCAATTTTGCACACGATAGGAACTTGTTCTTCCAATTTTGCACTCGCTAGGCCCTTGTTCTTGCAATTTTGCACTCGCTAGGCCCTTGTTCTTGAACTTTTGCACACGCTAGGCCCTTGTTCTTGCAATTTTCCACACGCTAGGCCCTTGTTCTTGCAATTTTGCAGTAGCTAGGCCCTTGTTCTTGCAATTTTGCACTCGCTAGGCCCTTGTTCTTGAAATTTTGCACACGCTAGGCCCTTGTTCTTGAAATTTTGCACACGCTAGGCCCTTATTCTTGCTATTTTGCACAAGCTAGGCCCTTTGTTCTTGCAAGTTTGCACTCGCTAGGCCCTTGTTCTTGCAATTTTTCACCCGCTAGGCCCTTGTTCTTGAAATTTTGCACACGCTAGGCCCTTGTTCTTGAAATTTTGCACACGTTAGGCCCTTGTTCTTCCATTTTTGCACACGCAAGACCCTTGTTCTTGCTATATTGCACACGCTAGGCCCTTGTTCTTGCAATTTTGCACTCGCTAGGTCCTTGTTCTTGCAATTTTGCACACGCTAGGCCCTTGTTCTTGCAATTTTGCACACGCTAGGCACTTGTTCTTCCAATTTTGCACTCGCTAGGCTCTTTTTCTTGCAATGTTGCACTCGCTAGGCCCTTGTTCTTGAAATTTATCACACGCTAGGCCCTTGTTCTTGCAATTTTGCACACGCTAGGCCCTTGTTCTTGTTAGAGACTGAGGACAGAGTCCATGAAGATTAGTAGCCAAAATATCTCAACATCGTTGGGCCTAGTTTCTGAACAGAAAAGTCGAGTTCACAAGAAACGCCGTCGACAAAAAGTTCACACGCTAGGCCCTTCTTCTTCCAATTTTGCACTCGCTAGGCCCTTGTTCTTGCAATCTTACACCCGCTAGGCCCTTGTTCTTGAAATTTTGCACACGCTAGGCCCTTGTTCTTGAAATTTTGCACACGCTAGCCCCTTGTTCTTCCAATTTTGCACATGCTAGGCCCTTGTTCTTGCAATTTTGCACATGCCCGGCCCTTGTTCTTGAAATTTTGCACACGCTAGGCACTTGTTCTTGCAATTTTGCACTCGCTAGGCCCTTGTTCTTGCAATTTTGCACCCGCTAGGCCCTTGTTCTTGAAATTTTGCACACGCTAGGCCCTAGTTCTAGAAATTTTACACACGCTAGGCCCTTGTTCTTCCAATTTTGCACACGGTAGGCCCTTGTTCTTGCAATTTTGCACACGCTAGGCCCTTGTTCTTGTTAGAGACTGAGGACAGAGTCTATGAAGATTAGTAGCCAAAATATCTCAACATCGTTGGGCCTAGTTTCTGAACAGAAAAGTCGAGTTCACAAGAAACGCCGTCGACAAAAAGTTCACACGCTAGGCTCTTCTTCTTCCAATTTTGCACTCGCTAGGCCCTTGTTCTTGCAATCTTGCACCCGCTAGGCCCTTGTTCTTGCAATTTTGCACATGCCCGGCCCTTGTTCTTGAAGTTTTGCACACGCTAGGCCCTTGTTCTCGCAATTTTGCACTCGCTAGGCCCTTGTTCTTGCAATTTTGCACCCGCTAGGCCCTTATTCTTGAAATTTTGCACACGCTAGGCCCTAGTTCTTGAAATTTTACACACGCTAGGCCCTTGTTCTTCCAATTTTGCACACGGTAGGCCCTTGTTCTTGCAATTTTGCACACGCTAGGCCCTTGTTCTTCCAATTTTGCACATGCTAGGCCCTTGTTCTTGAAATTTTGCACACGCTATGCCCTTGTTCTTGAAATTTTGCACACGCTAGGCCCTTGTTCTTGCTATATTGCACACGCTAGGCCCTTTTTCTTCCAATTTTGCACATGCTAGGCCCTTGTTCTTGAAATTTTGCACATGCTTGGCCCTTGTTCTTGACATTTTGCACATGCTTGGCCCTTGTTCTTGCAATTTTGCACACGCTAGGCCCTTGTTCTTGCAATTTTGCACTTGCTAGGCCCTTGTTCTTGCAATTTTGCACACGCTAAGCCCTTGTTCTTCCAATTTTGCACTCGCTAGGCCCTTGTTCTTGCAATTTTGCACATGATAGGCCCTTGTTCTTGCTATTTTGCACACACTAGGCCCTTGTTCTTGCTATTTTGCACACGCTAGGCCCTTGTTCTTAAACTTTTGCACACGCTAGGCCCTTGTTCTTGCTATTTTGCACTCGCTAGGCCCTTGTTCTTGCTATTTTGCACACGCTAGGCCCTTGTTCTTGCAACTTTGCACACGCTAGGACCTTGCTCTTGAAATTTTGCACTTGCTAGGCCCTTGTTCTTGAAATTTTGCACACGCTAGGCCCTTGTTCTTGCAATTTTGCACACGCTAGGCCCTCGTTCTTGCTATTTTGCACATGCTAGGCCCTTGTTCTCGAAATGTTGCACACGCTATGCCCTTGTTCTTGCAATTTTGCACACGATAGGCACTTGTTCTTCCAATTTTGCACTCGCTAGGCCCTTGTTCTTGCAATTTTGCACACGCTAGGCTCTTGTTCTTGCAATTTTGCACACGCTAGGCCCTTGTTCTTCCAATTTTGCACTCGCTAGGCCCTTGTTCTTGAAATTTTGCATACGCTAGGCCCTTGTTCTTGCAATTTTGCACACGCTAGGCCCTTCTTCTTCCAATTTTGCACTCGCTAGGCCCTTGTTCTTGCAATCTTGCACCTGCTGGGCCCTTGTTCTTGAAATTTTGCACACGCTAGGCCCTTGTTCTTGAAATTTTGCACACGCTAGCCCCTTGTTCTTCCAATTTTGCACATGCTAGGCCCTTGTTCTTGCAATTTTGCACATGCCCGGCCCTTGTTCTTGAAATTTTGCACACGCTAGGCCCTTGTTCTTGCAATTTTGCACACGCTAGCCCCTTGTTCTTCCAATTTTGCACATGCTAGGCCCTTGTTCTTGCAATTTTGCACATGCCCGGCCCTTGTTCTTGAAATTTTGCACACGCTAGGCCCTTGTTCTTGCAATTTTGCACTCGCTAGGCCCTTGTTCTTGCAATTTTGCACCCGCTAGGCCCTAGTTCTTGAAATTTTACACACGCTAGGCCCTTGTTCTTCCAATTTTGCACACGGTAGGCCCTTGTTCTTGCAATTTTGCACACGCTAGGCCCTTGTTCTTCCAATTTTGCACATGCTAGGCCCTTGTTCTTGAAATTTTGCACACGCTATGCCCTTGTTCTTGAAATTTTGCACACGCTAGGCCCTTGTTCTTGCTATATTGCACACGCTAGGCCCTTTTTCTTCCAATTTTGCACATTCTAGGCCCTTGTTCTTGAAATTTTGCACATGCTTGGCCCTTGTTCTTGACATTTTGCACATGCTTGGCCCTTGTTCTTGCAATTTTGCACACGCTAGGCCCTTGTTCTTGCAATTTTGCACTTGCTAGGCCCTTGTTCTTGCAATTTTGCACACGCTAAGCCCTTGTTCTTCCAATTTTGCACTCGCTAGGCCCTTGTTCTTGCAATTTTGCACATGATAGGCCCTTGTTCTTGCTATTTTGCACACACTAGGCCCTTGTTCTTGCTATTTTGCACACGCTAGGCCCTTGTTCTTAAACTTTTGCACACTCTAGGCCCTTGTTCTTGCTATTTTGCACTCGCTAGGCCCTTGTTCTTGCTATTTTGCACACGCTAGGCCCTTGTTCTTGCAATTTTGCACACGCTAGGACCTTGCTCTTGAAATTTTGCACTTGCTAGGCCCTTGTTCTAGAAAGTTTGCACACACCAGGCCCTTGTTCTTGCAATTTTGCTATCGCTAGGCCCTCGTTCTTGCTATTTTGCACACGCTAGGCCCTTGTTCTTGAAATGTTGCACACGCTAGGCCCTTGTTCTTGCAATTTTGCACACGATAGGCACTTGTTCTTCCAATTTTGGACTCGCTAAGCCCTTGTTCTTGCAATTTTGCACACGCTAGGCTCTTGTTCTTGCAATTTTGCACACGCTAGGCCCTTGTTCTTCCAATTTTGCACTCGCTAGGCCCTTGTTCTTGAAATTTTGCATACGCTAGGCCCTTGTTCTTGCAATTTTGCACACGCTAGGCCCTTCTTCTTCCAATTTTGCACTCGCTAGGCCCTTGTTCTTGAAATCTTGCACCTGCTAGGCCCTTGTTCTTGAAATTTTGCACACGCTAGGCCCTTGTTCTTGAACTTTTGCACACGCTAGCCCCTTGTTCTTCCAATTTTGCACATGCTAGGCCCTTGTTCTTGCGATTTTGCACATGCCCGGCCCTTGTTCTTGAAATTTTGCACACGCTAGGCCCTTGTTCTTGCAATTTTGCACTCGCTAGGCCCTTGTTTTTGCAATTTTGCACCCGCTAGGCCCTTGTTCTTGAAATTTTGCACACGCTAGGCCCTTGTTCTTGAAATTTTGCACACGCTAGCCCCTTGTTCTTCCAATTTTGCACATGCTAGGCCCTTGTTCTTGCAATTTTGCACATGCCCGGCCCTTGTTCTTGAAATTTTGCACACGCTAGGCCCTTGTTCTTGCAATTTTGCACTCGCTAGGCCCTTGTTCTTGCAATTTTGCACCCGCTAGGCCCTTGTTCTTGAAATTTTGCACACGCTAGGCCCTAGTTCTTGAAATTTTACACACGCTAGGCCCTTGTTCTTCCAATTTTGCACATGGTAGGCCCTTGTTCTTGCAATTTTGCACACGCTAGGCCCTTGTTCTTCCAATTTTGCACATGCTAGGCCCTTGTTCTTGAAATTTTGCACACGCTATGCCCTAGTTCTTGAAATTTTGCACATGCTAGGCCCTTGTTCTTGCTATATTGCACACGCTAGGCCCTTTTTCTTCCAATTTTGCACATGCTAGGCCCTTGTTCTTGAAATTTTGCACATGCTTGGCCCTTGTTCTTGACATTTTGCACATGCTTGGCCCTTATTCTTGCAATTTTGCACACGCTAGGCCCTTGTTCTTGCAATTTTGCACTTGCTAGGCCCTTGTTCTTGCAATTTTGCACACGCTAAGCCCTTGTTCTTCCAATTTTGCACTTGCTAGGCCTTTGTT
>CANXME010002626.1:0-171168 GCA_948144175.1 Closterium sp. NIES-65
TTCACCTCATCTCGCGTCTGTACTTGCTTGCCCCTGAGGGAGACCCGGATGCACTAGACATCCCGACTCCGCGTTCTTACGCGGAGGCCGTAGAGGGTCCCTACTCCTCTCAGTGGCAGGCAGCTATGGATGCAGAGATGGCTTCCTGGAAGTCCACAGGCACCTACGTTGACGCGGTTCCCCCTCCTGGGGCGAACATCGTCAGTGGCATGTGGATCTTCAGGGTGAAGCGGCCGCCGGGCTCTCCACCTGTCTTCAAGGCACGGTACGTTGCTCGTGGCTTCAGTCAGCGGCAGGGAGTTGACTACTTTCAGACCTTCTCTCCCACCCCGAAGATGACTACTCTTCGGGTGCTGCTGCACATAGCCGCTCAGCGCGACTACGAGCTTCACTCTCTCGACTTCAGCACTGCGTTCTTGCAGGGTAGCCTGCACGAGGAGATCTGGCTTCGCCGTCCACCTGGCTTCACTGGGACTTTCCCTCCTGGCACCCAGTGGAGCCTCCGACGGCCAGTCTACGGTCTCCGCCAGGCACCGCGTGAGTGGCACGACACACTGAGGACTACGCTTGCGGCTCTTGGGTTTGCTCCTTCTACTGCTGACCCGTCGCTGTTTCTTCGCACCGACACTTCCCTGCCGCCGTTCTACATCCTCGTGTACGTCGACGACCTGGTCTTTGCCACAGCGGACACTGCTGGACTCGCCTACGTGAAGTCCGAGCTGTTGAAGAGACACACGTGCACAGACCTGGGTGAACTGCGCAGCTACCTTGGCTTGCAGATCACTCGGGACAGAGCACGCCGCACCATTACCTTGACTCAGTCACACATGGTGCAGCAGGTCCTTCAGCGCTTCGGCTTCACGTACTCCTCGCCTCAGGCCACTCCTCTGCCTACTCGCCACTCACTCTCAGCTCTGCCTTCGGATGAGTCCGTAGAGTCGAGTGGTCCGTATGCGGAGCTTGTTGGCTGCCTCATGTACCTGATGACCTGCACACGACCTGACCTTGCATACCCTCTGAGCATTCTTGCACGCTATGTTGCTCCTGGGAGACACAGACCGGAGCACATGGCTGCAGCGAAGAGGGTATTGCGCTACCTGTGCAGTACGTCAGGCATGGGGCTAGTGCTTGGAGGGCGGAGTCCAGTGGTCCTTACCGGCCACGCGGACGCTTCTTGGGCTGACGACCAGGCTACGCAGCGGTCGTCACAGGGTTACACCTTCAGCCTTGGTTCCGGCTCTGTCTCGTGGCGGTCTACTCGCTCGTCTTCGGTTCTCGGCTCCAGTTGTGAGGCTGAGATCTACGCCGGGGCCATGGCTGCACAGGAGCTTCGCTGGCTCACCTACCTGCTGACTGACCTTGGAGAGCCGCCTCGTTCTCCTCCAGTGCTGTACGTAGACAACAAGGCTATGCTGGCCTTGTGTCGAGAGCAGCGCTTGGAGCACAGAACGAAGCACATTGCTCTCCGCTACTTCCTTGCTCGTGAGCTGCAGCAGCGTGGTCAGTTGCGACTTGGCGTACGTGGCCTCTGAGGCCAACACTGCTGATGTGTTCACCAAGGCACTTGCGCCTTGTGACCATCAGCGCTTCTGCACCCAGCTGGGTCTTGTGCCTGTCTTGCCTCACTTGCTCTCCTCTTGACTTCACTTGTACTGTGACATATATATATACCTGCTCTTGCTTGTCTAGCTTTATATATATGTCTGTACTCTTGCTTGTGAACTGGCCTTTGGCCTTGCTCTTGTGCTCGGACTGTGTGGTGACTTTGTGATCCACCCTGAGCTTTGCTTTGTCTTGCTTGACTGGTCTTGTGACCCCTTGTTCTCCCCCACTTTGCCTATGGGGGTGTGTCAGAACATATCTATAGCTTATACTGCTGTGTAGGCTGTAGTGGGGTATCCCATAGGGGGTACAACCCAGTTAGGGTTTCATATTTGTACTGCTTTCGTTCATAGTTCATTCATTCCTGTTTTCCTATTGTCACAATCATCGCGTCAGTTCTGTTTTTGGGCACTCGGGTTCCGTTGTCGGAGGACGATTGCCTGGGGCTGCGAGAGTTTCTTCAAAACAAGTAGGGTAACCCTGTTTTTTGCGATTTCAAGTTCAGGAATCTTGAACTTGAAAATTACCATGCTGTACCTGGGCTTTAAGGCACACTGATGACTCAGGGTTACCGATTTCATAATGAGTTGAACCCTGAAGCGAGTACCATTCCCGCCCCCCCCCCCCCCCCCCCCCCCCCCCCCCCCCCTTTTCGCCCCCAATTCGCTCTCGCACTTCTGTCCCGGTATAAATAAGTTGAGGTAAATACAAGATTCATGCTGGAACGGCCCAGTCGGAAAATTGGATTTCGGAAGGAGGAAGACTCAGGATCTAATCTTGAGTGCTCGCGTTTTCCTTCAGAACTTCAGTAGAAACACTTCATCAGGGTATTGAAAATTGTTACACTGTGCCATAAGGGTAAATTTTTTAAACTATGGAAAATCCTGATGGAAAAGAATTTTCCCAAGGGGTCACACTGATACCGTGAGCCCCCAGATAGAAGCGCCCCTGGGGTTATAGAGAAACACGTTTTTTTAGGGGGTGCGCTTATAATTGAGGATTTTTATAAGCGCCGGTGCTTATATAATAGCATATATGAAATTCGTCGTTTTTCCACCAAACTGTAGATCCCGTTCTTGCGAATTGAATCGAGTCGAAACTATATAGGGTTCGATTGAGAATCTCGCATGCAAGTTGGCGGGGATTGATTCCCTGCCAACACACACAGTCAGAATGTGAAACTATACTGTACAAGGCTGTGATTGAGAATCTCGTGTGCAAGTTGGCAAGGATTGACTCCCTCTGCCAACACACACAGTCAGAATGAGTCAACGTGCGCCCTTGACAGCTCATTCTGACTGGACGCGTTGCCAGTGAGCTGGGCGAGGGTGAGGGGGCACCGAAATTCAAAATGTGGGAATGAAAATGTTGAGTCTAGTTACAAAGATTTCAGTAAAATTATAATAAAAAAGAAGAGGGTGGTGTCAGAACATATAGCTTATACATTTGTGTAGGCTGTAGTGGGGTAGCCCATATGGGGTACAACCCAATTAGGGTTAGTACTTGTACCCAACTCTTTCATAGTTGAATCATTCTCTCGTTCTCATTATCACATGGAATCAGAGCAGGTCCCCTCCTAGGGACTGTTCCTTGGGCCCACCGAAGCGCGCCTCGGGTCGCGCCTGCCTTTTTTTTAACGGCCCGTCGAGTCGCAACTAGCGGCTCGTCGCGCCGCCCTTACGGTCGCGTCGAGCCGCCCTAGCGGCTGCGACGCGCCGCCCTTTTCCCGGCCCGTCGCCGCCCTTACCCGCGGCTTTGCGCTGCCCTCACAGGCGGCTTCGCGCCGACCCTACCTGCGGCCTCGCGCCGCCCAGGCCCGTCGCCGCCCTTCCCGCGGCTTCGCGCCGCCTCTACCTGCGGCTTCGAGCCGCCCCGGCCCGTCGCCGCCCTTACCTGCGGCTTCGCGCCGCCCCGGCCCGTCGCCGACCTTACCTGCGGCTTCGCGCCGCCCTTGCACCGGCTCGTCGCCGCCCTTACCTACGGCATGTCGCCGCCCTACCTACGGCCCGTCGCCGCCTTTACCTACGGCTCGTCGCCGCCCTTACCTACGGCCCTCCGCCGACCTACCTGCGGCCCTACTCGCCGCCCTACCTGCGGCCACCCGCCAACCTACCTGTGGCGCACCCGCCGCCCTACCTGCGGCCACCCGCCGACCTACCTGCGGCGCACCCGCCGCCCTACACTTCGCGGCCCCGCCGCCCTGCTTTAGCGGCCCCGCCGCCCTTCTGCTGCGGCCCCGCCGCCCTGCACCTGGGGCCCCGCCAACCCGTCTGCTGCGGCCCTGCCACTCTCCTCTCCTGCCCGCCACCCGAGCCGCCGACCGCAGCACCACCCTGCAACGTGCAGCCGAGCAGCCCAGCAGCCGAGCCGCCCAGCAGCCGAGCGCCGAGCCGCCGAGCCGCCCAGCCGCCGACCCGCCCAACAGCCGAGCCGCCCTACTACCGAGCCGCCGGCGCCGCCGAGCTAGTGCCGAGTCACCCGAGCCGCCCGAGCCGCTCGAGCCGCCCGAGCCGCCCGAGCCGCCCGAGCTGCCAGAGCCATCCGAGCCGCCCGAGCCGCCCGAGCCGCCCGAGCCGCAGCGCCACCTCAGCCGCCCGAGCCGGCGGGTCGCCGAGCCGCCGAGCTGCAGTTGCTGCCGAGCAACCGTACCGCCGAGCCGCTGTGCCGCCGAGTCGCCGAGTCGCCGAGTCGTCGAGCCTGCTCTTCCCACCAATGGTGAGCCCCTCCCTTACTAGCGCGCTGCCTGCTGCTTGCTTGGCTGCCTGCCTTACTGCTGCTACTCCTGGTCCTGCTTCGACTCGCGGCGGCCAGATGCAGCTCCAGCGGCGCCCACGCGCGTCTCTCACGCCTCAGCAGCTTCGTGAGTGGTACGCTCAGAGTAGAGGGTCTCTCAATTCTGTTCGCTGCTCTTACGTGATTCGCACTGGTGCTCGGACTGGTCAGCCTTGTGGGACGCCTAGTCACACACCGTCCCGCTGCTTTGCCCGTCTGAGCGACGCCTGGCGTACCCAGTTTGGCGACGAGGCTGAGCTCCCCGACTGGGTGGAGTTGCTTAGGCAAAGGGTAGATATATTCGCTCTTGACTATGATGCTATTCTCACTGCCATGTATGCATTGCCTACTAGTGCTGGCCGTGCTAGTCACCTGTGCGTACCGCCTGACCCAGGTATAGAGCCTGTTGCTCTAGCTGCTGGTGAGGCTGCTGCTTTGGGTGCTAGTGTGTCTCCTGCTCCAGGTACAGGTGCGGCTGCTGCTCTAGGTGCTAGTGAGTCTGCTTCCTCAGGTGCGGGTGAGTCTGCTCTCTCAAGTACCGCGTCGGCTCCGGCCTCTCACACCTTCACCCTTGACTCGGGGACTTCCCGCTCCTTCTTTCGAGACTGCACCACACTCACGCCGCTTGGTCGGCCAGTTGCAGTCTCTCTTGAAGACCCCTCTGGGGGCCCTGTCCTTGCTCACTTCTCCACTGTCCTCCCGTGTCCGGCGGCCCCCCCTGGCACCGTGTCTGGTCTTTACCTCCCCTCGTTCTCTACGAACTTGGTGAGTGGTGCTGACCTGCAGGATGCGGGGGCTCACCAGTTCACTCCTGCGAGTCAGCGGGTGACCCACTGCACAGACGCTCGGACAGGCCGACACCTGGCCACGTTTACTCGTCAGCCGGGGTCGAGCCTGTACACATTGACCACTAAGTCTCCTCCAGTTGCTGAGTCTGGTAGGGTAGCTGCGTCGGGTCAGGTGTTTGCTGCAGCGTCAAAGTCTGGTCCTAAGTCTGCCCCCTGTTCGTGTCGTCTCCTGTCTCACGAGACTCTCCTCTGGCACCACCGCCTTGGTCACCCCTCTTTGCTTCGGCTCAGAGGCATGGCCTCTCGTCTTCTTGTTTCTGCTCTCCCCCGGTCCCTCCCTCCCCTTCCTCAGGGCCCTGGCCCTACCTGTGTCCCCTGTGTCGAGGGGCGCCAGCGTGCTGCCCCTCACTCCTCCCAGTTTCCTCCGACAGAGGCCCCGTTGCAGACGCTTCACATGGACGTGTGGGGCCCAGCCCGCGTCCGTGGCCAGGGTCACGAGCGCTACTTCCTGCTAGTTGTTGACGACTACTCGCGTTACACCGCAGTCTTCCGCTTGCGCAGCAAGGGTGATGTCACTGAGGTGCTGATCGACTGGATCCGCGCAGCTCGTCTCCAGCTCAGGCAGAGCTTTGGCTCGGACTTTCCTGTTCTGCGTCTACACTCGGACAGAGGCGGAGATTTTTCCTCTGGCCTTCTGAGAGCCTACTATCGCGCACGGGGCATCCGTCAGACCTTCACGCTTCCGAACTCCCCGCAGCAAAATGGGATTGCTGAGCGCCGCATAGGCATGGTCATGGACGTCGCTCGTACGTCTATGATGCATGCGGCTGCCCCCCCCAGCCTTGCTGTGGACGGGGAAGGTTGGCGATGCGTCGGCGTTCCGGGTCTGGGGATCTCGGGCGTTTGTCCGCGACTTGTCTGCGGACAAGCTGTCCCCTCGTGCTGCTCCTTGCGTCTTCCTGGGGTTCCCCCCTGACGCGCCTGGGTGGCAGTTCTACCACCCCACCTCTCGCCGTGTTCTGTCCTCCCAGGACGTCACGTTTGACAAGTCGGTCCCCTACTACCGCCTCTTCCCCTGCCGCACTTCGTCCCTCCCCCCGCCCCCGCTCTTCCTTGTACCAGGTCCACCCCAGGTAGACCCCCTACCCCCTCAGGGTCCTGCCCCTTCCGGTGTGTCCCAGGTAGACGCAGTCGAGCGTGTCGAGGTCACTGGTGACTCTGGTGCTGCTTAGGGTGCTGAGCCTGGGGGTGATGAGCCTGGGAGTGCTACGCGTGGGGGTGCTTTGCCTGGGGGTGCCGGGCCTGGGGGTGCTGAGCTTAGAGGTTCTCCGCCAGGAGGTTCTCCGGGTGCTTCGTCTCGCCGGGAGCCACTCTCTCCACAGGAGCTGCGCGAGTGGTTTGCCCGGCGCTGGAGCCGTGCTGCTGGTGCTGGAGGTTCATCGGCTACTGGGGGTGCTGAGCTTAGGGGTGCTGAGCCTGGGGGTGCTGAGCCTGGGGGTGCTGAGCCTGGGGGTGCTGAGCCTGGGGGTGCTGAGCCGGGGGGTGCTGAGCCTGGGGGTGCTGAGCCTGGGAGTGCTACGCCTGGGGGTGCTTTGCCTGGGGGTGCCGGGCATGGGGGTGCTGAGCCTGGAGGTGCTCCGCCTGGAGGTTCTCCGGGTGCTTCGTCTCGCCGGTAGCCACTCTCTCCACAGGAGCTGCGCGAGTGGTTTACCCGGCGCTGGAGCCGTGCTGCTGGTGCTGGAGGTTCGTCGGCTACTAAGGGTGCTGCTGTCGCGGGTCCCGGAGGTGCTCGTTCTGGGAGTACTTGATCTGCTGGGCCTGCAGGTTCGACTAGAGCTGGTGCTGCTAAGGGTGTTGGCGCTGAGACTACCACTCGCGGTCTTGCTGGGGGTGCTCCTGGTGTTGCTGGAGGTTCTTGAGCTCCTGGAGGTGCTGCTGAAGCGGGTGCTCCTGCTGGAGGTATTGGTGCTGTCCCTGCTGTTTCTGGCGTCGCCACGCGGCTCGACCGTACTTTGTTCCACTCCTGCAACAGGTTCTTGGTCTTCCACCTTCTACTGGTCCTCCTCCTTCCTTAGAGTGTCCACAGCCTGTCCCTTCAGAGTTACAGTTGCAGCCTACTTCCCCTTTGCATGCTCCTTCTCCCTACACTGGTCCTACTGGGGGTCTTGCTGAGCATCGTGAGCCTGCGTCTCGCCCTACGTTGCCTGTCCATACTGCTCGCACTAGTGGTCGTGGTTCGCGTCCGTGTCCTCCTTCTGTCCCTGGCACGCACAGGATGTCTCTGCGTCCGTCCATTGCTCCTCTGCGTGCCCCTTTGCCTTCTCCTTCTGGGTTCTCTCTTCCTGCTCTTGCCGACCCGGAGTCGGATTCTCTTCGTGCTGCCAGTCCTACTGTCACGCGTCTCCTTGCTACTGTCGTCACTGACCCTTCTTTCGAGTCCACTGCTGCGTCTGCCCTAGTTGATGAGCTCGTCGACTTTGCTGCTCGCTGTTGCCTAGACTACGCTTCCAGTCTTGTTGCTGAGTCTGAGTCTGTCTATCCTCCGTCCGTCGGGGGTGAGTGTGCCCTTGGCACGGACGTCCTTGAGGACAGGCAGGAGGAGTTCCAGTGCTTGGGCGCTGCTTCACCTTATCTCTTGTCCGTATGTTTACCCCTGAGGGAGACTCGGATGCACTTGACATCCCGACTCCGCGCTCTTACGCGGAGGCGATAGAGGGTCCCTACTCCTCTCAGTGGCAGGCAGCTATGGATGCAGAGATGGCTTCCTGGAAGTCCACAGGCACCTACGTTGACGCTGTCCCCCCTCCTAGGGCGAAGATTGTCATGGGCATGTGGATTTTCAGGGTGAAGCAGCCGCCAGGTTCTCCGCCTGTCTTCAAGGCGCGTTACGTGGCTCGTGGCTTCTGTCAGCGGCAGGGAGTTGACTACTTTCAGACCTTCTCCCCCACCCCGAAGATGACCACTCTTCGGGTACTGCTGCACGATGCTGCTCACCGTGACTACGAGCTCCACTCTCTCGACTTCAGCACTGCTTTCTTGCAGGGCAGCCTGCACGAGGAGATCTGGCTGCGCCGCCCACCTGGCTTCATTGGGTCTTTCCCTCCTGGTACCCAGTGGAGTCTCCGGCGTCCAGTCTACGGTCTCCGCCAGGCGCCACGTGAGTGGCACGACACACTGAGGACTACGCTTTCGGCTCTTGGGTTTGCTCCTTCTACTGCCGACCCGTCGCTGTTTCTGCGCACCTACACCTCTCTGCCGCCGTTCTACATCCTCGTGTACGTCGACGACTTGGTCTTTGCCACAGCGGACGCTGCTGGACTCGCCTACGTGAAGTCCGAGCTGCAGAAGAGACACACGTGCACAGACCTGGGTGAACTGCGCAGCTACCTTGGCTTGCAGATCACTCGGGACAGAGCACGCCGCACCATTACCTTGACTCAGTCACACATGGTGCAGCAGGTCCTTTAGCGCTTCGGCTTCACGTACTCCTCGCCTCAGGCCACTCCTCCGCCTACTCGCCACTCACTCTCAGCTCTGCCTTCGGATGAGTCCGTAGAGTCGAGTGGCCAGTATCCAGAGCTTGTTGGCTGCCTCATGTACCTGATGACCTGCACACGACCTGACCTTGCATACCCTCTTAGCATTCTTGCACGCTATGTTGCTCCTGGGAGACACAGACCCGAGCACATGGCTGCAGCGAAGAGGGTGTTGCGCTACTTGTGCAGTACGTCGGGCATGGGGCTAGTGCTTGGAGGGCGGAGTCCAGTGGTCCTCACTGGGCACGCAGACGCTTCTTGGGCTGACGACTAGGCTACGCAGCGGTCGTCCCAGGGTTACACCTTCAGCCTTGGTTCCGGCTCTGTTTCGTGGCGGGCTACTCGCTCGTCTTCTGTTCTCGGCTCCAGTTGTGAGGCTGAGATCTACGCCGGGGCCATGGCTGCACAGGAGCTTCACTGGCTCACCTACTTGCTAACCGACCTTGGAGAGCCGCCTCGTTCTCCTCCAGTCCTGTACGTAGACAACAAGGCCATGCTGGCCTTGTGTCGAGAGCAGAGACTCGAGCACAGAACAAAGCATATTGCTCTCTGCTACTTCCTTGCTCGTGAGCTACAGCAGCGTGGTCAGTTGCGGCTTGCGTACGTGGCCTCTGAGGCCAACACTGCTGATGTTTTCACCAAGGCACTTCCGCCTTGTGATCATCAGCGCTTCTGCACTCAGCTGGGCCTTGTGCCTGTCTTGCCTCACTTGCTCACCCCTTGACCTTGTTTGTACTGTTACGTATATATATACCTGCTGCTTGTCTAGCCTTATATATATATGTAATCCTGCATGTGAACTGGCCTTATGGCCTTGAGCTTGTGCTCCGAATGTGTGGTGACTTTGTGATCCACCCTGGGCTTGCTTTGCTTTGCTTGACTAGTCTTGTGACCCCTTGTTCTCCCCCACTTTGCCTATGGGGGTGTGTCAGAACATATAGCTTATACATTTGTGTAGGCTGTAGTGGGGTAGCCCATATGTGGTACAACCCAATAAGGGTTAGTACTTGTACCCAACTCTTTCATAGTTGAATCATTCTCTCGTTCTCATTCTCACAGGTGGCGCTTATAATCCGTAAGCCTTCAGGGGTGTGCTTATAATCGAGGACCGGATATTAGCGCCCTCATCCTTTCATAAGCGCCGGCGCTTATCCGAGGCCTGCGCTTCTATCCGTGGGCTTACGGTAATCAGGTTTTTGCAAAGGTGCAGGACTGATGATAAGGGTTGCTCAAAACCAAAAATTAGCCCTGGTTGTGATGATCTACCGTAAGCCCCCGGATAGAAGCGGAGTCCTCGGATAAGCGCCGGCGCTTATAAAAGGATGAGGGCGCTTATATCCGGTCCTCGATTATAAGCACACCCCGGAAGGCTTACGGATTATAAGCGCCACCTTCTTCTTTTTTATTATAATTATACTGAAATCGTTGTAACGAAACTCAACATTTTCATTCCCACATTTTGAATTTCGATGCCCCCTCACCCTCGCCCAGCTCACTGGCAACGCGTCCAGTCAGAATGAGCTGTCAAGGGCGCACGTTGACTCATTCTGACTGTGTGTGTTGGCAGAGGGAGTCAATCCTTGCCAACTTGCACGCGAGATTCTCAATCACAGCCTTGTACAGTATAGTTTCACATTCTGACTGTGTGTGTTGGCCGAGAATCAATCCCTGCCAACTTGCATGCGAGATTCTCAATCGAACCCTGTATAGTTTCGACTCAATTCAATTCGCAAGAACGGGATCTACAGTTTGGTGGAAAAACGACAAATTTCATATATGCTATTATATAAGTGTCAGATGATTATATTACTGATGCATATATTTAGGCTGTAGTGGGGTAGCCCATAGGGGGTACAACCCAATTAGGGTTGGTATTTGTACTTGTTTCATTTCATAGTGCACTCATTCCTCGCCTCTATCTCAACATGGTATCAGAGCAGGTTCCCCAGTGGGAACTGTTCCTAGGGCCCACCTACTATTCCGTCCTGCCCGAAGCGCGCTCTGCCCTAGCCCGAGTCGCGCTGGGCCTTTTTTTTCCTTTGGCGGCCCGATCGCGTCGAGCCGCCCGCGATTTTTTTGGCGCGCCACCTACGCGGCCTCGTCGCGCCGCCCCTAGACGGCCGCGCTGCGTCGCGCGTGCCGCCCTCCAGTCGCGCGCCGCCCCCTCTGACCCTCGCGACGCCGGCGCCGTCTCTGACGGCCCCGCGATCGCCTGCGACGGCCCCGCCGTCCCCTCTACCGGCCCCTCCACTGCACTTGACGGCCTCGCCGTCCCCTCTGCCGGCCCCGCCGCTGCACTTGACGGCCCCGCCGTCCCCTCTGACGGCCCCGCTGTCCCCTCTGCCGGCCCCGCCGCTGCTTCAGACGGCCCCACCGCTGCACCTGACGGCCCCGCCGTCCCCTCTGACGGCCCCGCCACTGCACCTACCGGCCCCGCCGTCCCCTCTGACGGCCCCGCCACTGCACCTACCGGCCCCGCCGCTACCCCTGACGGCCCCGCTGCTGCACCTGCCGGCCCCGCCGCCTCATCTGCAGGCCCCGCCGTCTCACCTGCCGGCCCCGGTGCTGTACCTGACGGCCCCACCGCTTCACCTACCGGCCCCGCCACTACCCCTAACGGCCCCGCAGCTGCATCTCCCGGCCTCGCCGCCCCAGCAACTGCGCCGCCCCAGCAGCCGACCCGGCCTAGCAGCCGAGCCGCCCCAGCAACCGAGCCGCCCCAGCAGCCGAGCCGCCCCAGCAGCCAAGCCGGCCCAGCAACCGAGCCGCCCCAGCAGCCGAGCCGCCCCAGCAGCCGAGCCGCCCCAGCAGGCGAGCCGCCCTAGCAGCTGAGCCGCCCGAGCCGCCCGAGCCACCGAGCCGCCCGAGCCGCCCAGCAGCCGAGTCGCCGAGCCGCCCGAGCCGCCCGAGCCGCCCGAGCCGCCCGAGCCGTCTGCACTGCCCTGTCTGGTGAGCACTGAGCTTTACTCTGCGCACTGCCCTCACCCTACTGCTGTCATGGCTACCCCCAGTGTCCTCACCTTCGACACTAAGGGCAGAGCCATCGACTTTGACGTGTGGGTAGACGACCTGCTGCTTTTCCTACAGTGCGACAGAGCTGACGGCCTCTCTCTCTTTGATCTCACTTTTGGTGCCTCTCCCGCCCCTGCTGCTACTGAGGATGCCACTGTTCGCTCAGTGTGGGCCACACGCGATGCTGCTGCACGTCTTGTTGTGCGTCGCCACCTCCCTCCCTCTGAGCGTGCACACTTTGGGTCGTACAAGAGTGCTCAGACCTTGTACGACGCCGTTATTGCACGCTACTCCACCCCTGCCACTGCTGCACTGAGCCGCCTCATGCTACCGTACCTCTTTCCCGACCTTGCTTCCTTTGCCACAGTCGCCGACCTCATTACCCACCTGCGCACTTGTGACGCTCGCTTCCGCGCTGCGCTTCCTGCTGAGTTCTGCGCCAAGAACCCCCCCCCCCCCAGTACTTCACTCTCTACTACATTGTCGCCCGCCTCCCTGACTCCCTTCGCGGAGTCAGGGACGACTTACTCTAAGTCTGCCCCACCACTCTCACTTTTGACCTCCTCGAGAAGTCCCTCCTAGCAGCCGAGAAGAGCATTCTCGCTGTAGGGGCCTCTCGTGGTGACCCGCGCACCCCCATCTTTGAGGGGTGTTCCCCCTCCCCCCTCCTGCCCTCTGTCGCCTCTGCTGCTACAGCCGACCTAGTTGGTTTTGAGACGGTCGGCGCGGCGTCTGCCCCCAGTGGGAGACGTCGCTCTGGCAAGGGCAAGGGGGGCAGGAGCGGTGGTGGCGGCGGCGGGGGCGGTGGAGGCGGCGGTGGAGGCAGCGGAGGAGGTGGGGGTGGTAGCGGGAGTGGTGGCGGGAGTGGAGGTGTCAGCGGCGGCAGTGGAGGCGGGGGTGGCAGCGGCGGTGGTGGTGGGAGTGGAGGTGGAGGCGGCGGTGGCGGCAGCGACAGTGGGAGTGGCGGTGGCAGCGGAGGTGGTGGCGGCGGCGGCGGAGGAGGCGGCGGAGGAGGTCGTGGCTCGTCGCAGAGGAGTGGCTCCGGTGGCGGTCAACGCCAGCAGCAGCGGCAGCAGCGTGGTCAGGACACCCTCTCCCCACAGCAGCTCCGTGAGTGGTACACTGCACGTCAGAGGGGTGGGGGTACTGGTCCGTGCACCTACGTCTTGCGCACTGGCGACCGTGCGGGTGAGCCGTGTGGTGGTCCACACTCCGCCCAGCGCTGCTTCGGCCGCCTGACTGACGCTTGGCGCCGCCAGTTTCCAGACGCCTCTGAGATCCCTCGCTGGGACCAGCTGTCTAGGGCAGGAGTAGCTATCTTTGATCTTCACTTTGATGCTATTCTTGCTGCCATGTATGCTGTGACTATTAGTGAGGAGGGTGACTGTTACCGGTGTTTCCCGCCCGACCCAGGCATTGGTACTGCGGCTCTAGGTGCTGTTGAGGCTACTGCTCCAGGTGCTGGTGAGGCTGTCGCTCTAGGTGCCAGTGAGTCTGTGTCCTCAGGTGCTGGTCAGTCTGCTCTCTCAGGTACTGCATCGGCTCCGCCCTCTCTCACCTTCACTCTTGACTCAGGGGCGTCTCGCTCCTTCTTTCGAGACCGCACCACACTCACACCGCTTAGTCGGCCAGTGGCGGTCTCCCTGGCGGACCCCTCTGGGGGTCCTGTTCTGGCTCGCTACTCCACTGTCCTGCCGTGCCCTGCGGTCCCGTCTGGCGCCCTGTCCGGTCTCTACCTCCCCTCGTTCTCTACAAACTTGGTGGCGGGTGCTGACCTACAGGATGCAGGGGTTGACCAGTTCACCCCTGCACGCCGACGGGACACCCACTGCACGGACGCGGACACGGGTCGACACTTGACCACGTTCACCCGTGGGCCGGCGTCGAGCCTGTACACACTCACTGTTCCGTCTCCTCCTCCTCCGTCTGGTCAGGTAGCTGCGTCGGGTCAGGTGTTTGCTGCAGCGTCCAGGTCTGGTGCTGAGTCTGCCCCCTGCTCGTGTCGCCTCCTGTCCCACGAGACCCTCCTGTGGCACCACAGGATGGGTCACCCCTCCCTACCTCGTCTCCGGGGCATGGCCTCTCGCCTTCTTGTCTCTGGCCTTCCCCGGTCCCTCCCTCCCCTTCCTCCGGGGCCTGGCCCTCCCTGTGTCCCCTGTGTCGAGGGTCGCCTGCGGGCTACCCCTCACTCCTCCCCGTTTCCTCCGACGGAGGCCCCGATGCAGACGCTTCACATGGACGTGTGGGGCCCAGCCCGCGTCCGTGGACAGGGTCACGAGCGCTACTTCCTGCTGGTGGTTGACGACTACTCGCGTTACACCACAGTCTTCCCCTTACGCAGCAAGGGTGAGGTCACTGAGGTGTTGATCGACTGGATCCGCGCAGCTCGTCTCCAGCTCAGGCGGAGCTTCGGCTCGGACTTTCCTGTTTTGCGTCTGCACTCGGACAGAGGCGGAGAGTTCTCCTCCGGCCTTCTGCGAGCCTACTGTCGGGCACGAGGCATCCGCCAGACCTTCACGCTTCCGGACTCTCCGCAGCAGAATGGGATTGCTGAGCGCCGCATTGGCATTGTCATGGACGTCGCCCGTACGTCCATGGTGCATGCGGCTGCCCCCCATTTTCTGTGGCCGTTTGCGGTTCGGTACGCGGCGCATGAGATCAACCTTCAGCCCAGGGTCTCCAGACCGGAGACCTCCCCAGCCCTGCTGTGGACGGGGAAGGTTGGCGATGCGTCGGCGTTCCGTGTCTGGGGATCTCGGGCGTTTGTCCGCGACTTGTCTGCGGACAAGCTGTCCCCTCGTGCTGCTCCTTGCGTCTTCCTGGGTTTCCCCCCTGACGCACCTGGGTGGCAGTTTTACCACCCCACCTCTCTTCGTGTTCTGTCCTCCCAGGACGTCACGTTCGACGAGTCGGTTCCCTTCTACCGGCTCTTCCCCTACCGCACTCCGTCCCTTCCCCCCCCGCCCCTCTTCCTGGTCCCAGGTCCCCCCCCCGGTAGACCCCCTCCCCCCTCAGGGTCCTGCCCCTTCAGGTGTGTCTTAGGTAGACGCGGTCGAGCCTGTCGAGGTCACTGGTGACTCTGGTGCTGCTGCGCGCGCTGAGCCTGGGGGTGCTGAGACTGGGGGTGCTGAGCCTGGGGGTGCTGAGCCTAGGGGTACTGAGCATGGGGGTGTTGAGACTGTGGGTGCTGAGCCTGGGGGTGCTGAGCCTGAGGGTACTGAGCCTGGGGGTGCTGAGCCTGGGGGTGCTGTGCCTGGGAGTGCTGAGCCTGGGGGTACTGCGTCTGGGAGTGCTGCGCCTACTGCTTCTATTCCTGGTGGTTCTCTAGACCGTTCCTCACGCCGCGAGCCGCTCTCTCCTCTGGAGCTGCATGAGTGGTTTGCCCGGCGCTGGAGGCGAGCTGCTGGAGCTTGGGGTACTGCGGGTGCTGGAGGTTCCGTTGCTGCCGAGGGAGCTGGTACCACGGGTCCCGGAGGTGCTCGTACTGAGGGTACTGGAGCTGCCGGGCCCGGGGGTGCCTTTGGAGCTGGAGCTGCTGCGGGTGCTGGCGCTGAGGGTACGACTGTCGGTCCTACTGCGGGTACATTTGCAGCTGCTGGTGGTGCTGGAGTTGGAGCTGCTACTGGTGCTGGTGCTGCCTCTGGAGGTGTTGGTGCTGTCCCTGCTGTCTCTGGCGGTGCTGCGCGGCCTCGGCCGTACTTCGTTCTGCTCCTTCAGCAGGTTCTTGGTCTCCCGCCTTCCACTAGTCCTTCTCCTCCCGTAGAGTGTCCACAGCCTGTCCCGTCACAGTCACAGTTACAGCCCGCCTCTCCCCTGCCTTCTTCTTCTCCCTACGCTGGTCCTACTGGAGGTCTTGCTGAGCATCGTGAGCCTGCGTCCCGCCCTGCGTCGCCAGTCCGAGCTGCTCGCCCTGGTGGTCGCGGTTCGCGTCAGCATCCTCCTCCTGTCCCTGGCACGCACCAGATGTCTCTGCGTCCGTCCACTGCTCCTCTGCGTGCCCCTTTGCCTTCTCCTCCTCAGTCTTCTCTTCCTACACTTGCCGACCCGGAGTCGGACTCTCACCGTGCTGCCAGTCCTACTATCACGCGTCTTCTTGCTTCTCTTGTCACTGACCCTTCCTTTGAGTCCGCTGCTACGTCTGCCCTAGTTGCTGAGCTGGTCGACTTTGCTGCTGCGTGTCGTCTGGACTACGCTGCCAGTCTTGTTGCTGAGTCTGCGTCTACTGCGTCTGCGTCTGCCTGTCCTCCGTCCGTCGGGGGTGACTGTGCTCTTGGCACGGACGTCCTTGAGGACAGGCAGGAGGAGTTCCAGTGCTTTGCCGCCGCTTTGCCCCATCTCATGTCCATGCTTGTTGCCCCTGAGGGAGACCCGGATGCTCTAGACATCCCGACCCCACGCTCTTACGCAGAGGCGATGGCCGGTCCCTACTCCTCTCAGTGGCAGTCAGCCATGGACGCAGAAATGGCTTCCAAGAAGTCCACAGGCACCTACGTTGACGCTGTTCCCCCTCCTGGGGCGAACATTCTCAGTAGCATGTGGATCTTCAGGGTGAAGCGGCCGCCGGGTTCTCCGCCTGTCTTCAAGGCGCGCTACGTGGCTCGTGGCTTCAATCAACGACAGGGAGTTGACTTCTTTCAGACCTTCTCCCCCACCCCGAAGATGACCACTCTTCGGGTTCTACTGCTTGTCGCTGCTCAGCGTGACTACGAGCTACACTCTCTAGACTTCAGCACTGCTTTCCTGCAGGGCCGCCTGCACGAGGAGATCTGGCTGCGCCGCCCTCCTGGCTTCACTGGGTCGTTCCCTCCTAGTACCCAGTGGAGCCTCCGGCGGCCAGTCTACGGTCTCCGCCAGGCGCCGCGTGAGTGGCACGACACACTGAGGACTACACTTGCGGCTCTTGGGTTTGCTCCTTCTACTGCTGACCCGTCGCTGTTTCTGCGCACCGACACCTCGCTGCCGCCTTTCTACATCCTCGTGTACGTCGACGACTTGGTCTTTGCCACTGCGGACACTGCCGCACTCGCCCACGTGAAGTCCGAGCTGCAGAAGAGACACACGTGCACAGACCTGGGTGAACTGACAAGCTATCTTGGCCTGCGGATCACCCGGGACAGAGCACGCCGCACCATTACCCTGACCCAGTCACACATGGTGCAGCAGGTCCTTCAGCGCTTCGGCTTCACGTACTCCTCGCCTCAGTCCACTCCTCTGCCTACGGGACACTCGCTCTCAGCTCTGCCTTCGGATGAGTCCGTAGAGTCGAGTGGTCCGTATCCAGAGCTTGTGGGCTGCCTCATGTACCTGATGACTTTCACTCGACCTGACCTCGCATACCCTCTCAGCATCTTAGCACGCTATGTTGCTCCCGGCCGTCACCGGAAGGAGCACATGGATGCAGCTAAGAGGGTGTTGCGCTACTTGTGCAGTACGTCGGGCATGGGGCTAGTGCTTGGAGGGCGTGAGCGGCCTGTGCTCACTGGGCACTCAGACGCTTCTTGGGGTGACAACCAGGCTACTCAGAGGTCGTCTCAGGGTTACACCTTCAGTCTTGGCTTTGGCTCTGTCTCTTGGCGCTCTACTCGCTCTTCTTCGGTTCTCAGCTCCAGCTGTGAGGCTGAGATCTACGCCACGGCCATGGCTGCCCAGGAGCTTCGCTGGCTCACCTACCTGCTGACTGACCTTGGAGAGCGGCCTCGTTCTCCTCCAGTGCTGTACATCGACAACAAGGCAACCATTGCCTCGTGTGAGGAGCACAGACTGGAGCACAGAACGAAGCACATTGCTCTACGCTACTTCCTTGCTCGAGAGCTGCAGCAGCGTGGTCAGCTTCGCCTGCGTTTCGTGGCCACTGAGGCCAACACTGCTGATGTGTTCACCAAGGCATTTCCGCCTCGTGACCATCAGCGCTTTTGCACTCTGTTAGGCCTTGTGCCTACTGGGCCTCACTTGCTTACCTCTTGACCTTGCTTGTACTGCTGCATATATATATCCTTGCTCTTGCTTGTTTAGCACTGTTATATATATATGCTCTGCTGCATGTGAACTGGTCTTGTGGCCTTGACCTTGTGCTCGGAATTTGTCTGGTATCCTTGAGATCCACCCTGAGCTTGCTTTGCTTTGCTTTGTTTTGCTTGACTGGTCTTGTGACCCCTTGCTCTCCCCACTTTGCCTATGGGGGTGTGTCAGATGATTATATTACTGATGCATATATTTAGGCTGTAGTGGGGTAGCCCATAGGGGGTACAACCCAATTAGGGTTGGTACTTGTACTTGTTTCATTTCATAGTGCACTCATTCCTCGCCTCTATCTCAACAATAAGCACCGGCGCTTATAAAAATCCTCAATTATAAGCGCACCCCCTAAAAAAACGTGTTTTTTTATAACCCCAGGGGCGCTTCTATTCCAGGGCTGACGTTAATAACCATAAATCTTGTCTGGCCAGACAGACAGTTCAATGACAGGCAGATCCCACAAACCTGGGCGCTTGGGGAATTTGTAGTTTAGAAATGAATGATGGCATGGCATTGTGCAATGTGCTTGCTTTTCTGCATGGAGTGCGTTGAAAGAATGTTGAGGCTGTGAGCGGTAAATGAAACAATTTTGAAGGTTAATTTTTCTTTGCTTCAATTCTTATGCTACGATACAGAAATTGAGTTTCAAATAAAATGCTCAAACAGAAGTCCGAATATATACGTATAAGCTTTTAGAGAGTTGAAGTAAGGAGATGCTGATTGTGGAGAGGAAGCTGGCTATATTGTGACCTGAATAGTGGCGTCGCCAGGTGACCTGATCCTTAGGACACGTCACCTGAAGCGGATCGGCCGATCGAGCCCAAGCTCGGTAGAGATCGGTGCCCATGACTGCACAGCAACGGCGCACCGATTACAGGTTACAGGTTCGGTATGGCAGGTTACGGGGTTATGGTAACCTAGCCTGCGACAACAGCAATGCTGTCGTGCGCAGAATCGCATTGAGAAACCTAGGGTATGCGATGACGAGCGAAAACATTCGAATTTGACTGTCACTTGTGGCGCGAAATAAATACCCTGCCACCCAATCTCACGCTCGATATTTTTACTTTGCTGTATCGATCAGGGCTCCCGTAGGTGACATGTTAGTGGGCACATTTTTACTGTATATGTCAAAATTAGAAGGAAAAAAGAGGAATGAACTAGCAGAAATAGGGATACAAATAGCAAACCCTAGAAGGGTTGTACTCGCTATAGAGCACCCCACTACAGGCTAGAACATAAGAATAATATTCTGACACACCCCCATAGCCAAAGTGGGGTGTAATCAGCAGAGCAGGCAAAGCAAAACAAGCTCAGGGTGGATCACAATGTCACCACACATTCTGAGCACAAGTTCAAGAAGAAATAGTTTAGAGTTCACAATTATAAGCAAAGCTAGTGGTAGTCACAACGGGCAAGTGAGGAGGAGGAGGGAGAGTGAGGGGAGAGGAGATAGGAGGCGACGGCTGAAGCTGCTGACACACGGGCAACAGGAGGCAGACTGGCACAGCGGCTACCGGACAGCGCCCGGACTACAGGAGTAACAGGCCCCGCGGCTCAAATAGCGGCGGACGGGCAACGGACCCACGGGCGGCTGGCACAGCTGGCTACGACTGGGCTACCGGGACAGCGCCCCGGACTACAGGTGCTGCGGACGACAAGCCGGCAGCCTCCGCTCAACCTCCCGCAAACAGTCCCACCCCCCTGATACACACCCACTGCTACACCGCTAGCTCTACTCCCACGCACCCCCCCTTAAACCCTAAACCCCAGTCTCCCACACAACCACCCCCCTCAGCGACAGCTGCAGCAGTGGGAGACGAAGGAGGAGGAGGAGCAAGGGAGGAAGGCACACCGGCCACCCCCATACCCGCCACCCCACAGCAAGCGGCCCCCTCAGGTCGCCACGACAGACGACGGGAAATGGCAGGGGGAAGGGGGGGGGGGGGGGGGGGGGGGGGGGGAAGCGGTGTGGTGAAAGGGGCCCACCACGGGCCTGGTAGGGTCGCAGGTAGGGAGACGGGGCCAGGGCCGCGTCGGAGGGCGGGGCCGCAACAAGGGGCGGGGCCGCGACGAGGGGCGGGGCCGCGACATAGGGCGGGGCCGCTTCGAGGGGTGGGGTCGCGACGCAGGGCGGGGCCGTGTCGAGGGGCGGGGCCGCGACGGTCGGGGCGGGGCCGCGACGTAGGGCGGGGCCGCTTCGAGGGGCGGGGCCGCGACGGTCGGGGCGGGGCCGTGACATAGGGCAGGGAAAATATGCCACGCGTAATCAACAAGGGTCTCGATAATATGTTTTGAAAAAAAAAAAAAAAAAAAAACGGGTACGGTGCCCGCAAAGGGTGTTTTCACGTGGTTGATATTGCGTTTCACGGAATCAGTCACAATCAACGGGGAAAAAAAAAACAAGAGGCGACGAAATCGTCTTAGGGTTGCGAAGCGTTTACGCATTTGTAAACACCAAATATACTGTACATAATACTGTAGTATAACAGTTAGTGTGCTTTATCTTGTCAGGTTTTGAAAAATGACTTCTGCAGGCATCGACCTCAAGACTTTTCCACTAATCACGGAAGCTTAACCAACTGTACTAACAATACTATTCATCAGCCAATTGGCAAAATTTGTAAATAATATTTGCGACGAATCTGACACCTCTTTAGAGTTTGTTCACCCCTCTTCTTCTCCCTCGCTAGTTGAGCTTCCCTCAAGTTTGGCTCTACCTACTAGTTCGAGTTCCTACTAAGGTGAGAACTGTCGAGAGTAAAAGGAATTAAGTTGAAAGGTGGGGCCTAGGCTTAGGAGCCTAGGCCCGAACTTAGGTGTCGAGTAGGTTTCCCTAGGCGAGGTATCGAGTGAGTTGGAAGAGAGAAATTGGAGAATGAGGTGCTTCACTATAGTTTTGAAGTACATATAGCAAAGGAAACACATAAGGTGCACCACCAATACAAAGTTTAAATAACTACACTACTGCTAGAACTACATGCAGTTATAATAAATATAATTTTGACATCCCCCCGTAACTGCATGCAGGAATAGCTAAGTGCAGAGCACAACCTGCAGAGGTACACCAACGAACAATAAAACAAGCAACAGCAGGTACACCCCCTCCATCTCCTCACCCTCCCCCTTCCCCTCCCCCACACTGCTGCAGAAGCAGCAGAGAAAGGGGGAAGAGAGGAGAGGTGGAGGGACGGCTGCTTGTTGCCTCACACCCGCCACCCCGATACCACTCCCCCTGCTCCCCCACATCCTCACACCCTCCTCCCCCAGCGGCAGCTGCAGCGGTGGGACTGAAAGAAGGAGGAGGGGAAGGGAGAGAGGTGACGCCACACTCCAACACCCTCCACCCCCATACCCTCCTCCCCACGGCTGCAGGGAGGCAAAGGAAGAAGGGGGGTGGGAAGGAAGAAAGCCGCAGAGCGGCGAAGAGGTGTCGGTGCAGATGGGTCAGGGGCGGCTTCAGGGAGTGCAGGGGCGGAAAGAAGGCCCGTCGCGGGCCAGTGCCACGGGGCGCACGACGGGTAGAATAAAAGGGCCCGATCGTGTGCCTCGGGGCACACGACGAGCAGGGCACCATCGTGTGCCACGGGGCGCACGATGGGCAGTTGAAGGGCACCGTCACGTGCCACGGGGCGCGCGACGGGCAGGGAAGGAGTCACACGCCCGTGGGCGGGACAAGGTAAAAATAAAATCGTCACGCGCCCTAGGCGCGCGACCGGAAAATATTAGCAGCGGAAGTGTAAAGCGGGCCCACAGGCCAGGACGAACTCAGCTCTGATACCATGTCGAGAGTAAAAGGAATTAAGTTGAAAGGTGGGGCCTAGGCTTAGGAGCCTAGGCCCGAACTTAGGTGTCGAGTAGGTTTCCCTAGGCGAGGTATCGAGTGAGTTGGAAGAGAGAAATTGGAGAATGAGGTGCTTCACTATAGTTTTGAAGTACATATAGCAAAGGAAACACATAAGGTGCACCACCAATACAAAGTTTAAATAACTACACTACTGCTAGAACTACATGCAGTTATAATAAATATAATTTTGACAAGAACTTCTTTAACCCATCAAGTAGATTAAGTTACGCGATTACGAGCTAGTCTAATGTTGGCCTAAGGCATATTAGTCTAGGTCGTATTGGTAGCTTTTAAAGGATGAAAATCGTTAAAGCTTAGGTTGTAAACTTGCTGCAAAGATTTTAGCTTCAGGTTTTCCATAAGCCTGCATCTGTTTTTTTCTGTTTTTCATCGACTAACATCTCCTAATCTCGTGTCTTAACTGTTTAGAAGGGATGCGGGTTGTTTAAGCTAAGGGTAGAGGCCCTTTGTCTAGACTTCACCGTTTTTCCTTGCCTTTCTATGGCCCTATTCTTTGTCTCTTACTGTCAGAGGTCCACTGGTGATCCCCTATTGATCCTAGGGAAGGGTTACAGGCATGTTGGCCTGGGGGGTTATGGGCGCACTGACCCGCTACTTAACAAGCCCTTTTATCCCAATGGTCTAGTGGTTGGGATTCTGACATGATGTCAAAGCGAAGGTCTTGGGTTCGAATCCCACTGTGTGCACTTTGGGCATCCCAGTGCGGGGGGGTGTCAGAGGTCCACTGGTGATCCCCTATTGATCCTAAGGAAGGGTTACAGGCATGTTGGCCTGGGGGGTTATGGGCGCACTGACCCGCTACTTAACAAGCCCTTTTATCCCAATGGTCTAGTGGTTGGGATTCTGACACTTACTGCATATCTAGCATCTATTTCTATTGTTCTTCATCGTTTCTGCCTTTCGTCTCTACGTCGTATGCATATTTTCACTTTTTGTTGTTCCTAGATCTAGAACCGTCATATCCTCCTATTTGACGCGAAATCGCTTTAGGCCTAATCTTTCTGTCGGTTTATTCGTTATCTTTCATAATCTCATTGCTTTTCTTGCTCGTATGGCGTCTCTCTCCTTGTCCAACTTTCTCGCTCGCCCCCCTCCGCCTTGTCCGCTCACCTCTTTCCTTTGTCCGCCTCAATTTGTATCTTCTTACTCAAGTTTTACTTCAACACTTCTTCCCTCTCTCGTTCGTTCACTCTCCCTCTCTCGTTCTCTCTCTCCCGTTCTCTCTCTCTCTCTCTCGTTCTCTCTCTCTCTCTCTCTCTCTCTCTCTCTCTCTCTCTCGTTCTCTCTCTCGTTCTCTCTCTCTTTCTCTCTCTCTCTTTCTCTCTCTCCCGTTCTCTCTCTCTCGTTCTCTCTCTCTTTCTCTCTCTCTCTCTTCTCTCTCTCCCGTTCTCTCTCTCTCGTTCTCTCTCTTTCGTTCTCTCTCTCTAGTTCTCGCTCTCTCGTTCTCGCTCACTCGTTCTCTCTCTCTCCCTCTTGTTCTCACTCTCTTTCGTTCTCTCTCACGTCATCTCTCTCTCGTTCTCTCTCTTTCATTCTCTCTCTCTCTCTCTCTCTCTCTCTCTCTCTCTCTCTCTCTCTCTCTCTCTCTCTCTCTCGTTCCCTCTCTCGTTCCCTTTGTCTCGTTCCCTCTCACTCGTACCCTCTCTCTCGTTCCCTGTCGCACGCTCCCTCTCTCTCGTTCCCCCCCCCTCTCTCTCCCTCGCTATAGGTAGCAGTAGATTAATATCTGGTTTATAAGTCGTGTGTTATTGATTCCAACTTTATGTACCGATGTTCAAGCGTGTATTTGCTGGTTGTTATGTGTTTCTTTTTTCGTTTTTTTTTCCTACATACTCTCATTATTGCTTCAGTCATTTCGTCGTTCTTTGTTGCATATTTTCTGTCTTTCTTTTCTGTGCCCCCATCCCTATTATCGTCTCCTGTTTTCATCTGTTATCTACTACAATGTCCCCCCTATTATATGCCTACTCATTTTCATACTTCCGTGGACTTTGTATATTAACTTTTGTTTTACTTCTTTACTTGGAACGTATCAGTTGCTTTATGAATTTATGCCTTCATTTGTATCGTGACATTTCAACATCTAGATATTGGTTTACGACGTCGTTTAGGTCGTGTGCATTTCCTTGCTATCTGTGTTCAATAAGCCAGCTTGTGGAGTTGCTTTTCAAAGTTGGCATCAATATCTCCCTCCTTTCCCCCCCTCCCTTCTCTTTTCACCCTTTCTGTTTCTCCCTTTCCTCCCCCCCAAGGCTTTGGTGTACATTTCGGGAAGGCATGTTCAATTTTAGAAGTCGGAAGATAGCAGTTGTGGTGCTTGTTTGTATGGTATTGTATTGTATTGTATTGTATTGATGTTTGATTGTTTTTACAGTTTGTGCATTGAGCTTTTGTGTTTGCGTGAATCTGTGTGATCTTGTATATGCATTTGTATGTGTGTATGTGTGTGGTGTGGTTGTATGCATTCATTCATATCCATTGCAATAACAATGCATGTCTGTGATTTTTAAAAAGGAAGCTGAGGTCTATCATTTCACAAAAGGTTCATTGGCACACTTAGTGACTCGTGTGCGACCACTTCGAACTGGATTTGATAGAGTTGACTTCGTTTTTTTACTTCACAGATTGTGTTGTTTCATGTTGTAGTTGATTATTAAAAAACTAAGCTATTGACCTCCCCCCCATGCTAGGCAGGGGATGCGGTAGCTTAGCTTTTGGGAAATTAACTATCACGCATTTTTATCCATTTACCATCATGCACGCGTGCGTTTTTATATTCCACATTATACGTTATGCATACTAAAGCATTCTCCATGCATAAGCATCTATTCCACTTGTTTCATTACATTCATATAAGCATGCGTGTCGAATTCATGACTCAAGTGTCAGAACATTATAGCTTACTTATTTGTGTAGGCTATAGTGGGGTATCCCATACGGGGTACAACCCAATTAGGGTTTCCTATTTGTACTCACTTCGTTCATAGTCATTTCATTCTCGTTCTATTCCTCTCATGGTATCGAGCAGGTTCCCCTGTGGGAACTGTGCTTAGGGCCCACCACTACTTCGAACTTTTTTTTTTACCCGGAGTGCGCTCCGGGCTCTCTCTCTTACCTCTGTCGACCGGCCCTTAGCCGCCCGTGCGCCGCCCGTTCAGGCCTCACGCCGCCAGCGCGCCGCCCTAGACGCTAGCGCGCCGCCCGTCCCGGCTCCGTGCAGCCCGCGCGCCGCCCTTAGCAGCCCGCGCGCCGCCCAAAGCAGCCCGCGCGCCGCCCTAAGCAGCCCGCGCGCCGCTCGCCGCCCCAGGCCGCCCACGCGCCGTCCGCGCGCCGCCCTTAGCCGCCCGCGCGCCGCCCGCCAGGCCCCAGGCCACCCACGCTCCGCCCGCGCGCCGCCCTTAAACGCCCACATGCCGCCCGTGCGCCGCCCTTAGCCGCCCGAAGCGCAGCCCGTGAGCCGCCTGTGAGCCGCCCGTGAGCCGCCCGTGCGCCGCCCGTAGCCGCCCGAAGCGCCGCCCTTGAGCCGCCCGTGAACCGCCCGTGAGCCGCCTGTGCGCCGCCCGTGAACCGCCCGTCCCGGCCCCAAGCCACCCGTGAGCCGCCCACCCCGGTCCCGCTCCCAGCCGCCCTCGCGCCACGCTGTCCCGGCCCTTCGACGCCCGAGCCGCCCGTGCCACCCGCGTCACCCGAGACGCCCGAGCCGCCCGTGCCACCTGTGTCACCCGAGCCGCCCGAGCCGCCTACGCAGCTGAGGAGCCGAGCTGCCCGAGCCACCTTTGCCGCCCGAGCCGCCCGAGCCTCCTGTACCGCCGAGCGCCCGAGCCGCCCGAGCCGCCCGAGCCGCCCGAGCCGCCTGAGGAGCTGAGCTGCTGGTCCTGTGGGGCTGCTGTTGTTACTGGGCCGGCAGAGCTGCTGTGTTACCGTGTTGCAGTGCTGCTGAGCTGCCCGACCCGTCCTGTCTGGTGAGCACAGCTCCACTGCTACTGCGTACCCCTTCCCGCACTGCTTGCACTACTAGTCTGTCGTCATGGCTACCCCTAGTGTCCTAGCTTTTGACGGTGAGGGTCGCGCCATTGACTTTGAGGTCTGGGTCGACGACCTGCAGCTGTTCTTACAGTGCGATAGGGCAGACGGTCTTTCTCTCTTTGACCTCACCTCTGGCGCCGTCTCTGCCCCTGCTGCTGATGCTGACGCCACTGTTCGCTCACAGTGGGCCACGCGCGATGCTGCTGCACGTCTTACTGTGCGTCGCCACCTGCCTACCGCTGAGCGCGCGCACTTTAGCCAGTACAAGAGTGCCCAGACCTTGTACGACGCTGTAGTTGCGCGCTACTCCTCCCCTGCCACTGCTGCACTGAGTCGCCTCATGCTCCCCTTCCTCTTCCCTGACCTTGCCGCCTTTCCCACTGTCGCTGATCTCATTACGCACCTCCGCACTAGTGACACTCGCTACCGCGCTGCGCTTCCTGCTGACTTCTGCGCCAAGAACCCCCCCCCCATGTACATCACTCTCTACTTTTTAGTCACTCGCCTCCCTGACTCCCTTCGTGTAGTCCGGGACCACTTCCTCGCGGTCTGTCCCACCACCCTCACAGTCGACAGCCTCGAGAAGGCCCTCCTAGCGGCGGAGAAGAGCATAGTCGCTGTAGGAGCCTCTCGAGGTGACCCCCGCGCCCCCATTTTTTAGGGGTGTTCTCCTTCCCCTCTCCTGCCCTCTGTTGCCTCTGCCGCTGCGGCCGACCTCGTTGGTCTTGAATCAGTCGGCGCGGCGTCTGCCCCTAGCGGGATGTGGAGAATAGAGCGAGAATGAATGAACTATGAGTGAAGTGAGTACAAATAGCAAAACCCTAATTGGGTTGTACCCCCTATGGTATACCCCACTGTAGCCTACACAACAGCATAAGCTACATATATGTTCTGACACACCCCCATAGGCAAAGTGGGGGAGAAAAAGGGGTCACAAGACCAGTCAAGCAAAGCAAAGCAAAGCTCAGGGTGGATCACAAAGTCACCACACAGTCCGAGCACAAGAGCAAGGCCACAAGGCCAGTTCACATGCAGGAGTACACACATATATATATAAAGCTAGACAAGCAAGAGCAGGTATATATATGTGACAGTACAAGTAAAGTCAAGAGGAGAGCAAGTGAGGCAAGACAGGCACAAGACCCAGCTAGGTGCAGAAGCGCTGATGGTCACAAGGTGCGAGTGCCTTGGTGAACACATCAGCAGTGTTGGCCTCAGAGGCCACGTACGCAAGCCGCAACTGTCCACGCTGCTGTAGCTCACGAGCAAGGAAGTAGCGAAGAGCAATGTGCTTCGTTCTGTGCTCCAGACGCTGCTCTCGACACAAGGCCAGCATGGCCTTTGTCACCGCATATGCAAGGGATGCATATGCAATAACAGTAGAGTGCGGTGCTGTGAAGCAGTATAGCAAATAGCTAAGAATGCATTGAGGTAGATAGATAAGAAGTAGTGTAGGAGGTGTAGCCAGTAGCGAAGTGTCGCTTGCAAAGGGGTGCAAAAAGGGGGAAATATGTGGGAGCGGTTGGGATGAAGGGGGAAAGGCACCGAAGGGCGAAATGTGGGATTCGAACAAATCCCAACCTCGAGCCGCACATTGGAAATGTGCAAGCCGAGGTTGGGTAAGGTCACCCACGCCCACTCACTCGATGCCTATTGTTCGGTATTCTTTCATACTAGTGCAGAGCGGCTATCCTAGCTACTACACGCGGTGGCACAGCACTAAGAAGGAACCGGTGCGGTGGGGGAGTGATTACGTACATACCGAACAATAGGCATCGAGTCGCAGGCATGGATAAATATGAGCTGCGTTGGGGTAGGGTGTTTAGTCGCCGGGAGGAGGAACGAGCACGAGGTGAGCCGTCACGCGAGCGCGGGCGATCTCTGGAGCGCTCGCCGCGAAGGCCGGCATTTCGCGCAGATAGAGTCCCCGTCGCTGGGGATCGACGGGCGGAAGGGAGGCCTAGCGTGGCAGCGGGTGGAGAAGGAGACGCCGCAAGCGCGGACGGCGACGTGTGGCGAAGAGGGCATGATCGCGGAGATGGATACGGGAGCGGAGACCGGCGCGCTGTGGGAGTGTTCCGCTCGCCGGAAGAGCACGGGCGCCGCCGTGATGAGAGGGGCCGTTGGCCGGGCGTCGAGCGATTCGACGCCAACCGAGGAGGGGAGGCCGCAGAAGAGGAAGAGGCAGAGGAGGACGCAGCGAACCTGGAACGGGCGGTCGAAGACGCCGACGGAGAAGATGACGGCGAGGAACCCGCGGCTGGGATCGGAAACGCCGAGCCGGAAGGGGCATACGTTGCCGGGGGCGCAAGCCAGGCAGGGGCAGAAGGATCGCGGTCGGGACGGTCGGAATCACGCGACCACGACGCAAGCCGCCAGGAGGAGCATTACGCGGAGAGGTCACATCAGCAGGAGCGGCGGGACTGGGGCGTGCATGCCGGCGCTGTGGGGACGCAAGGAGAACGCGGCAAAAGGGAGGAAGAGGGACCGCGCGCGTGAGGGGAAGGATCGCGGCGCCGGGAGCGGCCTTCTGTTGACCCCCGCGCACTCGACTGGCGCCAGGCTCAAGGGGGCCGGGGCGAAGACGGCGAACGATCGCCGGACAGGCAGCTGATGCATAAGGGAGGATGGGAGGGCGAGCCACGCGCAGCCAGCCACCACTGGCGGCGGGAAGAAGGACGCGAGGAGGGGCCCAGCTCATCAGAGAGGCGCGGCCAGCGGCAAGAAGGGCGCGGCGGGGAGGCACGGACGTCAGGCCCGCAAGCGCAATGGGAAAGGAGGGTGAGCAGCGGGTTCCGCTCGCCTCTCGCCCGGCAGCAGCGGGGAAGAGAAGGCGGCGGAGATAGGCGCTCGCCCGGAGATCGTCGGCAGCAAGGAAGGGGAGAAGCATGGGAACCGTCGCCAGAGAAGCAGCGGCAGCGAGAGACGAGCACGGCGAGATGGAGAGAGACACGAGTCTCGCCGGCACGAACGCGAGGGCGTGCGTGGGAGGAGAGGGGCCCGAGAGAAAGGCACGGTGACTCGGGCTGGAATCGGCGGGAGAGCAGAGCTGGAGGGGGGAGCTTAGCATATGGCGCTGAGCGAGCCCGAGAGGCCAGGGAAGGCATGGAGAGGGCCAAGGAGAGAAGGATTGGGGAAGAGCGGCTGGAAGGGGCCAGGGAATCGCGGGGAGAAGGGTGGGGAAGTACAGCCAGCGCAACGCGGGTGGAAGTGCCGGCGAGGTTCTCGGGGGACCAAAGGGTGGGGCCGGCCCTCAAGAATTACTTGATGCAGGTGGGGAACGTGAGATACCGCTGTGACAGGCAAGGCATGGACCCAATAGACTTCTTCTTGAGCCTGCCCAACACTCTGGAGGGAGAGGCGGAGACCCTGTACCGCATGAGGATGGACGAGCTGCTGTGGAGGGCAGGGAGGTACGGGGAGGATCCCACCGAGGCATTTCTGGAGCGGCTTCAGCGTCAATTCCCGGGACACACGGCGGAGCGCGTGAGGGAGTTTCAGGAGTTCAGGAGGGGACGGCCAGAATCCCTACTGACCTACTACAACCGACTGATAAACTTGGCGGAGGATGTGAAATGTTCGGACAGCAGCCTCCTCATCAGTAAGTTTCTTGGAGGCCTGGACGAAACACTGGGGGGAGGACTGAGGATGAAGGTGTACGAGTTAGGGGCGGATGCGGCACTAGAGGAGGTGTTTGACCTGGCGGAAAGGGTGGAGCTGGCACAAAGGAGGTATGAGGTCTACCTGCCGAGGCCGACAGAGAAGAGCCGCAGACCGACATGGGCGGCGGCTATGATACCAGAGGAGCGGGGGAGGGTGGACCCACACGGGGAAGAGAGAGCCGACGCGCGCACCTGCTACCGGTGTGGACAGATGGGGCACCTCCGCAGAGAGTGCAAAAACTGTGATGGATGTGGGAAGCCCGGGCACCGGAAACGAGAATGTCCGGATGCGGCGAAGTGTGAAATCTGCGGGAAGAAGGGGCACGAGGCCAAAGAGTGTTACCAGCGGGAGGGAGGGACAAGGAGGAAACCAGCAGGCTGCAGTCTCAACTGCAGGCCATGGGGTCAGGGTGGGGAGCGGAGGCGGGGATGTACGCCAGGGACGAGGAGGGAGAAGGGGTGGAGCCGGACGTGCAGTGTGCCCTCATGGCCTGGAGAGGCAGGGAACAGGTGGGGCTGCGTAGCGGGGGGAAGGATGGCAGGCAGGAGCATAGCCGGAAGCCACGTGAGCAGGGGTCCAGGCCAGACGCGCCAGGAGGAGAGAAGACCCCAGCCCGCCACCCGCAGGAAAGACTCGCGTGCCAGACCTCGGTGCTGCTCGTGGAAGCAGGAGCGGTGGAAGTGGGGGGGGTGAAGGTAAAAACGGCGATCATTGACACAGGAGCACAGAGCGTGATGCTGGGTAAGGGGATGGCCGAACGGTTGGGGCTGATGGCCCCTGAGAGGCACGTGGCGAAGGGGATGTTAGTCATGACAGCAGAGGGAGGGGAACCAAAGTGGATGCCGTGCACCCGGACCCCCATAGAGTTGACACTGCTGCCAGGAGGGGAGCATGAAACAAGGATCAGGATGAAGTGCGGAATCTCGGAGTCCGAGGACTTTGATCTGCTGATGGGGACGGAATTGGTGTTCGCTGTAGGCATGAGCATATGTACCTGGATGGAGAAGGTGGAGTTCCGAACGAGATACTGGAAGAAGGAGGGACCATTGGGGCAGCTGCCAGTGCAGTTTGTAAGGGTGGAGCCGAAGCGGGCCTATCAGGTCGGAGCAGGAGGGGCACAAAAGGGGCAGAGAGGAGCAGCAGAGACCAGGGAGGGGCCCAGGATGAAACTAATGGACAAGCCGGGGCAGTATAGCGATTGGCAGCAGCCCATCCGGCTAGTAGAGTTGTTCGGAGGAATCGGGGCAGGGCTGGCGGCAGCAGTGAGGAGTGGGATTGCGGTGCAGCAGTGGGTCTATGTGGAACTGGCACCACAGGTGAGAAGGATGGCTGAGCATCACGCGCGGAAGCTGAGAGCTGAGTTCCCGGATCTCCTGAGTGAGAAAGTAATTCAGGAAGCCATGAGCAGTACGGTGCACGATGTGAGTCAGATCACAGAGGAGCAGGTGGCCAGCTGGGGGCAGGTGGACCTGCTGGTGGCAGGATGGGAGTGTCAAGGGGTGTCATGGGCGGGAAAAGGGAAGGGAGGGGAGGACCCGAGGACGAAGCTGATGGACAACCTGTTCGACATCCTGGAGTGGCTGCAGGAGAGGCAGGGCAGAGTGGCCTACTTGCTGGAGAACCTGGATCTAGAAGGGGATTGTAGAGAGCCGATTCGGCTGGTGAGGGAGAGGATTGGCCGGCACGTGGGAAAAGGGATGAGCTGTGATGCAGCCAGGGCAGGGTCGTACGCTCACCGCCTCAGGATGTAGTGGCAAAACGTGGTTCCTGTGCTGGATCTGCAGGAGGAAGCAGAGGGGATGAGGAGGGCTACAGGGAGGAGGGTGGTGGACATCCTGGAGCCGGGACGGACTCCCGCGCCAGTTTGTCAAAGAAGTTACAGCAGGCACTACCCGTGCAACCAGGTGGGGCAGGACAGGAGGGCTCTGCCCACCTTGGTTGCTTTTGCAGAGGCAGCAGGCTACAGGTGGGAAAAGGGGGAGCCCGGACCCGGGCTGATATATGACCACAAGCGGGGACGGTGGGAGGAACCGACGGCATTAGAGAGGGAGCTGGCTATGGGATATGGAGAAAACGTGACGGCAGCACCAGGGGTGAGCGAGGAAGACAGGAGGAGGGCAATGGGGAATGCCATGGATGGCTACATGATGAGGTGGCTGGTGCAGAGGATGTGGCGAGAGATGGTCTTGGGTGGGGGGCAAGAGGCAGATAAGGGGGCGGCAGCAGCAGCCCCACAAGGAGCATGGACCTGCCAGGAGGAGGAGGGAGAGAAGTGGACAGTGGGGGAAGCGATGAGTGAAGAGGGAAGAGAAGCTATGCGGGGACTGCTGGCCAAGCACAGGAAGTGCTTTGCCTTCACACTGCAAGAACTGGGAAGGTGCAAAATGAAGGAGATGGAGCTGAAACTGAGCAGCACGGAGCCGGTGTTCCAACGGCGTAGGAAGATGCCGCACGGAGATGAAGAGATATGCAAGGAGAAGATTAAGGAGCTGTTGGCGGCCGGACTGATCCGGCGCTCAGAATCAGAATACGCCACACCAACAGTGGTGGCAGCGAGGAAGGACTTAACAGGAGAGATCCTGAGCAGGAGGATGTGCGGAGATTACCGAGCGCTCAACAAGATTACCGTGGCGGACAGGTACCCAATGCCGATGGCGGAAGAGATATTTGACAAGTTAGCAGAGGGGGTGTTCTTCACGACGCTGGACCTGCGGCAGGGGTTCAATCAGATAAAAATCAGGGAGGAGGACGTTAGGAAGACGGCATTTCACGGGCCGGATGGGCTGTACGAGTGGCTTTACATGCCATTCGGGCTGAGGAACGCATCAGCAGTGTTTCAGAGAGTCATGGATGCAGTGCTGAGGGACGTAGAATGTGCAGCGTGCTACATAGATGACGTGGTGATCTTCAGCACCTCCGAACAGCAGCACCTGCAAGATGTGGAGAAGACACTGGCAGCAATAGAAGCAGCGGGACTCACGTGTCACCCGAAGAAGTGTAGGTGGGGTGAGCAGACCGTTCAGTATCTGGGCTACGAGGTGAAGGGGGGGCAGATCGGGATCCAGCAAGCAAAGGTGGAGGTGCTGGATAGGCTGCGAGAACCAAAGGACAAGACAGGGCTGAGAGCGGTGTTGGGGTTTCTGAGTTACTACCGGCGATTTGTGCCCAACTTCAGCAGGCGGGCAGCGGTGTTGAACGGACTGTTAAGGGAGGACAGGACATGGGAGTGGGGGGAAGCGCAGAAGGGGGCATTGCAGGACCTGATGGCGGCGGTGAAAACGGCAACCGTCTTGCAGCTGCCAGCAGCGGACCAACCCTTCACCCTCTACACCGACTGGAGCAGCCAAGGGATGGGCGGGATACTCTGCCAGGAGGTGGAAGGGGATGAGAAGGTGGTGGCCTACGCGAGTAGGAGCTGCAACTCGGCGGAGGCACAGTACAGCTCGTACACAGGGGAGGGACTAGCGGCAGTATGGGCTGTGGGGCACTTCAGGGTCTACTTGCAGGGGCGGGAGTTCACCCTGGTGACGGACCACCAGCCACTGACATGGCTGATGACGACACCAGGGTTAACAGGCAGGAATGCACGATGGGCAATGAAGCTGCAGGAGTATGACTTCAAAATCAAGCACAGGCCAGGAAAAACCTTGCAGCATGTGGACGGCCTCTCCCGTAACCCTCCACCGCTAGAGCCAGCAGTGACCCTTGCGCTGCTGGCCAGACAGGTGGAGCTGAGCGGGGCCAGGAGAAGCAAGGGGCCGGCTGATATCTGGGAGGATGAGCAGGCTGTGAGATGGGTGAAGGGAGAGACAGGGGCAGACGAGGAGATGAGCGAGAGGGTGAGAGCAAGGGGGCACCACTACAGGTGGTACCAACAGCAGTTGCAGATACAGACCGAGGGTGGGTGGAAGCTGGTGCCGGCCCCAGGTGACAGGGAAGCAGTGATAAAGGAGGTGCACTCAAGGCTGGGGCACTTCGGGCATGAGAGGACAGTGCAGTTGCTGAAGACGGGCTGGTGGTGGGAGGGAATGCGCAGGCAGGTGCAGAAGTGGGTGGAGGGATGTGAGGCCTGCCAAAGGAGCCGAGCAAACCTGACCCAAGCCAAGGCCGAGCTGCAGTCCCTGCCCATCCGTGGGTTAGGCTTCAGATGGTCCTTGGACCTGGCGGGGGAACTGCCGCTGAGCCGCGGGGGGAAACGGTACATAGTGCTCATGGTGGAGCACGTGAGCAAGTGGCTGGAGGTGAGGGCTATCCCTAGCAAGAGCTCAAGACATGTGGCAGCAGCATTCAAGGAGCAAGTAATATGCAGATTTGGGGCGTGTGCAGAGGTGCTCACCGATCAAGGCACAGAGTTTCAAGGGGAGTTCAGGGAGCTGTTAGAGGAAGCGGGAATCACCCACAGGCGCACCTCTCGCTATCACCCACAGAGTGATGGGCTGACCGAGCGCCTAGTGCAGACGCTGAAGCGAGGGCTACGGGCATATGGGGAGAAGAGGAAGCGGGAATGGGACAATGAGCTACACTGGATTGCGGCAGGATATAGGTTTGGGAAGCAGGCAGCCCTGAGAGACCATTCACCCTACAGCCTTCTGTTTGGTTGTGAGCCGGTGCTACCTGTGGGGGCACCACGGGTTCTCAGGGACACAGTGACAGCAGGCACCATAGACAACTGGGTGGCCTTCTCAGAGGCCAGAGCAAGGTACCTCCGAGTGATCATGCCAGCAGCGCTAGAAAACCTACATACGGCACAGCTGAGAGACGCCAGACGTTATGAGCAACGCCAGCAGCAGGGGATGTTGGGAAGGAGAGAGAAAAAGGGAGCAAGTGAGGGGCAGGAGGTGTACCTGAAAAGGGAAAAACAGGACACGCTGGACGTCGGGGTGGGGACCGAGAGGTGGAGGGTGAAGGAAGTTCGGCCCTCGGGTATTCTCGTGCTGGAGAACGAAAAGGGGGCACAGCTGAAGAAGCACCAGACCAACACGGCCCTGGTGAGGGGGAGCAAGCCTCAGCAGGCTGGTCCTGTGACACGAGCTCGAGCTACCCAAGCACGGGCACAGGAGGGGGCAGTGAGTGACTGAGGCAAGGCAGCACAGAGCAGGGAGGGTTGAAGAAGAACAACAGGAAGAAGAGCAAGTACTGATGAGGGTCACACACTCCGACAGCTGTCACCGCATATGCAAGGGATGCATATGCAATAACAGTAGAGTGCGGTGCTGTGAAGCAGTATAGCAAATAGCTAAGAATGCATTGAGGTAGATAGATAAGAAGTAGTGTAGGAGGTGTAGCCAGTAGCGAAGTGTCGCTTGCAAAGGGGTGCAAAAAGGGGGAAATATGTGGGAGCGGTTGGGATGAAGGGGGATAGGCACCGAAGGGCGAAATGTGGGATTCGAACAAATCCCAACCTCGAGCCGCACATTGGAAATGTGCAAGCCGAGGTTGGGTAAGGTCACCCACGCCCACTCACTCGATGCCTATTGTTCGGTATTCTTTCATACTAGTGCAGAGCGGCTATCCTAGCTACTACACGCGGTGGCACAGCACTAAGAAGGAACCGGTGCGGTGGGGGAGTGATTACGTACATGTGAGTGACTGAGGCAAGGCAGCACAGAGCAGGGAGGGTTGAAGAAGAACAACAGGAAGAAGAGCAAGTACTGATGAGGGTCACACACTCCGACACCTTGTTGTCTACGTACAGCACTGGAGGAGAACGAGGCGGCTCTCCAAGGTCAGTCAGCAGGTAGGTGAGCCAGCGAAGCTCCTGTGCAGCCATGGCCCCTGCGTAGATCTCAGCCTCACAACTCGAGCTGAGAACCGAAGACGAGCGAGTAGCCCGCCACGAGACAGAGCCGGAGCCAAGGCTGAAGGTGTAACCCTGTGACGACCGCTGCGTAGCCTGGTCGTCAGCCCAAGAAGCGTCCGCGTGACCTGTAAGTACCACTGGACTCCGCCCTCCAAGCACTAGCCCCATGCCCAACGTACTGCACAGGTAGCGCAATACCCTCTTCGCTGCAGCCATGTGCTCTGGTCGGTGTCTCCCAGGAGCAACATAGCGTGCAAGAATGCTCAGAGGGTATGCAAGGTCAGGTCGTGTGCAGGTCATCAGGTACATGAGGCAGCCAACAAGCTCTGGGTACGGGCCACTCGACTCTACGGACTCATCCGAAGGCAGAGCTGAGAGCGAGTGGCGAGTAGACAGAGGAGTGGCCTGAGGCGAGGAGTACGTGAAGCCGAAGCGCTGAAGGACCTGCTGCACCATGTGTGACTGAGTCAAGGTAATGGTGCGGCGTGCTCTGTCCCGAGTGATCTGCAAGCCAAGGTAGCTGCGCAGTTCACCCAGGTCTGTGCACGTGTGTCTCTTCAGCAGCTCGGACTTCACGTAGGCGAGTGCAGCAGTGTCCGCTGTGGCAAAGACCAAGTCGTCGACGTACACGAGGATGTAGAACGGTGGCAGTGAAGTGTCGGTGCGCACAAACAACGACGGGTCAGCAGTAGAAGGAGCGAACCCAAGGGCCGCAAGTGTAGTCCTCAGTGTGTCGTGCCACTCACGTGGTGCCTGGCGGAGACCGTAGACTGGCCGTCGGAGGCTCCACTGGGTGCCAGGAGGGAAAGTCCCAGTGAAGCCAGGTGGACGGCGCAGCCAGATCTCCTCGTGCCGGCTCCCCTGCAAGAACGCAGTACTGAAGTCGAGAGAGTGAAGCTCGTAGTCGCGCTGAGCGGCTATGTGCAGCAGCACCCAAAGAGTGGTCATCTTCGGGGTGGGAGAGAAGGTCTGAAAGTAGTCAACTCCCTGCCGCTGGCTGAAGCCACGAGCGACGTACCGCGCCTTGAAGACAGGTGGAGAGCCCGGCGGCCGCTTCACCCTGAAGATCCACATGCCACTGACGATGTTCGCCCCAGGAGGGGGAACCGCATCAACGTAGGTGCCTGTGGACTTCCAGGAAGCCATCTCTGCATCCATAGCTGCCTGCCACTGAGAGGAGTAGGGACCCTCTACGGCCTCCGCGTAAGAGCGCGGAGTCGGGATGTCTAGTGCATCCGGGTCTCCCTCAGGAGCAAGCAGTACAGACGCGAGATGAGGTGAAGCAGCAGCCAGACACTGGAATTCCTCCTGCCTGTCCTCTAGGACGTCCGTGCCAAGAGCACATTCACCCCCGACGGACAGAGGACAGACAGACGCAGACTCAGCAACAAGACTAGCAGCGTAGTCTAGACGACAGCGAGCAGCAAAGTCGACGAGCTCAGCGACAAGAGCAGACGCAGCAGCGGACTCAAAAGAGGGGTCAGTGACGACAGTAGCAAGCAGACGCGTGACAGTAGGACTGGCAGCACGAAGGGAGTCCGACTCTGGGTCGGTAAGCACAGGAAGGGAGGACTCAGGAGGAGAAGGCAAAAGGGCACGCAGAGGAGCAGTGGACGGACGCAGAGATATCCGGTGCGTGCCAGGGACAGGAGGAGGACGCGGACGCGAACCACGACCACTAGCGCGGGCAGCACGAACAGGCAACGCGGGACGAGACGCAGGCTCACGACGCTCAGCAAGACCTCCAGTAGGACCAGTGTAAGGAGAGGGAGCAGGCAGTGGGGAGGTAGGCTCCAACAGTGACTGCGACTGGACAGGCTGTGGACACTCTACCGGAGGAGAAAGACCAAGAACCTGCTGCAGAAGCGGAACGAAGTACGGTCGAGGCCGCGCGGCAGCTCCAGACTCAGCAGGGACAGCACCAGCACCCTCAGCGACAGCACCAGCGCCACCAACACCTCCAGCGGAAGGACCTCCAGCAGCACCAGCAGCAGAACCACCGTCAGGACAGACAGCAGCAGACTCAGCACCAACGCCCTCAGCAGCCCCAGCTCCAGTAGGACCCGCAAGCGTAGCACCTCCGGGACCGGCGGCACCAGTACCCTCGACGGTCGAAGAAGCTCCAGCTCCAGCAGTACGCCTCCAGCGGCGAGCAAACCACTCGCGCAGCTCCTGTGGAGAGAGGGGCTCCCGCCGAGACGCAGCACCAGGAGAAACCCCAGGCTCAGCGGCTCCAGACGTAGCACCCCCAGGCTCAGCAGCCCCAGACTCAGCACCCCCAGGCTCAGCAGCTCCAGACTCAGCACCCCCACGCTCACCAGCTCCAGCTCCAGTAGGACCCGCAGGCCCAGCAGCTCCGGGACCGGCAGCACCAGCACCCTCAGCAGTCAAAGGAGCTCCAACTCCAGCAGCACGCCTCCAGCGGCGAGCAAACCACTCGCGCAGCTCCTGTGGAGAGAGCGGCTCCCGCCGAGACGGAGCAACCGGAGGGCCCCCAGGTCCAGCAGTCGCAGGCTCCGCACCTCCAGGCTCAGCACCCTGAGGCTTAGCAGCTCCTGACGTAGCACCTCCCGGCTCAGCACCCCCAGCAGCAGCACCCCCAAGCTCAGCACCCCCCGGCCTCGCACCCCCAGACTCTGCACCCGCAGCAGGACCAGACTCAGCAGCAACCTCGACTGGCTCGACTGTGTCTACCTGGGACACACCTGAAGGGGCATGAACCTAAGGGGGGAGGGGGTCTACCGGGGGGGGAACTGGCACCAGGAAGTCCGGTGGGGGGGGGAGGGAAGGAGTACGGTAGGGGAAGAGGCGGTAGAAGGGGACTGACTCGTCGAACGTGACGTCCTGGGAGGACAGAACACGACGAGAGGAGGGGTGGTAGAACCGCCACCCTGGAGCGTCAGGGGGGAAGCCAAGGAAGACACAGGGAGCAGCACGGGGGGACAGCTTGTCCGCAGACAAGTCGCGGACAAACGCCCGAGATCCCCAGACACGGAACGCAGACGCATCGCCGACCTTCCCCGTCCACAGTAACACTGGGGACATATCGGGCCGAGAGACCCTGGGGTGAAGGTTGAGCTGATGCGCCGCGTAGCGAACCGCAAACGGCCACAGAAAATGGGGGGCAGCCGCATGCATCATGGACGTACGAGCGACATCCATGACCATGCCAATGCGGCGCTCAGCAATCCCATTTTGTTGTGGAGAGTCCGGAAGCGTAAAGGTCTGGCGGATCCCCTGTGCACGACAGTAGTCTCGCAGAAGGCGAGAGGAGAACTCCCCACCTCGGTCAGAATGCAGACGCAGAACAGGAAAGTCCGAGCCGAAGCTCCTCCTGAGCTGGAGACGAGCCTCGCGGATCCAGTCGATCAGCACCTCAGTGACAGCACCCTTGCTGCGCAAGGGGAAGACTGTGGTGTAACGCGAGTAGTCGTCAACCACCAACAGGAAGTAGCGCTCGTGACCCTGCCCACGGACGGGGGCCGGGCCCCACACGTCCATGTGAAGTGTCTGCAGAGGAGCCTCTGTCGGGGGAAACTGGGAGTAGTGAGGAGCAGCCCTGAGGCGCCCCTCGACACAGGGGACACAGGAAGGTCCTGGTCCCGAAGGAAGGGGAGGGAGAGACTGGGGAAGACCAGAGACAAGGACACGGGAAGCCATGCCCCGAAGACGGGGCAAGGAGGGGTGGCCAAGACGGTGGTGCCACAGGAGAGTCTCGTGAGACAAGAGGCGACACGAGCAGGGGGCAGACTCAGGACCAGACCTGGACGCAGCAGCAAACACCTGACCTGACGCTGCTACCTGATCGGACGCAGGGACAGGAGGAGACTCAGTGGTCAGGGTGTAGAGGCTCGACCCCGGCCAACGCGAGAACGTGGCCAGGTGCCGGCCTGTGCGTGCGTCCGTGCAGTGGGTCACCCGCTGACTCGCAGGAGTGAACTGGTGAACCCCCGCATCCTACAGGTCTGCACCACTCACCAAGTTCGTCGAGAACGAGGGGAGGTACAGGCCAGACAGGGTGCCCGAGGGGGCAGTCGGACACGGGAGGACAGTGGAAAAGTGAGCGAGGACAGGACCCCCAGAGGGGTCAGCCAGGGAGACTGCAACAGGCCGATAAAGCGGCGTGAGTGTGGTGCGGTACCGAAAGAAGGAGCGAGAAGCCCCAGAGTCAAGTGTAAAGGTGAGGGAGGCCGAAGCCAACGTGGTACCTGAGAGCGCAGCCTCACCCGCACCTGAGGAAGCAGACTCACTGGCACCTAGAGCAGCAGCCGCACCTGTACCTGGAGCAGGAGACTCACTAGTACCCAGAGCAGCTGCAGCCTCACCAGTAGCTAGAGCAGCAGGTCCTATACCCGGGTCAGGCGGTACGCACAGGTGACCGGCACGGTCAGCACTAGTAGGCAATGCATACATGGCAGTGAGAATAGCATCATAGTCAAGAGCAAATATATCTACCCTCTGCCTAAGCAACTCCACCCAGTCGGGGAGCTCAGCCTCGTCGCCAAACACGGTACGCCAGGCGTCGCTCAGACGGGCGAAGCAGCGGGACTGTGTATGACTAGGTGTCCCACAAGGCTGACCAGTCCGAGCACCAGTGAGAATCACGTAAGAGCAGCGAACAGAACTGAGAGACCCTCCACTCTGAGCGTACCACTCACGAAGCTGCTGAGGCGTGAGAGACGCACGGGGGGGTCGCGGGAGCTGCATCTGGCCGCCACCAGTAGTAGAAGCAGCAGGAGTGGTAGCAGTAGTAGCGCCACCACCCCTACAGCCCCAACCAGCGTACCACTCACGCAGCTGCTGGGGCGTGAGGGACTCACGCAGACGTCGATGGGGCCGCATCTGGCTCCACCAGTAGAGGCAGGAGCAGGAGTAGCAGCAGTAAGGCAGGCATCCAGGCAAGCCAAAAAGGGAGGCAGGCAGGCAAGCAGGCGACGCGCAGCGTGCTAGCAGGGCAGGGGCTCACCAGTGGTGGGTAGAGTAGGCTCGGCGACTCAGAGGCTCGGCAGCACGGCGGCTCTGCGGCTCGGGTGACTCGGGCGGCTCGGCGGCAGGGCGGCTCGGCAGCAACTGCAGCTCGGCAGCTCGGCGACCCGGCGGCGCGGCTGTAGGGCGGCTCGGCTGCTGGGAGGCACGGGTATAAAGCGGCTCGGCGGCGAGGCGGCTCGGCTGCAGGGCGGCTCGAGACGAAGGAGGAGGAGAAGTAGGGGAGACCACACATCTGCCACCCCTCAGCTGGCAGCAAGCGGCCCCCTCAGGTCGCCTCGACAGGCGACGGGAAAAGGGGGGGGGGGGGGGGGGGGGGGGGGGGGGGGAGGCGGCTCGGGCGGCTCGGGCGGCTCAGGCGGCTCGGGCAGCTCGGGCAGTCAGCGGCACAGGCGGCTCGGGCGGCTCGGCTCCTCAGCTGCGCAGACGGCTCGGGCGGCTCAGGCTGCACGGCGGCTAACGAGCGGCGTGGGGGGGCCAGGACGGCGGCGTGCAGCAGGGACGGGCGGCGCACGGGCGGTGTGAGGCCGGGACGGGCGCGCGCGGGCGGCTAGGGGCCGGGACGGGCGCGCGCGGGTGGCTAGGGGCCGGGACGGGCGGCGCGCGGGCGGCTAGGGGCCTGAACGGGCGGCGCGCGAGCGGCTAGGGGCCGGGACGGGCGGCGCGCGGGCGGCTAGGGGCCTGAACGGGCGGCACGCGAGCGGCTAGGGGCCGGGACGGGCGGCGCGAGGGCGGCTAGGGGCCTGAACGAACGGCGCGCGAGCGGCTAGGGGCCGGGACAGGCGGCGCGCGGGCGGCTAGGGGCCTGAACAGGCGGCGCGCGAGCGGCTAGGGGCCGGGACGGGCGGCGCGAGGGCGGCTAGGGGCCTGAACGAACGGCGCGCGAGCAGCTAGGGGCCGGGACAGGCGGCGCGCGGGCGGCTAGGGGCCTGAACGGGCGGCGCGCGAGCGGCTAGGGGCCGGGACGGGCGGCGCGCGGGCGGCTAAGGGCCGGGACGGGCGCACGCGGGCGGCTAGGGGCCGGGACAGGCGGCGCGCGGGCGGCTAGGGGCCTGCAGGGCAGGCCGAAAAAGTGAGAGCGAGGGCCCGGAGCGCGCACCGGGCAGAAAAAAAAAAGTTTAAAACGTGGTGGGCCCTAAGCACAGTTCCCACGGGGGAACCTGCTCGATACCATGTGGAGAATAGAGCGAGAATGAATGAACTATGAGTGAAGTGAGTACAAATAGCAAAACCCTAATTGGGTTGTACCCCCTATGGTATACCCCACTGTAGCCTACACAACAACATAAGCTACATATATGTTCTGACACGGGAGACGCCGCTCTGGCAAGGGCAAGGGGGGCAAGGGAGCGGGTGGGGCCAGCGAGGGCGGTGGAGGTGGAGGTGGAGGCGGCGGAGGGAGTGGGGGTGGCGGTGGAGGGGGTGGCAAGGGGTAGGGGTGCTAGTGGCGGCAGTGGAGGCGGGGGTAGCGGCAGCGGTGGTGGTGGGAGCGGAGGTGGCGGAGGCGGCGGCGGTGGAGGCGGAGGCGGAGGCGGTGGAGGCGGAGGCGGGGGTGGCGGTGGTGGAGGTGGTCGGAGTGGCACTTCGCAGCGGAGCAGCACTGGGGGTGGTCAGCGCCAGCAGCAGCAGCAGCCTTCTCGCGACATCCCCACCCCTCAGCAGCTCCGTGAGTGGTACACGCAGCGTCAGCGTGGTGGGGGTTTTGGTCCCTGCACCTACGTTCTTCGCACTGGCGACCGTGCTGGAGAGCAGTGTGGGGGTACCCACACCGCCCAGGGCTGCTTTGGCCGCGTGACGGACGCTTGGCGCCAGCAGTTCCCGGAGGCCGCGGAGATCCCCCGCTGGGGAGAGCTGTCTAGGGCTGGTGTAGCTATCTTTGATCTTGACTTTGATGCTATCCTTGCTGCCATGTATGCTGTGACCATTAGTGATGAGGGTGACTGTTACCGGTGTTTCCCGCCCGACCCGGGCATTAGTACTAATCTCTAGGTGCTAGCGAGGCTTCTGCTCTAGGTGCCAGTGCGTCTGTGTTCTCAAGTACTGGTGAGGCTGCTCTCTCAGGTACTGGTGATGCTGCTCTCTCAGGTACTCCTGAGTCTGCGCTCTCAGGTACTGCTTCGGCTTCGGCCTCCCACACCTTCACCCTCGACGCTGGAGCGTCTCGCTCCTTCTTTCGGGACCGCACCACCCTCACGCCGCTTAGTCGGCCGGTTGCGATGTCCCTGGCTGACCCCTCTGGGGGTCCTGTTCTGTCTCGCTTCTCCACAGTCCTCCCGTGTCCGGCGGCTCCCTCTGGCACCCTGTCTGGTCTCTACCTCCCCTTGTTCTCTACGAACTTGGTGAGTGGTGCTGACCTACAGGATGCGGGAGTCCACCAGTTCACCCCTGCTCGTCAGCGAGTGACGCACTGCACAGAGGCTAGCACAGGTCGTCACCTGGCTACCTTTACACGTCAGCCAGGGTCGAGCCTGTACACACTGACCACTGCTTCTCCTCGAGTTGCTGAGTCTGGTAGGGTCCCCTCGTCAGGTCAGGTGTTTGCTACACCGTCCAGGTCCGGTCCTGAGTCTGCCCCCTGTTCGTGTCGTCGCCTGTCTCACGAGACTCTCCTCTGGCACCACCGCCTGGGTCACCCCTCTCTACTTCGGCTCAGAGGCATGGCCTCTCGTCTTCTTGTGTCTGGTCTTCCCCGGTCCCTCCCTCCCCTTCCTCAGGGCCCTGGCCCTGCCTGTGTCCCCTGTGTCGAGGGGCGCCAGCGTGCTGCCCCTCACTCCTCCCAGTTTCCTCCGACAGAGGCTCCGTTGCAGACGCTTCACATGGATGTGTGGGGCCCTGCCCGCGTCCGTAGACTCGGTCACGAGCGCTACTTCCTGTTGGTGGTTGACGACTACTCGCGTTACACCTTAGTCTTTCCCTTGCGCAGCAAGGGTGATGTCACTGAGGTGCTGATCGACTGGATCCGCGCAGCTCTTCTCAAGCTCAGGCATAGCTTTGGCTTGGACTTTCCTGTGTTGCGTCTGCACTCGGACAGAGGCGAAGAGTTCTCCTCTTGCCTTCTGCGTGCCTACTGTCGTGCGCGAGGCATCCGTCAGACCTTCACGCTTCCGGACTCACCGCAGCAAAATGGGATTGCAGAGCGCCGCATTGGCATGGTCATGGACGTCGCTCGTACGTCCATGATGCATGCGGCTGCCCCCCATTTTCCGTGGCCGTTTGCGGTCAGGTACACGGCACATCAGATCAACCTCCACCCCAGGGTCTCCAGGCCGGAGACCTCCCCAGCCCTGCTGTGGACGGGGAAGGTTGGCGATGCGTCGGCGTTCAGGGTCTGGGGATCTCGGGTGTTTGTCTGCGACTTGTTTGCGGACAAGCTGTTCCCTCGCGCTGCTCCCTGCGTCTTCCTAGGGTTCCTACCCGACGCCCCTGGGTGGCAGTTCTACCACCCCACCTCTCGCCGTGTTCTGTCCTCCCAGGACGTCACGTTCGACGAGTCGGTACCCTACTACCGCCTCTTCCCCTACCGCACTCCGTCCCTCCCCCCACCCCCGCTCTTCTTGGTACCAGGTCCCCCCCCGGTCGACCCCCTACCCCCTCAGGGTCCTGCCCCTTCAGGTGTGTCCCACGTAGACGCGGTCGAGCCTGTCGAGGTCAAGGTGACTCTGGTGCTGCTGTGGGTGCTGAGCCTGGGGGTGCTGAGCCTGGGGGTGCTGAGCCTGGGGGTGCTGAGCCTGGGGGTGCCGAGCCTGGGGGTGCAAAGCCTAGGGGTACTGAGACTGGAGGTGCTTCGCCCGGAGCTTCTCCGGGTGCTTCGTCTCGCCGAGAGCCACTCTCCCCGCAGGAGTTGCGTGAGTGGTTTGCCCGGCGTGCTGCTGGTGCTGGAGGTTCTTCGGCTGCTGGAGGTTCCCGGGGGTGCTCGTACTGGGAGTACTGGAGCTGCTGGGCCTGCGGGTTCTACTGGTGCTGGTGCTGCTGAGCGTGTTGGCGCTGAGACTACTGCTGGCGGTCTAGCTGGCAATGCTCCTGGTGCTGCTGGAGGTTTTGGAGCTACTGGAGGTGCTACTGGAGGTGCCGCTGGAGGTGCTACGGGGGGCTCTGGAGCTACTGGAGGTGCTGCTGGAGGTGCTACTGGAGGTTCTGGAGCTGCTGGGGGTACTGGTGCTGTCACTGCTGTTTGTGGCGTCGCCTCGCGGCCCAGACCGTACTTCGTTCCCCTCCTGCAGCAGGTTCTTGGTCTTACACCTTCTCCTAGTCCTTCTCCTCCTCCCTTAGAGGGTCCACAGCCTGTCCAGTCAGAGTCACAGCTACAGCCTGCCTCCCCTTTGCCTGCTCCTTCTCCCTATGCTGGTCCGAGTGGGGGTCTTAGTGAGCGTCGTGAGCCTGCGTCTCGTCCTGCGTCGCCTGTTCGTACTGCGCGCACTAGTGGTCGCGGTTCGCGTCAGCGTCCTCCTCCTGTCCCTGGCACGCACCGGATGTCTCTGCGTCCGTCTTCTGCTCCTCTGTGTGTCCCTTTGCCTTCTCCTCCTGCTTCCTCTCTTCCTGCTCTTGCCGACCCGGAGTCGGACTCTCTTCGTGCTGCCAGTCCTACTGTCACGCGTCTCCTTGCTACTGCCGTCACTGACCCTTCTTTCGAGTCTTCTGCTGCGTCTGCCCTTGTCACTGAGCTCGTTGACTTTGCTGCGCGCTGTCGTCTAGACTACGCTGCTAGTCTTGTCGTTGAGTCTGAGTTTGCCTGACCTCCGTCTGTTGGGGGTGAGTGTGCCCTTGGCACGGACATCCTTGAGGACAGGCAGGAGGAGTTCCAGTGTCTGGCCGCCGCTTCACCTCATCTTGCGTCTGTACTGCTCGCCCGTGAGGGAGACCCGGATGCACTAGACATCCCGACTCCGCGCTCTTACGCGGAGGCGATAGAGGGTCCCTACTCCTCTCAGTGGCAGGCAGCTATGGATACAGAGATGGCTTCTTGGAGGTCCACAGGCACCTACGTTGACGCAGTTCCCCCTCCCGGGGCGAACATAGTCAGTGGCATGTGGATCTTCAGGGTGAAGCGGCCGCCGGGTTCTCCGCCTGTCTTCAAGGCGCGTTACGTGGCTCGTGGCTTCAGCCAGCGGCAGGGAGTTGACTACTTTCAGACCTTCTCTCCCACCCCGAAGATGACCACTCTTCGGGTACTGCTGCACGTTGCTGCTCACCGTGACTACGAGCTGCACTCTCTCGACTTCAGCACTGCATTCTTGCAGGGCAGCCTGCACGAGGAGATCTGGCTGCGTTGCCCACCTGGCTTCACTGGGTCTTTCCCTCCTGGTACCCAGTGGAGTCTCTGGCGTCCAGTCTACGGTCTCCGCCAGGCGCCACGTGAGTGGCACGAGACATTGAGGACTACGCTGGCGGCACTTGGGTTTGCTCCTTCTACTGCCGACCCGTCGCTGTTTCTGCGCGCCAACACCTCTCTGCCGCCGTTCTACATCCTCGTGTACGTCGACGACTTGGTCTTTGCCACAGCTGACACTACTGGACTCGCCTACGTGAAGTTCGAGCTATAGAAGAGACACACGATTACTGACCTGGGTGAACTGCGCAGCTACCTTGGCTTGCAGATTACCTGGGATAGAGCACGCCGCACCATTACCCTGACTCAGTCACACATGGTGCAGCAGGTCCTTCAGGGCTTCGGCTACACGTACTCCTCGCCTCAGGCCACTCCTCTGTCTACTCGCCACTCGCTCTCAGCTCTGCCTTCGGATGAGTCCGTAGAGTCGAGTGGCCCGTACCCAGAGCTTGTTGGCTGCCTCATGTACCTGATAACCTGCACACGACCTGACCTTGCATACCCTCTTAGCATTCTCGCACGCTATGTTGCTCTTGGGAGACACCGACCAGAGCACATGGCTGCAGCGAAGAGGGTGTTGCGCTACTAGTGTAGTACATCGGGCATGGGGCTAGTGCTTGGAGGGCGGAGTCCAGTGGTCCTCACTGGGCACGCAGACGCTTCTTGGGCTGACGACCAGGCTACGCAGCGGTCGTCACAGGGTTACACCTTCAGCCTTGGTTCCGGCTCTGTTTCGTGGCGGGCTACCCGCTCGTCTTCTATCCTCGGCTCCAGTTGTGAGGCTGAGATCTACGCCGGGGCTATGGCTGCCCAGGAGCTTTGCTGGCTCACCTACCTGCTGACTGACCTTGGAGAGCCGCCTCGTTTTCCTCCAGTCTTGTACGTAGACAACAAGGCCATGCTGGCCTTGTGTCGAGAGCAGCGGCTGGAGTAAAGGACAAAGCACATTGCTCTCCGCTACTTTCTTGCTCGTGAGCTACAGCAGCGTGGACAGTTGCGACTTGCGTACGTGGCCTCTGAGGCCAACACTGCTGATGTTTTCACCAAGGCACTTGCGCCTTGTGATCATCAGCGCTGCTGCACGCAGCTGGGTCTTGTGCCTGTCTTGCCTCACTTGCTCACTTCTTGACCTTGCTTGTACCTTCACATATATATACTCTTGCACTTGCTTGCTTGGCTCTTGTATATCTCAGTATATGATCTTGCATGTGGACTGGCCTTCTGGCCTTTGAACTTGTGCTCGGAATGTGTGGTGACTTTGTGATCCACCCTGAGCTTTGCTTTGCTTTGCTTGACTGGTCTTGTGACCCCTTGTTCTCCCCCACTTTGCCTATGGGGGTGTGTCAGAACATTATAGGTTACTTATTTGTGTAGGCTATAGTGGGGTATCCTATAGGGGGTACAACCCAATTAGGGTTTCCTATTTGTACTCACTTCGTTCATAGTCATTTCATTCTCGTTCTATTCTTCTCATCAAGTAATTATCATTGCACCGATCAGCACGGAAAAAATATACTGCAAACATGACAACAAACTATTACAATGAAGGAAAATCATTCCCCAAAAGATAGTGAACAATATCTAAAACTTCTCAACATGCACAGTATGGGAAGGGTATTACTGTAGTTTACGAATTTTATTTTCGTGTTTTAATAAATATAAATATGAAAATAAAATTTGGCAAAATCGATTGTAAAGGGTTGCTTCGCAACTTAAAAAAAAAAAAACGCGAATGGTCACAAATGAAACTCCCGCCTCAAAAAGATAATACCCAAAACGAACCTGGATACATTTTCGGATGAATCAACCCTAAACACAATTCGCCAGGTGTTTAGGGTTGATCCGTTCCCGAACCGTCGCCGTTTCCGATTGGTTTTTAGTTTTTTTAGAAGTTATCTGATTAGTTTGGCGCGAGCGGGGAATTTTGTAGAGTTTCAAGAGTTTTTGGCGGGAGTTACATGTGTGACTACTCGCGTGATTTTTTAACCTGTTTTGAGTTACTGAATCCGTGACCCCACTTACCAAGCCCGTCAGCAAACCCGATAGGGTGATCTCACGCGTTTTGTTTTTACCACTCACGTTATCGAGTCCCATATTGGTTACTCGTGACATAATTTCCCCGAAATTTAGCTACTTTGTTGATCACGACGCTACAGTGCTACACCCCATGCGCAAAACCGATCTTCCAGCCAATCGATCCGCTTCAGGTGACGTGTCCTTAGGGCGACGTCAGGTTGTACAACTTTTTGTACGCCCTCTCTGGTAAAATTCGTTTCAACACGGTGCAGAGCGGTAGTCGTCGAAAAACGCTTTTCACTGTGTGTAATGACCTGACCTCGCCCTTACGATTAGGCAGGGGAAAGTACATCCCAGCTCCTGTGTTTCGGAGTTCTCTCATATTTAGCCTCCGATTTACCAAAAGGCAGGTTTTTTTGGGATTTCTCTCATGCGAGGCCCAAAGTATGTTCAAAACTGGTCCTGCGGGACAAAATTTTCGACACGTGTCCATTTTCGCGTCAGATTTTTTTCGACGGGGTTAATGTCAAGAATAATATATATTTCTATATATTGTTTTTGTAACTGCCTGTAGTGTAGATTAGTGTAGTTATATAATGTTCTGTTTTGGTGGTGCACCTTTCATTCTGCCTATATGTACTGCTCGCTCTATAGTGAAAACCCTTCTTCTCTTTTCACTTTCTCGACTCTAACTTAACTCACTCGAACTCAACTAGCTATGGCTCCTTAGCCTAGCTCAAGTTTTCACATGCTATCAGAGAGAGTTACGATCCTGGCCTTTTGCTTCCGCTGCTACTGAGTGTACTGCACGCCCCGTGGTGTGCCCTTTCATTCGCGGCCCCGCCACCCGCTCGCGGCCCCGCACCTTCTTAAGCGGCCCCGCCGCCCTACTGTCGCGGCCTCGCCGCCTCTCTGCTGTCGCGGCCCCGCCGCCCTACACTGCGGCCTCGCCGCCCTACTCCTGCGGCCCCGTCGCCGCCCGTCCCGGCCCGTCGCCGCCCGTACCAGCCCGTCACCGCCCTTCGCGGCGTCACGTGCCGCCCGTCCCGGCCCGTCGCCGCCCGTGCGGTACCCACCCTAGGCACCGATGCCACCTGCGGCCCCGCCCTCTTGCGGCCCCGACCCCGCCCCGGCCATGCCCTGTCGCCAGCCGCGGCACACCGGGGGCACGTGCACCGCCCCCCCCCCCTTTTCCCGTCACCCGTCGCGGCTCCTTCGGGGGCCGCACGCGGCCCCCTCAGGTCGCCTCGACAGGTGACGGGAGGGGCGACCTGGAAGGGGGGGGCAGGCGTCGCCCCCTCTGCCGCCTGCTTTGGCGCCCGGGGAGGCCGTGCGTCGGCCCCCCCCCCCTCCCTCTCCCCCCTCTTCTCCTCCTCCTTTTGTTCCCTCTGCTGCAGCTGCCGCTGGGGGGGAGGGTGTGAGAGTGTGGGGGAGCCCGGGGAGGGACTGGGGGTGGCGGGTGTGGGGGTGATGGGTAATGTCTGTTCCCCTAGCCCTACGGCCCCATTCTCCTCCGTTTGCCCCCTCCCCCCCCCCTCTGCTGCTCCTGCAGCAGTGTGAGGGGGATGGGGAGGGGGAGGGGGAGGTTGAGGGGATGTAGGGGGTGACCAACCAGAGCCTATCACCTCCTCTCCTCTCTCTCTCCTCTCTCCCTTCTGTTCTCTGTTTTCTGCATTGGTTGTCACTGCTCCTGCTTGGTGTACCCCATTATGGGGGCGTTGACTGCATATTCTTCCCTACAGGCACTTATGGGGGCGTGTCAAGAATAATATATATTTCTATATATTGTTTTTGTAACTGCCTGTAGTGTAGACTAGTGTAGTTATATAATGTTCTGTTTTGGTGGTGCACCTTTCATTCTGCCTATATGTACTGCTCGCTCTATAGTGAAAACCCTTCTTCTCTTTTCACTTTCTCGACTCTAACTTAACTCACTCGAACTCAACTAGCTATGGCTCCTTAGCCTAGCTCAAGTTTTCACAGTTAAAACCAGAAAACCATTAGGGAACCAGGACACACTTTCGGGAAGGATCAACCCTAAATACGGGGACCCGCTAGGTGTTTAGGGTTGATCCGTCCCGCAAATGTGTCCTGGTTCCCGAGGAGTTTTATGTTTTTTGCACCCGTCGAAAAAAAATAATGCGAATTGGACACGTGTCGAAAAAAAATTCCCGCAGGACCAGTTTTGAACATAATCTGGGCCTCGCGTGAGCAAACTTCCAGAAAGTAGTACTTTTTTAGTGAACCTGGAGCTAAATATGAGAGAAATCTGAAACACAGGAGCTGGGATGTACTTTCCCATTAGGCAGTCTTAGGGCGTATCCCATGAGTTCATTTGGGTAGAAAATCATATTATTTACGTAATTTCGACAAAGCAAAAGAGTGTACACTCTGACGTGAAAAACACGCAGCGCGTCAGCACAGCGCCAAACGAAATTGACCCACGCGGAGTCATAGCCCCACCCACACAAAAATCGTCATCCGAACATGGGCCGCGAGCGGTAACCGGCCACAGTGCGAATCAACTGTGCTCTTTGCGAAGTTTAGTTTTTTCTTCGCGCGACTGAATGTGGGCGAAGTCTCTGATTGGGGTAACGTAATGGAGGACCCGGTACGAAGTGATCTCACGTACCTTGTACGTGGGATAGTACGAACATCTTGACGTCCTAGGCGTGTCATCCGGTGCGTCATTGAATACGCATGTCATGCAGGGAAGGGTTTCAGACGGGAAACAGGGTTACAAAACTGAACTTGAACTGTAAACGAGCTCGTGAGACACGCCCTTACCACTTCGTCAGCTGTTAGGGTAAGTATTCATGTCTATGGCACGAGGGTGAAGTAAAAGCGGAACTCTCTTCTGGAGGGTGACGGCCATTCACTTCCGGCGAGGCCTCCCGTTCGACGTCGAACCCTAGAAAATCGTTCCGAGTGTAGAACCAGTGATCACTGTCTCCTTGACGTTGCGCTTTAGGAGATCGCTGCGGATAGACAAGGTGATTGTTGTCGTCTTCTTGATGCGCCATGGCAAATCGAACGGATCCAAGGGCGCGAACGGTTCACGGCACGAACCCGCAGAATCTGGTGGAGAAGATTCTGCGCGCCAAGATCTATCAGAACATTTACTGGAAGGAGCAATGTTTCGGCCTCACAGGTTCGTCTTTTCGACTTCGAAAGAGGAATTGTTCATTTAATTTTCTTTTCTTTCGTTCTCATTGCGTCAGCTTTTCGTCGCCTTTGCCGATGAACTCGATGCTGCGTCCTCTTGACCACTTTCTCTCAAACACTGACCTTCTAACCCTTAGACCTCGAGATTATCGGATTATCGTTATGTTCCGCCGTTTCCGCCCTCCCCCCGGCCCTCCCCTCCCCGCCTCCCGATACCTTTCGTGACCTTTGTCGCTGTTTCGCGTTGCGAGTTTCGGTTCCGTCTCTTCCTGTCTGCGTTTCTTCACCCTTATTTCCACTTATGCCACTTGAGTTTCTTGGGTAAATATCGTTTTCCCGGTTCCCCTGTTTTCGTCCCCGTTCCTGCAAGCAATTAAATTTCTGTAAATAAAAACCCTTCATTTTTCGTGGTGTTTCCTCCGTCTCTTCGCGGCAGCTGAAACCCTGGTCGACAAAGCTATGGATCTGGACCATTTCGGAGGAACCTTCGGAGGAAATCGCAAGCCCACCCCGTTCATGTGCCTCATTCTCAAGATGCTTCAGATTCAACCCGAGAAGGAGATCGTGGTCGAGTTTATAAAGAACTCAGATTACAAGTGAGTACGTTACTTGATGTGTCGACGGTCACATCTGCGTGGTTTTCAAGATTCTTCAGTTTTTATCGTTTTTTTCGGGGATGCGAGTTGGGCTTTTTAAGGGGCGACGACGCTCTATTGTTGGAATTTTGCAACCTATATCGTCTCCTTCCTTCCTTCCCCCCCTCCCCTCCTTCCCGCCTCCCCCTTCCACTCCCCGCCCCCCTTATACCCCTCAGGTATGTGCGGTTGCTTGGAGCGTTCTACCTGCGGCTGGTGAGCAAGCGCATGGACGTGTACCAGTACCTGGAGCCACTCAGCTCAGACCTACTCTTTCCATCACCCAACTCTCATACCTGCCATTCCCCTCCTCTCTCCCATGCACCCCCTTCCTTTCTCCGCAGGTACGTTCGCCTGCTTGGAGCGTTTTACCTGCGGCTGGTGGGCAAGCCAATGGATGTGTACCAGTACCTAGAGCCGCTGTACAACGATTATCGGAAAGTGCGGAGAAAACTGGAGAGTGGAAGTGAGTTATTTGTTCTCGCCTATCTATCGTTATCGTTGTAAGTTCTAGGTGTGTCTAGGTTTGTATATGCGCTAGCCTGGGAGCCACCAGGGACGTGTACCAGTACCTGTGAAGCCACTGTACAACGACTGTCGAAAGGTTCGAAGGAAACTGGAGAGCGGAAGTGAGTTCCCATTCTTGTCCATCGTTATCCTTGAGAGGTCTCTAAGTGTGGGCTAGGTGTCTTAAGTTTCTGAGTGTGCTAGCCCGAAAGCCACCAGGGACGTGTACTAGTACCTGGAGCCTCTGTACAACGACTACCGCAAAGTGTGGAGGAAACTGGAGAGTGGAAGTGAGTTACTGCTCTTGTCTTTCATTATTGTAGAGAGGTTTATTTGGGTAGGTTTCAAGTGCTCTAGTGCAGAAGCCATTTCGGACGTGGAGCCATTCTAAGCGTGTATAAACTCGTACCTGGAACCTTTGTACAAAATTATTAAGGAGCTTCTCACACTCGACTCCAGTCACAACATCGCTTCACCACTCCCCCCTTTCCCCCCTCTGCCCCACCCCTCCCCCCCTCCTCGCACTACCTCGTGCCTCCAGCCTTTGTGTTGGAGGAGTTTATCGAGAAGCTCCTCGCACGTGGACGAGTTTATCGAGGAGCTTCTCACACTCGACTCCAGTGTGACATTGCTTACCCCCGCCCGTCCCTCCTTTTCCCCATCCCCCTCCTTTCGTTCCCCTCTCCCCCCATCCGTGCACTACCCCACACCTCCAGTGTTAGTGTTGTCGCATGTGGACGAGTTCATAGAGGAGCTTCTCACGCTCGACTCCAGCTGTGACATCACCTCACCTCTCTCCCCCAATCGCCCCCCCCACTCGTTCCCTCCACTCCTCCCCCCCACTCGTACCCCCCACTCGTCCCCCCACTCGTCCCCCCCACTCCCCCTTTACTGTGCACTACCCCACACTTCCAGTGTTTGTGTTGTCGCACGTGGACGAGTTCATACAGGAGCTTCTCACGCTCGACTCCAGCTGCGACATCACCTCACCTCCCTGCTCCCCCATCACCGCCCGCTCGCCCCCTTCCACCCTTTATTTCCCCCTAGTGTTTGTGTTGTCGCATGTGGACGAGTTCATAGAGGAGCTTCTCACGCTCGACTCCAGCTGCGACATCGCATTGCCTCGCATACCTCGCAGGTATGAGGCTTGCTTTTGATTCTAACCTTGTTCTCTGTGGTCTATGTTGCACGTGTTTTGCTCCTGGTTCGAGCCCTTTTTTGGTTTTTTTTGTCTGTCATGTATTTACATAATTCAATCTGCAAGTCTTCCGGCAGTTTTACTATCTGGTGTTTTTTTTTATCTTCTTTTTTCCAGATGGACGTTGGAAGCAGCAGGGCAGTTGGAGCTGAGAAAGAGTGGGTTGGATTATGACGAGATGGAGGAGGAAGAGGAAGAGGAGGAAGAGGAGCCAGAACCAGTTGCTGATAAGGTACGACCTAGTCCTCTTTCCGCTCCTGTTGAATGCACGGATGAATGCATGAGAAAGATTCCTAATTCATTCGTGCATTCCATGTATATTCTCTTTGTTTCTTTTTACAACCTGTTTTTGTTTTCGAATTTCTCCCGTTTTTGTCCGCACATACATGTGTGTCCAGGCTGAGGAGAAAGATCGGTATCGGGAAAGAGAGGGTGACCGAGACAGGGACAGGGACAAAGAAAGAGATAGGGACAGGGACAGAGACAGAGACAGAGACAGAGACAGGGATCGAGACAGGTATGTGCCACTGTATTCAGTATCCCACTGTACTCAGATAGTTTATTTCAGGTACTTTTTGTCTTTGTTTTCCTGAGCAACGTTTGGTAGTGTTTGCAAAGTGCCCATAGCTATTTGTTGTTTGAATTCCGCTCATTAACTCGATAGGGAGAACAGCCGACTGTGCATTTTCTGGGAAGCATCCTCTTGGGAAGCGTCCTGAAGCATGCTGCAGTTGTGCGCGCAAGGCGGCAAGAGCTCATCTTTTTCTAGGCAGTCCTTCAATGACTTCTTGTCATTGCAAGGCTGCCTTTCCCAGATGGCCCACTCACTCTTGTCCCCTCGTTTTTTTCATGGACGAGGGTTGCCTTTGTGTCATATGTTCTCCCAAGAACAAACCTATTTTTGTACTCCTTATAGAGTTCTTCAGAGCTCCTTGAGTGTGCAGTCATGGGTATCAGTGCTTCCAGGTTTCCCAGTGCTGGCAGTGCTCTGAGAGAAGTATAAAGCACTGAACATCATTGGGTGTTTTTTGGTGTGGTTCATAGATGAATAAAGATGAAATGAGTAGCGTGAAGTGCGCTTAAGGTCAGATCTGTACACCAATAACATCTCTCTGTTTGTTGCCTCTTTGCTTCCACCTTTGCAGGGACCGGGATAGAGACAGGGACAGAGTAGGCAGGGAGAGAGAGAGAGAGAGAGACAGAGACAGAGACAGGGACAGGGACAGAGACAGGGAGAGGGACAGAGACAGGGAGAGGGACAGGGATAGGGATAGGGACAGAGATTGGGCAAGAGACAGGGGTAGGGAGAGAGACAGAGACAGGGACAGGGATAGGAATGGGGGAAGAGACAGGAGCAGGGAAAGAGATAGGGGTAGGGATAGGGAGAGAGACAGGGATGGGGACAGGGACAGGGAGCGGGAGCGGGATAGAGACAGGGACAGGGATGGTGATTCGAGGAAACGCGATCGAAGAGATGAGGCGGCTGACGAGACCAAGTAAGTATGCTGTCCATAGGGTTTACATCACCAAATCTCTACACAGCACACATATATCCTTTGTTGTCACATAGTCGTTTTGCTCATCATTGTTTCGTTTTTAATGTGGCAGGGAGAAGAAGAGCAAGAAGAAAGAGAAAGCAGCAGATGGGACAGATCATGAGGATCCTGAAATCGCGGAAGCCAACAAGCTTCGTGCGAAACTTGGATTGAAGCCGCTTCGTGCTTGATTTTTTTTTTCATAAATATATCCTTGTTGGAAAATTGTTGTTTTGCTCGTATCAAATCTCCAGAACGAGAGAAGGTCGAACACATGTGATCTGGCCTGACAGTCACAATGCTTCCAGATTTTATTCATATATTACTACCAGTATATCCTGAATCATTGTCAGTGTTACACTGAAATGAGTCAGTTCAAAAAGTTGAGTCCTTTTCCTGGCAGTGGCTGCTTCACGGGGATGCGCAGCGCTTCCCTCAACCCTGCCAGAGACCAAGTGCAGAGGGCTTCTAGGGTTGGTCACAGATGAATCGCTTCATGCCATTTCCTGAAAATCAGATTCGGTACACAAACAGACTGTATTATCCAAGGTCACGATTTTGGGACGATTCTGGACGCTGTGAGGCAGAATGTCGTTAACAAACCTGCCGCCTTCCCTGAACGATATCTCGAACCAGCTTGGTAGAAGCTTCACCCAGTTGAAGTGAGTCGGTTGAATGAGGTGAATATATAGTACGCTTAGAACCTATGCAGAGTTTGACACTCTTTATCTGTTCCAGGACCACCTTCTCAAAGATTGACAAGTGCGAAGACCCTTCTCGACAAAGCCAGTTGCTGGAAGATGTCACGCCTAAACTTAGAGAGTGCAGAAGGTGGATATGAAAACTCTGCCGTTGCGTCGAAGTTACGTAGTCGCGTTACTGAGCAAACGGATCTTATTGCAGGTTGATTCAGGAATTCGAGCGTGACATGAAAGACCAAGAAGCTAAGAACTCACCAGAAGTTAACAAATTGCTGCAGGAGAAGAAAAGGAACCTTGTGAAAGATTTGAACGCCTTCGTCACTCTCAAAAAAACGTTCGTACATGGTGTAATCATTCATGTCATTACCCCAGCTCTAATCATGAGGCTGTTTTTGCAGCTACCAGAGCGCTATCCAGGAAGGCCAGAAGGTGAAGCTGAGCGAGGATGGAAGAACGGCTGAAGTTGTGGGAGCTCCCAGGCTAGCATCTGGTAACAGTTCCTTCCTGGTTGACGTATGAATTTCCATCTGGCTCCGCAGCCGTACTGATCTTTCATTCCTGATCTCCCTGCAGCGATGACAAATGCTCAGCTGATGGAGGAGGGCAATCGTGTGATGGGACAAGCGGACCAATCTGTTCTAAGATCCAAGCAGGTTCTTTCTTGCTTCGAAGACCTTTGTCGAAGGCGATGCATATGTTTATTACCGTATGTGCTTTTCGTGTTTCAGGTAGTTGAGAACACTATCAACATTGGAGCAGCAACGGCCACGACTTTGAAGGGACAGGTATGGCGCTGAAGATTCTGCCTTGTAAGTGCGGTGTTCTTACTCTTGTGTGACGCGTGCAGACCGAACAAATGGAACGGATTGTTGATAAGCTTGACAATTTAGAATTCTCCCTTAAGCGGGCAGCCAAGCTTGTGAAGGCATTGGGCCGACAGGTGAGTCAGATGATGGTGAGTGCTCTCTTTTCCCTAAACCATGCGACCTGCTTAACACAACCACTGAAGCAGATGGCAACAGATAAATGCATCTTGGCAATGCTGGCGCTTGTTATTCTTGGAGTGATTGCCATCATAATCGTCAAGGTGAGTTGGGCCTTTGCTCCAGTGACTATCCCTGACATCTTCGCCTGAACTAACTCTCAACTGGTTGCAGATCGTGGACCCGCATAACAAGAAGCTAAGTGACTTGGGTCCCCAAGCTCCTCCAGCTTCAAACTGAATCTTGTCTTCGAATGTTATCCAGTGTACAATGTCATCATTAAGCAGAAACATTCACTATATTACAAGCAGCATATGCTCCCATTTCCCGTTTAAGACCCCGTTCCTAGTTGCAATCCACGATATGCAGTTACAGCACAATTCCTCTCACATCACCCCCATGACGGTACTTCACAAGCAAGAACTCCACGGGAATGATAAGATAGAACTACAAACCGTAGTAAAGGGTCTCTTGCTGCCCATTCACTATCAGGGTGAAGGTTGCCGCCAGGTGATCACCTGACATGGTAGCTCCCACCAGAGCAGCCATAAACTTCTGCAGTCCCAAGACGCCGGCCGTGGTAGCAGCTCCCGCGGGGATTTTCACGTCGACAGTCTTGGAGCAAGTGAACACTCCCTTGATGTTCGATGTGAAGGGGCATGCTAGGGTGAGAGGGGCAGACTTGTCGGCTCCGACCTGACCCACCAGAGAGACCTTTGAGTTGGTGTTTACGCCCTTGGTGAAGGCCAGGTGCACCTCGAGAGTAACCTTGGTGTTGCTGCTTGACGGGCAGAGAGAAGGGGCAGAGAGAGGGTGCAGGAAAGAGGGGGGACAGAGAGAGTGGGCAGAGGAGGTGCAGATAGGGGGTGCAGCAGAGGGGGGGCAGCAGGACACAAGAGGTAAAGCAGGTGAAGGGAAGAGCACAAGCTGAGTTTAGTTTCACGCCTCTGATGAGGGCCAGGTGCTCTTCCAGGCTGACCTTGGTGTCGCTATATGGCGGGGGGATAGAGGGGAGGGGCAAAGAGGGGGGGCAGAGAGGGGGGGCAGAGAGAAGGGGGGGCAGCAGAGGACACAACAAGTAGAGCAAATATAAGTCGATTTGCTTGCTTGTAGTCTTATATTCTCGGAAATTTGTCATTCTAGGTTTCCTCTCTGACCAGCCTCACCATCCCAAACCCCTCGAATGCAGCCTCTCTGGATTGGCTTTCGCCGTTACCACTCTCATCGCAATAGATGTTCCGAAATTACGAACTCACGTGCTGGTGGCGATGCGGATCTTGGCTCCCCCAGCCACGGTCCCCGAGAACATGGCTTGGAATCGGCCGCCTGACATGGATGGCAGCACTGCGAGGCCTGGCACATGGGAGGGGCGGATGGGCGCATTGGGAGAGTCACAACGGGAAAAGGCGGAATGGGGGGGGGATGCACGAGGAGGGGTGCATCAGGGGGATTGCAATGGGAAGGGTGCAATTCACAGAGTCCGCCGCAACGCAGTATAACTTGTTCTGTCACGAGTAATCATAACGAATGGATGGAAGAAGAACACAATCTGCTTTGCCGGATTCATAACTAGAGCGTCCGTACCAGTATCGAGAGATCCGATCTTCGCTAGCGATCCTGACGCGGTAATCGCGTTGCCGTTCACATCCGCGTGCGACACTTCGGCCCCGACACCAATCAAGGCGCTTCCTAGAGCAATGGCCCCCCAGTCGAGACTCCTAGTCAGGTCCCATACACCCGGAGCCACCAGTTTCCATTGACTGGCGTCCGACGCCAGAGACGTGCCATCGAGTAAGACGTCCGTTGGCGGTTCGACGGTTCCCGCCATGACCACCCGGAGAACCACCGGGAATAGGCCCGTGCTGGGGTGATGGGAGCGCGAGGAGCGGGCGGGGAGAGGGAGGAAGGGGGGAGTATGAATAACACGGAGGTTTCAGAAGTCAGCAGAAACGGCGGTTTTTCAGCCGGCTGGGTTGGAGAATCTTCGTGATATGGAGGAATGAAGGAATGCGACGGCACGGGGAGACTTTTGGAAGGCCGGACTTACTCGGCAGGCATACGCACGATCACGGTCCCCTGCGATTCGTATGACGACACCACCAGAGCACTGTAGAATGCTGCAAAGATATGGAGTGGGAACGGGAGAACGAGGGGTTAGCCGCTGAGACCGCTCTAGTCTCAGAATGGTAACACAAACTGAGCGTGACGCTGGGTCAAAGCGGTGACGCGTATGGACTTACATGATTTCGAAGAGGTTGCTGGAACGAATTTCTTGATATCCGCGTCCGCGACCTCGAACGCCGCTGAAGTCATGGTGACAGGCGCCGCGCAGAGGAGAAGCACGAGTCCTGCGGCGAAAATCAAGTGTATCGTGTATGATTTTTTGTTTTCAGCGTAAATCGATGTAAAATACAACCGCAGAGGCTTCGATTTCTTTCAAAGATGAGGGTAGCTGTAATGAACGGGCCATCTGAATTTTGCGCCTTGAAGATTCTTACCAGGAAGGCACATAAGGCAGGATACGAGCCAATGCGGAATTGCGAGGCGGGCCATGACGACACGTTTGAGTGAAATGCCGTGAACGGACAATGGAGGTAGAAAGAATTAGCAGAAGAAGCTCGGTCTGGTCTGGAAGAAAACTGGGTAGGAGCGAGAATGAGCACAAGTGCAAGCGGGATTGCTGCTCGAGAGGTGAAAAGCACGATGTGAACTGATGAATGTTGTGAAGTATGTTGAGTTATGTACTGTGTGGAGTCGTCTGCTTGGGAAGAAGGATGGGGTAGAGGCGGATAAGCTTGGCTGAGGAATTTACGGAGGCTTACAGGGGATTAATATGCGTTGCAGAGAGATAACAATGGATAGAGGTGGGCGGAGGAAGGAATGGATCGGGTGGGGCGATGGGATTGGAGGTTAGAATCAGGCACTGCATTATTGGGTGTCCGAAGCGCGCTATTTGAAAATCGCATTGGTGTGTTTGGTTGGCAGAAATAAGTTTTTGCTTCCGATGAAGTGATTGGGCGAGCTCATCTTGAAAATCTGCCCGCCCTTGTTGGGCAGCAATAATGCAGTACCAAATATTTCCATGACACGGGGCAGAAACCTTACGTGCGAAAGTTGACATCCTGAATTACCACCACCCTCTGTGGCACCCCCACTTGCGAAGGGTTTCGTCAGAAGTCGCTGACTCGTTCAGACACCAACGAAAAACCCGTTTCAGCGACACAAACCCAATAAACAGCTCCCTTTCAACCATCCTCCTTCACGGTCAGCCCCGTTCATTTTAGGATTCAGTGAACCGCGACCAGCAACAGCCCGCAGCTGACGGAGTCTGACGGCTCTGTCAGATGAGGAACGGAATTATTGGTGTGCTGATTTCCGTCAGCTTTTATTGTTCTTCCTCCTCTCCTCTCCCCATCGCCTTCAAACGGTCACAACCAGCCAGCCACACGGTAAAGCTCAAAACAGTTTTCCACCGTGTGAAACCGTCCTGCGCCATGAAGCACCCCTTCGCCTCATACATCTCAACCAGCCAGCCAGTCAATCAGTTTCCCAGTTTTCTTCCTAGCTTTCACCATTCAGGAACGCGTACATAGCTCAGCCTATTTCCTGCCAACTAGGTTCCATCGGCGCAGCTGAGACGCGAACGTCTCTTGCTTCGTTCCGTGAATAACGGAACGCATGAAGCCTCTATTATTTCACTTCTCCAATGGAACGCGGACGTTTGCATTATCGCTGGACCCCTGGCCAAATGGTTGACGGACCGACAATGACGGTCCGGGTTTCGCGCTTACCTCACACAAAGCAGCTGAGCGCTGCGTGTTCACTTCCACCCTTGGACGCAAGCCTTCTCATCCGTAAATCGTTTATTACCACCATCAGAGCCACATCCTTTTCTCATCAACAGCCTTTCTCTTCCCTAAACATTCCTTTCAAAGAGCTCCTTCTTCTCTTAAGACCGCAAACACTGTTGCAACCGCGAGTTCCTTTCACATCAGTGGTATCGTTTAGGGCTTCTCAGCGACACAACAGAAACACCCGCGATGGCTCTCCCCCGTGTTCTCACGTGCCTCCTCATCATCGCCAGTACGACTTCTCATCAACCTATGCCTCTCTCATCGATCGCTGGGCTGTTAATCAGGCTTATGAAAAAAAAAAAAAAACCCATCGCCATGCTTTTTTCAAACTACGTCGTATTTCGCTGTCGTTTTAATCGTTTTTCATCATTCTGATGAACTTGCTCTTATCATTTGTAATCATTCCAATGAACTCGCTATTATAAAATTTCCATTATTCTGGTTAGCTTGCTTTTTTCATTGTCATCATTCTGATGAACTTGCTTTTGTGGTCCTCTTCAGGCGTGCTGCTCTCGTCGTCACTTCCCGGAGCAGAGGCGGTGAGCGAGGCGGCCAAGCAGCGCGCCGCGAAAGCGGGCCTCGCGTTCGTCAAGGCCGTCCTAACGATGCTCTTCCCGCCGCCCACGCCCGCCGCCAGTCAGTGCCTCCATCCCTTCCCTATCGCTCTCCCCGCTCCTGCTTGAAATCCTTTCTCCAGAAAGTTCGAGTCTGAATTTTGTGGAGATTTATCGTAATGAATTCTTTAACGTGATAAAATGGCTGTCGCGTTTTGTGTCAGTTCTCGTAATCCGTGACTCGAGATGGCTCTCCATCATTGCCACGTCGGATAATCACCCATCCTCATCACCCGCCTCCTCCCCTTCTCATTGCCATGTCGGATGATCCCCAATGCAGAGTTTTACAGCGCGGACTTCTCAGATCTGAACGTGGCAGGGACGTTCAGCATCGCTGTCCCCTCCAAGTAAGTATTTGTTATCAGGACTCTAAACCCGGGATTCAGAGTTGAAAGTTTTGTGGTTCAATTCGGGGTCAGGGTTTCGTGGTGGGAGCATAGCATACGCCTTGTCGCAAGCAGCAGTGTGGGTGTGGTGGGGAGCATTGAGCCGTGCTCGCGAGCACTGACGGCAGGGACGGCTACAGGACGACCCAGGAGTGGAGATATGTTTCTGCTCTCCCTGCCCCCCTATTCCCCAATTTCTCCCCCCTCTCCCCAACCCCCTGTCTCTCCCTGCCCTCCCCCCTTTTCCTGCACAACCTTGGGGTGTCATGTCCTGAAATTGTAATCCCGTTTGGTGAAAATTCTTTTCTTTATTTCTTTCTTTTGATCGTCTTTCCCCAACCTTGCCAGGTCCGCGACCAAGCCGTCGCAGTTCCGCCTGACCGCTGCAGGCTCGCCCTATCCGCCGCAAGAAGTGACTCTGAACGCGAGAACTCCCGTCGTGCTGGGCTCGCTCGGAAAGAACTTGCAGTGCTCGCAAGTCGCGCCGAGCGTGTGGGACTGCTTCGGCCAGACCAAACTGACCCAGGCCGACATCAACAACATCGGGTTCACGGCTGGCGTGGGGGTTCGCGTCAATTCGTATGCGTTGAGTCTCACGTACATGGATGCACACAACATGGGGCTTGTCGTCGACTCCAACGCGAACCTCGCGGTAGCCAAGGCAAACTCGAAAATGGAGCAAGTCTTTGGTACGTTGTGTGCCCCCCCATCCATCCTGGTAACCCGGTTTGTGTATTTCTGTTTTCTTAGCTGTCGTGAGGAGCAGTCGTGTGTCGACTGACAACCCGAGATTGCCCATTTCACCTCTTTCGCTCACATGAAACAAGGTTTCAAGACGGGCAGTTAACTAACTCAAGTCAATGTTGCTGCAGGTAAAACCGATCTGCTGGCTGGGGTTGCCGCTGGAAGGTTCCAGGCAGGAATTAACAGCGAGAAGCTTAAAGGAGGAGCCATGTTTGCCGTCTCCAACATGTGAGTCCCTGTTACAGCTGCAATGGAAATGTCAATCCTGGTTCTCACATGCCAATCTTCCTTTTCCTAAAATTTCACCATCCACGCACACAGATCTCAACCCCACTGCCTCATTTCTCTCTCCTCCCTTCTGCCTTCTTCCTCGCAGCAACCGCAAGTGCAAGCTAGACGTGAGCATCGTGGTAGTCTCCCCAGATGCCCCCAAGTCAGCAACTCTCTCCGTCTCTGACCCTGCTTCTGCTGAAACCACCGACCTTAACCTTTCTTGCACATGGTCCCAGCCCCGCCCCGGCGTGTGGCTCTGCGAGTGGCTTGATAACTTTCCGAGTGTGTCGGGTGCTGCTGGCACTGCAAACGCTGCATATGCGGCTGCTGCCAGCATGCGTGCTGCGGCCCTGCCAGGCTCGGCAGTGGATTCGGTGATTAAGCTGACTGTGGAGTCGGAAGCGGGGGACACTGCTGAAGGCACGCTGCGTTATGCTCTCTGAACGAACTCTGTCAGGACTGCTCTGTTCCTCACAGGGTGGTGCCAGCCACACCAGGAAATTTATGGAGAGAAGCGTGTTAGTGGCAGTGAGTAAGTGTAGGGGGCCTACTGCTTCCTCCTCTCTGAAAGAGGTGGCACTGCCATGTTTCCTCTGTTTTGCGTGCAACCTTCCTGTAGTGCTTGCTGCATCTACACCTCGTGCCCTGTTGATGGTGCATCTGCATTCTTGTTGTACAATGTCCTTGTCATGCAAACTGTAAGCAACTTATATAAAGCGCCACCTTCTGTATCATTGGAATGAACCAATCTCTTTATAACAATCACCAACTAGCTTACAGTAAACAATGTTTGACCTTATGTAGTACAGTAAGTCGTTACTGTCATAAGGTCAAGGTTAGTGGCCTCCAACAAGCTCCGTCCTTACAAACCACGCACGCCCACAAACGCATAGAGAAACACATGATCCAGTAACTAAACCGATCGAATTAGTCATATGAATTTCCGTCCACACCCCATGATCCCTTTTCCTCCTGATTCACTTGCACTCTGATCTTCCACGGAGTTAGCAGGTCAACTGCAACGAGCTAGGCTAATCCGACAGACAACTCAAGTGCTGCACACATGATCTCGTTCCCATGATCCGATCTGATCCACCCAGGAACCCATCCTCCCACCCATGTTCCTGCTTTCCTTCCACTGCCCCCCTTACACGCTACCGGTATTTACTCTCCTTCCCTCCTCTCCCTTGAGCTGGTTTTGCCACTGCTGCTGCCACCGCTGCTGTTGCTGCTGCTGCTGCTGATGTTCCATCCCGCACCACAATACACACCTAGTACACCCGCAACTAACACACCCCAACTCTGTACCTGGAACGCACACAACCAGTAACAGTGTCTGTTACAACATACTACGCTCAGATGCTTTACTGCTACTAGCAGGTTACAACCTGCCGCCTTCCCTGAACGATATCTCGAACCAGCTTGGTAGAAGCTTCACCCAGTTGAAGTGAGTCGGTTGAATGAGGTGAATATATAGTACGCTTAGAACCTATGCAGAGTTTGACACTCTTTATCTGTTCCAGGACCACCTTCTCAAAGATTGACAAGTGCGAAGACCCTTCTCGACAAAGCCAGTTGCTGGAAGATGTCACGCCTAAACTTAGAGAGTGCAGAAGGTGGATATGAAAGAGGGCCTCAGATATCAGGAAAAAAACCCTGAAATTCCTGATTTTGGCAGCCCTTTTTTTACCTACACTGAAAAATCAGCGTTGATATTTTTGTGGGACTGATCTTTCAGCCTTTTTTGTTAGGCCACACTGAAATTTCAGACTTTCGTTTCCCCAGTACACTGATTCTACGGCGTTGTAACGAAACTAACACTGAAAGCAATTCTTACTTGTTCCGTGTGCATTTGCCCGCAAAACAGGGAATCTCATATTCCTGCGGTGCCAGCACTTCATTGGGCAGTAACGATGTAGCATGAAGTGATAGCTAATCAGGATGTGGCAACCATGTTGTGCTGGAGGGCTGCGAGGGTTCCTGCACCAGCAAGCACTGATGCTCCCATTCCCTCCAACCCAATCTCTTGTTTCTTTTCCTCCTGTTTCTCTCCCTCTCCCTCTCAGCCCGATTCCTCTCTTGCTTTCTCGTCTGCACTAATTCATGGCGCCATCAGCACCAGAAAGGGCGGGCTGTCGGGAATCGAACCCATCGCAAGCGCCGCCGAATCTCCTCTTGTCTCACCGAACACATCGCTCTCGTTCGACGCGATCCGCAGTGCATTCTGCTAGATGGTCGTAGACCACGTGGCAATTCCCGTCGGCGTCGCAGGCCCGCTACGACTCGACGACGCGTAGTTTTTCGTGCTAATGGCGGCAACCGAAGGCTGCCTCGTCGCTCTCAGAATCCCAACCACTAGACCATTGGGATAAAAGGGCTTGTTTCAGTAGCGGGTCAGTGCGCCCATAACCCCCCAGGCAAATGTGCCTGTAACCCTTCCGTAGGATCGATCGGGGATCACCAGTGGACCTCTGACACCCCCTCGCACTGGGATGCCCGAAGTGCATACACCGGGATTCGAACCCGAGACCTTCGCTCTGATACCATCTCAGAATCCCAACCACTAGACCATTGGGATAAAAGGGCTTGTTTCAGTAGCGGGTCAGTGCGCCCATAACCCCCCAGGCAAATGTGCCTGTAACCCTTCCGTAGGATCGATCGGGGATCACCAGTGGACCTCTGACAGTCGCCAGCACGAACCGCGGTTGAAAAGGCCATCTGCACCGCGTGCGGTGCGCAGATCGTCGTGCTGCGCGACGACATGATCCGCGCATGACCCGCGCGCCCGCCGTCCATTCCTCTGCTCCCTTTGCCCCGCACTCTGTGCACTCCATCTCTCCCCCAGTCGTCTCCCCCCCAACTGTGCCAATCTTCCCCCCTCTCTCCCTCCTGTTCTCTCTTTCCCTGCCTCACCCTGCCTGTCAATCCGGTTCCTCCTCCACACCCTGCCCCTGCAGCTTCAACGTGTATGTGTGTGCTGCGGCAGAGCACTGTCACGTACTGGTGTCCCAAGCTGAGGAGAGGAGAGAAGCCAAAGGCAGTGATGATAACACGGCTGCTACTGACTTAGTATTTGAAGTAGAGGTTTCTAGTAATTAACAACCTTTTATATTTTTGATCACTGATACATCAGCCTTTTTTCAAAGGGAACCCTGATATTTCAGGTTTTTTTTTTTAGAAACACTGTCAATCAGGGTTTATACACAAGGGTACCTTGATGGGTCGACGACCCTAAAAGTGAATCTGAGGCCCTGATATGAAAACTCTGCCGTTGCGTCGAAGTTGCGTAGTCGCGTTACTGAGCAAACGGATCTTATTGCAGGTTGATTCAGGAATTCGAGCGTGACATGAAAGACCAAGAAGCTAAGAACTCACCAGAAGTTAACAAATTGCTGCAGGAGAAGAAAAGGAACCTTGTGAAAGATTTGAACGCCTTCTGTCAGAATAATATATAAACCTATATATTGTTTTGTAACTCCCTGTAGTGTAGACTACTGTAGTTATATAATGTTCTGTTGTGGTGGTACACCTTTCATCTTGCCTATTTGTACTGCTCGCTCTATAGTGAAACCCCTCTTTGTTGAAACTTTCTCGACTCTCCTAACCCTACTCACTCGAGCTCGATCTCTACTACTGAACTCACTATGGCTTCTATGCCTTCCTACTAAGAACGTTTCTTCACATGTTATCAGAGTGAGGTTCCTATCCTAGGACCTGATTTTTTTTCCCATGGGCCCACCACTTCTCGTTCCTGCCATGGCGCTCGTCGCGGCCTCCCAAGCACCCGTTCAGCCGCTAGTCGTGACGTCGCGCGTGGCGGGTCTAGGTCTGTTCGTCGCGGCCCCAATCGGCGGCCCCGTCGTCTGCCCATCGCGCCCTCCTGCAACCTCGTCACGCCCGGTCGCAGCCCCGAACGTCTGCATCGACGGTCGCTTTGGGGGGAGACGGCGGGTGTGGCGGCCGAGTTACTTCAGCCGCCGATCGCACCCCCTGCCCCGCCCTCCCGTCGACAATGCGGCTGCTACCGCTGCAGCTGCCTCGCAAGCGACGACGAGCTGTGCGCAGGCGCTCGTCGCGGCACCTGTTGCACCCACCCGTTACTCCCCCTTCCTACCCGACAGCTCACCAACCCCACCCGAGCCCGCTGCCGTTTTCTTCCACTGTGGACGACGGTGTGGAGGGGGGGGAGGGGGAGGCGCGAGGGTGGTTGACGCCCCTCTGTTCGCTACTGCACGTGCAACAGTGTGGGGGGGAGGCTTTGGGGAGGCGGGTGTGAGCAAGAAGCTGCCGCCCCTCCTCTCTCTCTCACTGCCGCACGTGCCGCTGTGGGGGGGGGGAGTGAGGGGGCGACGGAAGTCAGCCGGTCATCTGCTGCTGACGCCAGCTGCTGCCGTGGCACCTCCAGCTGCCGCCCCTGCTACCACCTACCTTTTTTTGTTGTCTCTGTTTTTTGCTACCTTGTGCTGGGGCCTGCAGGTGCTGCCGTCAAGCCGCTACTGTCCTGCTGCATGTTGCAGCCACAGAGCCTGCTCCTCAGGCGACCTGCCGCCCCACCACCTCCTACTGTTTTTACCTTGGTAAAGGGGCTGGTACAGCTGGATCTGTCATCACTGCACCTGTTGTCACTGCACTTGCCTGTTGCTATGATTTCCGCTGCGGCCTGTTTGGTGTACCCCATTATGGGGGCGTTGACTGCATATTCTTCCCTACAGGCACTTATGGGGGCGTGTCAGAATAATATATAAACCTATATATTGTTTTGTAACTGCCTGTAGTGTAGACTACTGTAGTTATATAATGTTCTGTTGTGGTGGTACACCTTTCATCTTGCCTATTTGTACTGCTCGCTCTATAGTGAAACCCCTCTTTGTTGAAACTTTCTCGACTCTCCTAACCCTACTCACTCGAGCTCGATCTCTACTACTGAACTCACTATGGCTTCTATGCCTTCCTACTAAGAACGTTTCTTCACACCTTCGTCACTCTCAAAAAAACGTTCGTACATGGTGTAATCATTCATGTCATTACCCCAGCTCTAATCATGAGGCTGTTTTTGCAGCTACCAGAGCGCTATCCAGGAAGGCCAGAAGGTGAAGCTGAGCGAGGATGGAAGAACGGCTAAAGTTGTGGGAGCTCCCCGGCTAGCATCTGGTTGTTGGGCTGAGGAAAGCCCTTATGATCTTTGGAGGACTAAATTCTGAGTAGGACAATGTAATAGTGGAAGTACCACCTTGCGAAGTTTGTGAACCACCTTGCGCTCGTATGTGAGGGCAAAATAGATTGATTAAAATAAAGAGATACAAGCTTTTATAAGAGTACAAGGGAATATGAAGGCTTATAATTAATAACTGTTTTGCTGTTGATGTTGCGGTTCGACACAGTGACGACTCGGGCAACTGCTCCATAGCGAGTCAGTTGTTTGTCCTTGCTGTCGCGTTGTACTGTTAAGGTCAAAGGTCACTGACCTTTGACTTTCGCATAACCTCCAGTAGTTGTTCAACCTCCGAGGGTTGACTCGCTAATGCTTTGATATGTTTCGCTTCGCTTCTGACTTGGTGTTTCGACACGACAGAGGCGCTTAAGTTAATTGTTTCCAACACTCCCCTTCGCTTCTGGAGTGTCGCTGCTGGTGACGTGGCTCTGACCAGTCAACAGCATGCTGTACTCAAACTTCTGTTTTTCGAGTTTCTTGGTCGAGTAATCAGCTGCCATCTCGGACGTGGGGCAGTAGGATAATTCGAGTCTCCCCTTCTCGATCTCGTCTTTCACGAAGAAATATCGCAGGGCGATATGCTTCGTCCTGTTCGCGAATCCATTTTTGTTGGCTATGCGAATAGCCAACTGGTTGTTGCAGAACAGGGAGAAGCTGGGTAACTGAGCCAGCTTCGCCTCCTCCAGAAGTTCGCGGAGGTACAGTCCTTCCTTGGTGGCTGAGCAGAGTGCGATATATTATGCTTCAGCTGAAGAGAGGGCGATTAACTCCTACTTGCTTGACTGCCACGAGATGGGTCCGATAGGTTCGAGGCGATAGATGTAGGCGGTGCACGAGCGTCTTTTGTCCGAGTCGCCGGCGTGATCAACGTCGACGTAGCCGATTAGTTTAGGAATTGTAGTTCCGTTCTTGTGGTAGGTTAAGCCGACGGTCGGGGTGCTGACGAGGTAGTGGAGAGCGCGGTCGAGTTCCGCCATGTGTTCTGCTTCAGGTTTCTTGAGGTAGGTCGCGAGCTGACTTGCGGAGTACGATAGGTCCGGGCGGCAGGTGACAGCTGCGAAGAGGAGGCAGCCTAGCTTTTTCTGGTAGTCGCGTATGCCTGCGGGCTTGAGCAGAGCGGAACTTTCCTTGTGATTCCCTGCGGTGTAGCGGTAAGGCGTGGAGATGGTGATCGGAGTGAGTCCGAAGCGTTTGGCGATAGTGTCGGCATATTTCGCGGCGTTGAGGTAGATTGCGCCTTCTTCTTCCTGAATGTTGAGGCCGAGATACTGCGTGACGGTGGACGAGACCGTGAGCGTGAGATCCTTCTGTAGCTCCCCTTCGAACCAGGTAGTGACGTTGTCGGTCGAGCCGATGTAGAGCAAATTGTCCACGTAGACGATCAGTAGGATGTAGTCGGTGCCCTTTGTGAGCTGATACATGCCTTGGTCGTGAGGTAGTTGGCGGAATCCAATGCGAATGAGTCTTGCGTGCAGATACTGCTACCACAGCCTTGGAGCTTGTTTGATGCCGTACAGGGATTTTAGCAGCTGACAGACTTGGTTAGGCTCTCCGTGGGAGCCGTGTGGGAGTTCGACGAAGATTTCGGCGCCAACAGGTGCGTAAAGGAATGCGTTGGAGACGTCGATTTGCCGTAGTTTCTTCTTCTTCATGGCGGCGATCGTGAGGAGAATTCGTAGTGAGGTGTGTCGGCTGACCGGGGCGAATGTCTCGGTGAAGTCGCGTCCGTGCTCTTGGTCGAAGCCGCGTACGACCCAGCGTGCCTTAAACTTGTCGATGGTGCTGTCTGCCTTTGTCTTCACACGGAAGACCCATTTCCCGGTGAGTACTGCCTTGTTTCGTGCCACGCCGATGGGAACGACTTTGCAGGTGTTGCGTTCCTCCAGTGCTTTCAGTTCCTTGTCCATGGCTTCACGCCATTTTCCCTATGCTCCCCCCCCAGAGCCTGCTGAACCGTGGCAGGCTCCTTAGGAATGGCTGTGCCATGAACCGCGGTGACGAGGCCAAGTATCTGGAGTCCACTCAGTGTGTAGCGGGGGAGTGTTGTATCCTCAGGATAAGGTGCTTCGTCACCTGCTTCTGGGTCAGGTATAAAGTTGGGCCCTATGCGTTCCGCTTCGTTGGTGTTGACTCTTGCAGGTGTAACGTAACCGGTGTCGGCGAAGTGGTAAAATACTTCGGCGTTGGTGCTGTCGCGAGGATTTTCGTCATCCATTGGGACGTCGACGGAGCAGTAAGGGAGAGGTCCAGCTTCCTTTGAGGCTTCATCCACGTTCTGCTTGTCCCAGTCAGCTTCGTCTGCTGCCGAGGCAAAGGCTCGGTCACCACGGAAACCACCTGTGGGGTCCCGATCTTCTTCCAGGTTGGCAAGGTACGTCGGAAGGGGTGAGTCGTTCGTAGAAAATGATATCACGTGCTGCTACAGTTTCTTTGGAGTGGACGTCGAAAATCTTCCACGCGTTGTAATTTCTTTCGATGCCCAGGTGTAGTCCCCACTGTGCGCGTTGGGAGAATTTGGCCGGCTCGTGCAGATGGGGGTCGGTACTGTACCATGCAGCCGAAAACTCTTAACATTTTTGGGGATGACATGACGTCTTGCAAAGATGACAGAACGGAGGTACAAGTTTTCGTTGATGCCGGTTGTTGTTGTTGTTGTAGCGCCGTTGAGGGTGAAACGCAAATTCAGGTACTTACGTTTTCCTCTTGTGTCGCTCCTCTTGCAGGTCCATGTCTTGCTGTTCAGCGTGAATTTCGGCGCATAGTGTGAAAGAATGAGGAATGAATGCACTAGAAAACAGGTGGGTGTCAGAACATATCTATAGCTTATACTGCTGTGTAGGCTGTAGTGGGGTATCCCATAGGGGGTACAACCCAGTTAGGGTTTCATATTTGTACTGCTTTCATTCATAGTTCATTCATTCCTGCTTACTCTTTTCACATGGTATAGAGCTAGGTCCCTCCAGGACCGAAATTTTTTGGGCCCACCGAAGCGCGCCCCCGAGGCGCGAATTTTTTTTTAGCGACCCCTCGAGTCGCTCTCTCCTCTGCGGCCTCGCCGCCCACTCTGTCGCGGCCCCGCCCTGCTCCTTACGCGGCCCCGCCGCCTGCTCCTTACGCGGCCCCGCCCCGGCCCTTACGCGGCCCTTACGCGGCCCCACGCCAGCCCCTTACGCGGCCCTTACGCGGCCCTTACGCGGCCCCGCCCCGGCCCTTACGCGGCCCTTACGCGCCGGCCCCTTACGCTGCCCTTACGCGGCCCTTACGAGGCCACGCCGCCGGCTCCTACGCGGCCCCTCGCCGGCTCCGTACGCGGCCCAGCCCCGGCCCTTTCGTGGCCCCGTCCCCGGCCACTACGCGGCTCCGCGCCGGCTCCTACGCGGCCCTTACGCGGCCCCGCACCGGCCCCTTACGCGGCCCTTACGCGGCCCTTACGCGGCCACACCGCCGGCCTCCTACACGGCCCTGCCCCGCCTCCTATCACAGCCCCGCCCCGGCTCCTTCGCGGCCCTGCCCCGGCTCCTACGCGGCCCTACCGCCGGCCCTGACGCGGCCCCGCCCCGTCTCACTTCTACGCGACCCGAGCCGCCTGTCACCGAGCCGCCCGGGACCCGAGCCGCCCTGCAGCCGAGCCGCCCGGGAGCCGAGCCGCCCGGGACCCGAGCCGCCCTGCAGCCGAGCCGCCCGGGAGCCGAGCCGCCCTGCACCCGAGCCGCCCTGCAGCCGAGCCGCCCGGGAGCCGAGCCGCCCTGCACCCGAGCCGCCCTGCCGCCGAGCCGCCCGGGAGCCGAGCCGCTGTACACCTGAGCCGCCCGGTCGCCGTTCTGCTTTTCTGTCGAGCTGCGCGACCTGCCCTGCCTGGTGAGCACAGTCCCACTGTCACTGCATGCTCTCCCCCCTACTGCTTGCACTGCTTCACAGTCGTCGTCATGGCTACCCCTAGTGTCCTAGCTTTTGACGCTGAGGGTCGCGCCATTGATTTTGAGGTCTGGTTAGACGACCTGCAGCTGTTCTTACAGTGCGACAGGGCTGACGACCTTTCTCTCTTTGACCTCACCTCTGGCGCCTCTCCTGCCCCTGCTGCTGATGCTGATCCCGCTGTCCGCTCTAAGTGGGCCACCCGCGATGCTGCTGCACGTCTTGCTGTGCGTCGCCACCTCCCTACCTCTGAGCGTGCGCACTTTAGTCAGTACAAGAGTGCTCAGACCTTGTACGACGCTGTAGTTGCGCGCTACTCCTCCCCTGCCACTGCTGCACTGAGCCGTCTCATGCTTCCCTACCTCTTTCCTGACCTCTCTGCCTTTCCCACTGTCGCTGACCTTATTACGCACCTCCGCACTAGTGACACTCGCTACCGCGCCGCCCTTCCTGCTGAGTTCTGCGCTAAGAACCCCCCCCCATGTACATCGCTCTCTACTACGTAGTCGCACGCCTCCCTGACTCCCTTCGCGTCGTCAGGGACCACTTTCTCGCAGTCTGTCCCACCACTCTCACCGTCGACCTCCTCGAGAAGGCCCTCCTTGCAGCGGAGAAGAGCATAGTCGCTGTAGGTGCTTCTCGTGGTGACCCTCGCACCCCCATCTTTGAGGGGTGCTCTCCTTCCCCCTTGCTGCCCTCTGTTGCCTCTGCTGCTGCTGCCGACCTGCTTGGTCTTGAGTCGGTCGGCGCGGCGTCTGCCCCTAGTGGGAGACGTCGCTCCAGCAAGGGCAAGGGGGGCAAGGGCGCGGGTGGAGCTGGAGGGGGCGGTGGCGGTGGCGGCGGTGGCGGCGGAGGGAGTGGGGGTGGCGGCGGGGCTAGTGGCGGGGGTGGTGGTGGTGGTGGCGGCAGCAGCGGCGGAGACGGTGGTGGTGGTGCCAGCAGTGGTGGTGGAGGCAGCGGCGGAGGTGGAGGCAGTGGAGGCGGCAGCGGAGGAGGCAGTAGTGGTGGAGGAGGTGGAGCTGGTCGGGGTGGTACCCAGCAGCGTAGCGGCGGTGGTGGTGGCCAGCGCTCGCACCGGCAGCAGCAGCAGCGCTCGCGGACATCCCTTCGCCTCAGCAGCTTCGTGAGTGGTACGCTGGGCGTCAGAGGGGTGGGGGTACTGGTCCCTGCACCTACGTTCTTCGTTCCGGCGACCGCGCGGGTGAGCAGTGTGGGGGTGCCCACGCCACCCAGCGCTGCTTTGGCCGCCTGACGGACGCTTGGCGTCAGCAGTTCCCTGGGGCTAGTGAGATCCCTCGCTGGGATGAGCTTCTCAGGGCTGGTGTAGCGATCTTTGATCTTGATTTTGATGCTATCCTTACTGCTATGTATGTTGTGGATTATAGTGAGGAGAATGAGGGTTACCGGTGTTTTCAGCCCGACCCGGGCATTGGTACTGCTGCGCTAGGTGCTTGTGAGGCTGCTGCTCTAGGTGCCAGTGCGTCTGCGCTCTCAGGTACTGGTGAGACTGCGCTCTCAGGTACTGAGTCGTCCTCGTCCTCCCTCACTTTCACACTTGACTCCGGAGCTTCTCGCTCCTTCTTTCGAGACCGCACTACCCTTTCGCCGCTCGCCAGGCCGGTTGCGGTCTCCCTTGCTGACCCCTCTGGGGGTCCTGTCCTGTCTCACTTCTCCACTGTCCTCCCGTGTCCGGCTGCCCCTTCGGGCACCCTGTCGGGTCTGTACCTTCCCTCGTTCTCTACGAACTTGGTGAGTGGAGCGGACCTGCAGGATGGGGGTGTTCACCAGTTCACTCCTGCGCGTCAGAGGGTGACCCACTGCACGGAGGCTCGCACAGGCCGACACCTGGCCACGTTCTCACGTCGGCCGGGGTCGAGTCTCTACACCCTGACCGTTGAGTCTCCTCCTGTCCCTGCGTCTGGTCAGGTGGCTGCGTCGGGTCAGGTACTTGCTGCTGCGTCCCGGTCAGGTCCTGAGTCTGCCCCCTGTTCTTGTCGCCTCCTGTCTCACGAGACTCTCCTGTGGCACCACCGTCTTGGCCACCCCTCCTTGCCCCGTCTTCGGAGCATGGCTTCCCGTGTCCTTGTCTCTGGTCTTCCCCAGTCTCTCCCTCCTCTCCCCTCCGGGCCAGGACCTTCCTGTGTCCCCTGTGTCGAGGGTCGCCTCCGGGCTACTCCTCACTCCTCCCACTTCCCCCCGACAGAGGCTCCCCTGCAGACGCTTCACATGGATGTGTGGGGCCCAGCCCCCGTCCGTGGGCAGGGTTACGAGCGCTACTTCCTGTTGGTGGTTGACGACTACTCGCGTTACACCACAGTCCTCCCCTTGCGCAGCAAGGGTGCGGTCACTGAGGTGCTGATCGACTGGATCCGCGAGGCTCGTCTCCAGCTCAGGAAGAGCTTCGGCTCGGACTTTCCTGTTCTGCGTCTGCACTCTGACAGAGGCGGAGAGTTCTCTTCTTGCCTTCTGCGAGACTACTGTCGTGCACGGGGGATCCGCCAGACCTTCACGCTTCCGGACTCACCACAGCAAAATGGGATTGCTGAGCGCCGCATTGGCATGGTCATGGATGTCGCTCGTACGTCCATGATGCATGCGGCTGCCCCCCATTTTCTGTGGCCGTTTGCGGTGAGGTACGCGGCGCATCAGCTCAACCTTCACCCCCGGGTCTCTCGGCCAGCGATGTCCCCAGCCTTGCTGTGGACGGGGAAGGTTGGCGATGCGTCTGTGTTCCGTGTCTGGGGATCTCGGGCGTTTGTCCGCGACTTGTCTGCGGACAAGCTGTCCCCTCGTGCTGCTCCCTGTGTCTTCCTTGGCTTCCCCACTGACGCCCCAGGGTGGCAGTTTTACCACCCCTCCTCTCGTCGTGTTCTGTCCTCCCAGGACGACACGTTCGACGAGTCAGTCCCCTTCTACCGTCTCTTCCCCTACCGCACTCCTTCCCTCCCCCCTCCCCCGGACTTCCTTGTGCCGGTTCCCCCCCCGGTAGACCCCCTCCCCCCTCAGGTTCCTGCCCCCTCAGGTGTGTCCCAGGTAGACGCCGTTGACCCGGTCGAGGTTACTGGTGACTCTGGTGCTGCTGCGGGTGCTGAACCTGGGGGTGCTGACTCTGGGGGTGCTGTGCGCGGGGGTGCTGAGCCTGGGGGTGCTACTGCTGGGGGTGCTGGGCCTGAGGGTGCTACTGCGGAGGGTGCGGAGCCTGGGGGTGCTGAGCCGGGGGGTGCTGTACCTGGAGGTGCTGGGTCTGGGGGTGCTGGGTCGGGAGCTGCTGAGCCTGGGGGTGCTGAGCTGGGAGCTGCTGAGCCTGGGGGTGCTGCGTCTGGAGCTGCTGAGCCTGGGGGTGCTGCGTCTGGAGCTGCTGAGCCTGGGGGTGCTGCGTCTGGAGCTGCGCGAGTGGTTCGCTCGCCGCTGGAGGCGTGCTGCTGAGTCTGGAGGTGCTGCTGGAGCTGGAGCTGGAGCTTCTTCGACCGTCGAGGGTGCGGGTGCAGCCGGTCCCGGAGCTGCTGGCCCTGCAGGTCCTCCTGGAGCTGGAGCTGCTGAGGGCGTTCGTGCTGAGCCTGCTGCTGTTGGTCCTGCCGCTGGAGGTGTGGGTGGCGCTGGTGCTGTCGCTGAGGGTGCTGGTGCTGTCCCTGCTGAGTCTGGAGCTGCCGCGCGGCCTCGGCCGTACTTCGTTCCGCTCCTTCAGCAGGTTCTTGGTCTTTCTCCTCCAGTAGAGGGTCCACCGCCTGTCCAGTCGCAGCCCCTACTGGAGCCTTCCTCTCCACTGCCTGCTCCCTCTCCTTACACTGGTCCTACTGGAGGTCTTGCTGAGCGTCGTGAGCCTGCGTCTCGTCCCGCGTCGCCTGTTCGTGCTGCTCGCGCTAGTGGTCGCAGTTCGCGTCAGCGTCCTCCTCCTGTCCCTGGCACGCACCGGATGTCTTTACGTCCGTCCACTGCTCCTCTGCGTGCCCCTTTGCCTTCTCCTCCTGAGTCCTCTCTTCCTGCGCTTGCGGACCCTGAGTCGGACTCTCTTCGTGCTGCCAGTCCCACTGTCACGCGTCTGCTTGCTACTGTCGTCACTGACCCCTCTTTTGAGTCCACTGCTGCGTCTGCTCTAGTCGCTGAGCTCGTCGACTTTGCTGCTCGCTGTCGTCTCGACTACGCTGCTAGTCTTGTTGCTGAGTCTGCGTCTGTCTGTCCTCCGTCCGTCGGGGGTGAGTGTGCTCTTGGCACGGACGTCCTAGAGGACAGGCAGGAGGAGTTACAGTGTCTAGCGGCTGCTTCACCTCATCTCGCGTCTGTACTGCTTGCCCCTGAGGGAGACCCGGATGCACTAGACATCCCGACTCCGCGTTCTTACGCGGAGGCCGTAGAGGGTCCCTACTCCTCTCAGTGGCAGGCAGCTATGGATGCAGAGATGGCTTCCTGGAAGTCCACAGGCACCTACGTTGACGCGGTTCCCCCTCCTGGGGCGAACATCGTCAGTGGCATGTGGATCTTCAGGGTGAAGCGGCCGCCGGGCTCTCCACCTGTCTTCAAGGCACGGTACGTTGCTCGTGGCTTCAGTCAGCGGCAGGGAGTTGACTACTTTCAGACCTTCTCTCCCACCCCGAAGATGACTACTCTTCGGGTGCTGCTGCACATAGCCGCTCAGCGCGACTACGAGCTTCACTCTCTCGACTTCAGCACTGCGTTCTTGCAGGGTAGCCTGCACGAGGAGATCTGGCTTCGCCGTCCACCTGGCTTCACTGGGACTTTCCCTCCTGGCACCCAGTGGAGCCTCCGACGGCCAGTCTACGGTCTCCGCCAGGCACCGCGTGAGTGGCACGACACACTGAGGACTACGCTTGCGGCTCTTGGGTTTGCTCCTTCTACTGCTGACCCGTCGCTGTTTCTTCGCACCGACACTTCCCTGCCGCCGTTCTACATCCTCGTGTACGTCGACGACCTGGTCTTTGCCACAGCGGACACTGCTGGACTCGCCTACGTGAAGTCCGAGCTGTTGAAGAGACACACGTGCACAGACCTGGGTGAACTGCGCAGCTACCTTGGCTTGCAGATCACTCGGGACAGAGCACGCCGCACCATTACCTTGACTCAGTCACACATGGTGCAGCAGGTCCTTCAGCGCTTCGGCTTCACGTACTCCTCGCCTCAGGCCACTCCTCTGCCTACTCGCCACTCACTCTCAGCTCTGCCTTCGGATGAGTCCGTAGAGTCGAGTGGTCCGTATGCGGAGCTTGTTGGCTGCCTCATGTACCTGATGACCTGCACACGACCTGACCTTGCATACCCTCTGAGCATTCTTGCACGCTATGTTGCTCCTGGGAGACACAGACCGGAGCACATGGCTGCAGCGAAGAGGGTATTGCGCTACCTGTGCAGTACGTCAGGCATGGGGCTAGTGCTTGGAGGGCGGAGTCCAGTGGTCCTTACCGGCCACGCGGACGCTTCTTGGGCTGACGACCAGGCTACGCAGCGGTCGTCACAGGGTTACACCTTCAGCCTTGGTTCCGGCTCTGTCTCGTGGCGGTCTACTCGCTCGTCTTCGGTTCTCGGCTCCAGTTGTGAGGCTGAGATCTACGCCGGGGCCATGGCTCAACAGGAGCTTCGCTGGCTCACCTACCTGCTGACTGACCTTGGAGAGCCGCCTCGTTCTCCTCCAGTGCTGTACGTAGACAACAAGGCTATGCTGGCCTTGTGTCGAGAGCAGCGCTTGGAGCACAGAACGAAGCACATTGCTCTCCGCTACTTCCTTGCTCGTGAGCTGCAGCAGCGTGGTCAGTTGCGACTTGCGTACGTGGCCTCTGAGGCCAACACTGCTGATGTGTTCACCAAGGCACTTGCGCCTTGTGACCATCAGCGCTTCTGCACCCAGCTGGGTCTTGTGCCTGTCTTGCCTCACTTGCTCTCCTCTTGACTTCACTTGTACTGTGACATATATATATACCTGCTCTTGCTTGTCTAGCTTTATATATATGTCTGTACTCTTGCTTGTGAACTGGCCTTTGGCCTTGCTCTTGTGCTCGGACTGTGTGGTGACTTTGTGATCCACCCTGAGCTTTGCTTTGTCTTGCTTGACTGGTCTTGTGACCCCTTGTTCTCCCCCACTTTGCCTATGGGGGTGTGTCAGAACATATCTATAGCTTATACTGCTGTGTAGGCTGTAGTGGGGTATCCCATAGGGGGTACAACCCAGTTAGGGTTTCATATTTGTACTGCTTTCATTCATAGTTCATTCATTCCTGCTTACTCTTTTCACAGTGGGTACAAGTAGGAAAACCTAAAAATGTTGTACCCCATATTGTCTACCCCACTACAGCCTACACAGACTATAGCATATATGTTTGACACACCCCCATAGGCAAAGTGGGGGAGATCAAGAGGTCACAAGACCAGCCTAGCAAAGCACAGTAAGCTCAGGGTGGATCATAACGTCACCACACATTCCGAGCACAAGTTCAAGGCCACAAGACCAGTTCACATGCAAGATTATATATAAAGGTAAACAAGCAAGTGCAGGTATAGATAGATCACAGTACAAGCAAGGTCAATTAGTGAGCAAGTGAGGCCAAGTAGGCACAAGACCTAGCATCGTACAAAAGGGCTGATGATCACAAGGCGGAAGTGCCTTGGTAAAGATATCAGCAGTGTTGGCCTAAGAGGCCACGTAAGCAAGGCGCAGCTGACCACGCTGCTGCAGCTCACGAGCAAGGAAGTAGCGAAGAGCAATGTGCTTCGTTCTGTGCTCCCGACACAAGGCCAGCATGGCCTTGTTGTCTACGTACAGAACTGGAGAAAAACGAGGCGGCTCTCCTAGGTCGGTCAGCAGGTAGGTGAGCCAGCGTAACTCCTGTGCAGCCATGGCCCGGGCGTAGATCTCAGCCTCACAGCTGGAGCCGAGAACAGAAGACGAGCGGGTAGACCGCCACGAAACAGAGCCGGAACCAAGGCTGAAGGTGTAACCCTGTGACGACCGCTGGCAAAGACCAAGTCATGGACGTACACGAGGATGTAGAACGGCGGCTAAGAGGTGTCGGTGCGCAGAAACAGCGACGGGTCGGCAGTAGAAGGAGCAAACCCAAGAGCCGCAAGTGTAGTCCTCAGTGTATCGTGCCACTCACGAGGCGCCTGGTGGAGACCGTAGACTGGCCGCCGGAGGCTCCACTGGGTACCAAGAGGAAACGACCTTGTGAAGCCAGGTGGACGGCGTAGCCAGATCTCCTCGTGCAGGCTGCCCAGCAAGAAAGCAGTGCTGAAGTCAAGAGAGTGAAGCTCGTAGTCGCGCTGAGCGGCTATGTGCAGCAGCACCCGAAGAGTGGTCATCTTCGTGGTGGGAGAGAAGGTTTGAAAGTAGTCAACTCCCTGCCGCTGACTGAAGCCTCGAGCCACGTAACGCGCCTTCAAGACAGGCGGAGAACCCGGCGGCCGCTTCACCCTGAAAATCCACATGCCACTGATGATGTTCGCCCCAGGTGGGGGAACCTCGTCGACGTAGGTGCCTGTGGACTTCCAAGAAGCCATCTCTGCGTCCATGGCTGGCTGCCACTGTGAGGAGTAGGGACCCTCGATCGCCTCAGCGTACGATCGAGGAGTCGGGATGTCTGGTGCATCCGGGTCTCCCTCAGGGGCAATCAGCATGGACACGAGATGAGGCAAAGCAGTAGCAAAACACTGGAACTTCTCCTGCCTGTCCTCAAGGACGTCCGTGCTAAGAGCACACTCACCCCCGACGGACGGAGGAAAGACAAACTCTGACTCAGCAACGAGACTAGCGGCGTAGTCTAGACGACAGCGAGCAGCAAAGTCGACAAGCTCAGCAACTAGGGCAGACGTAGCAGTGGACGCATAGGAAGGGTCAGTGATAACAGTAGCCAGAAGACGCGTGACAGTAGGACTGGCAGCACGAAGAGAGTCAGACGCCGGGTTCGCAAGAGCAGGAAGAGAGGACTCTGGAGGAGACGGCAACGGGACACGCAGTGGAGCAGTGGAAGGACGCAGTGCCATCTGGTGTGTGCCTGGGACCGCAGGAGGACGCGGATGCGAAACACAACTACTAGTGCGAGCAGCACGAACAGGCGACGTAGGACGAGACGCAGGCGCACGACGCTCAGCAAGACCTCTAGTAGGACTGGTGTAGGGAGAGGGAGCAGGCAGTGGGGAGGCGGGCTGTAGCTGCGACTCAGACTGGACAGGTGGCGGACACTTTAAGGAAGGAGCAAGACCAAGAGAAGGCGGGAGACGAAGAACCTGCTCAAGGAGCGGAATGAAGTACGGTCGTGGCCGCACAGCGCCTCCCGAGCTAGCAGGGACAGCACCAGCACCCTCAGCGGCAGCACCAGCACCAGTAGTACCCCTAGTTGCAGCAGCGCCAACTCCAGCACCCTTTGAAGCAGCAGCGCCAGCAGCACCTCCAGCGCCAACACCCCCAGCAGCTCCAGCTCCAGCCGGACCACCGGAAGACTCGACAGCCACAACTCCAGCACCTCCAGCAGCACCTGCTCCAGAAGCTTCACCAGCAGCTCCAGCACCACCAGCAGCTCCAGCACAAGGAGCACCCCAAGGCCCCACTCGGCCCCGCGCTCGCCCTTAGAGGCCCCTTACGGCCCCGCGCTCGCCCCTAGAGGCCCCGAATGGCCCCGCGCTCGCCCTGAGCGGCCCCTTACGGCCCCGCGCTCGCCCCTAGAGGCCCCGATCGGCCCCGCGCTCGCCCTTAGCGGCCCCTTACTGTGAGAGGACGTCCCCGTTATAATATTTTCTCATTATTATATTTTTCCGTTATCCCATTCTCCCTTTTCTCCTCTTTATTTTGGTCTTTATCTCATCTCAATCGGCCTACTATTCTATTTTCTAGAGCCTTCTATTTATTTCTCTTATTTCCTACTTTTCCCACCGACATACCTATTATACGGCATCGACAGCGCCGACAGTGGTGTTTACGGTGTAATCTGGGCGTAATCCCAAGTGCCAATAGACTTGCGTGCTTATGCGCACTTGTGATTGTAGTATCGGGAAGGGTGTGTTCCCGAAGGTTCGTTTTATCTCGTTTATCCTTGTACTTTCTGAGTATAAATAGGCCTTGTATTCAGTTTTAGTGACAAGTTTTCGATTGAGTATTCGATCCTGTGACACTTGGTAATCTGAGCCGTTCTCACTCGACAACTCTCGGCTAAGCAGTGGTCGCGGAAAAAATCGCCTCGAAAAACCGCCGGGGGCGACCAATTCGACGCCGATTTCTGGTAAGTACCAGTTCCGCGCTTTTCGAATTAACCCCCTCGCGTGGTTTTTGAACAGGATGGGTTCGCCGGCGACCAACGACGTTACGCAGCAGCTCTTCGCGCAAATCGCCAAGATGGAAGCGGAGATGCGAGCGACGACTGAACGGTCGCGATTGGAGAACGAGCAGATGCGAAACGAACTGCAGCGCGTTACGCAACTCCTCTCGACCATGAACATTCCTGCTTCGACGACTTCGCAGCAGTCGCAGCGTCAGTTCGAGGTTCCGAATCTTCGCTCGCCGGAATCGTTCGACCCTAGCGATCGAAAACCCGGCGTCAGGCGGTGGCTCGCGACGATGGAAATTTATTTCGCGGCGATCGGATGGACGACGACGGAGTACGACGGCGAGAAAATTCGTCTCGCGACAACGTTGATGCGCGGTCCAGCTCTCGAGTGGCTCGGAAGCAACAGTAGCATTTTCCAGGGCGAAGCCACGTGGCAGCAGTTCCGGGCAGACCTTCTCAAACGTTTTGAGCCGATTAATTCCACTTATATTGCGCGCGAAAAATTACATCACCATAGGCAATTCGAGAGTGTCGCGCAATACACGCAGCAGATGGAGGAATTTTATAATCGCATTCCCGACATTACCGAGGGAGAAAAAATTCAGTCCTACATCGCGGGGCTGAAAACCGACATTCGGCGCCAGGTTGCAGCAGCGAATTGCAGCAGCTACAGCGAAATCGTATCGGCCGCATAGCGTTTTGACTTGGTCAACTCTGGGACACGACGACCCCACGTCGTCGGATCACGACAAGGGGATCGCTCGGCTTCAACCACGTTCGCCGACCCCATGGAAGTCGACAAATTCGACGCGAGTTCACGTCCTGCAAAAAACAAAACACTTTGCGAATTTTGCGGCGGAAACGGACATCGGATTGAGAGAATCAATGAACAGGAATGAAATGACTAAGTCAGAGTTGGGTACAAATACAACCCTAGAAAGCTGTACCCCATATGTGCTACCCCACTATAGCCTACAAACATGCATCAGCTATGATAATCTGACACACCCCCATAGGCAAAGTGGGGGAGAACAAGGGGTCACAAGACCAGTCAAGCAAAGCAAAGCAAATAAAGCTCAGGGTGGATCACAAAGTCACCACACAGTCCGAGCACAAGAGCAGGGCCAGAGGCCAGTTCACATGCAGGAGTACAGACATATATATGAAACTAGACAAGCAAGAGCAGGTATATATATATGTCACAGTACAAGTGAAGTCAAGAGGAGAGCAAGTGAGGCAAGACAGGCACAAGACCCAGCTGGGTGCAAAAGCGCTGATGGTCACAAGGCGCGAGTGCCTTGGTGAACACATCAGCAGTGTTGGCCTCAGAGGCCACGTACGCAAGTCGCAACTGACCACGCTGCTGCAGCTCACGAGCAAGGAAGTAGCGGAGAGCAATGTGCTTCGTTCTGTGCTCCAGTCTCTGCTCTCGACACAAGGCCAGCATGGCCTTGTTGTCTACGTACAGCACTGGAGGAGAACGAGGCGGCTCTCCAAGGTCAGTCAGCAGGTAGGTGAGCCAGCGAAGCTCCTGTGCAGCCATGGCCCCGGCGTAGATCTCAGCCTCACAACTGGAGCCGAGAACCGAAGACGAGCGAGTAGACCGCCACGAGACAGAGCCGGAACCAAGGCTGAAGGTGTAACCCTGTGACGACCGCTGCGTAGCCTGGTCGTCAGCCCAAGAAGCGTCCGCGTGGCCGGTAAGGACCACTGGACTCCGCCCTCCAAGCACTAGCCCCATGCCCAACGTACTGCACAGGTAGCGCAATACCCTCTTCGCTGCAGCCATGTGCTCCGGTCTGTGTCTCCCAGGAGCAACATAGCGTGCAAGAATGCTCAGAGGGTATGCAAGGTCAGGTCGTGTGCAGGTCATCAGGTACATGAGGCAGCCAACAAGCTCTGCATACGGACCACTCGACTCTACGGACTCATCCGAAGGCAGAGCTGAGAGTGAGTGGCGAGTAGGCAGAGGAGTGGCCTGAGGCGAGGAGTACGTGAAGCCGAAGCGCTGAAGGACCTGCTGCACCATGTGTGACTGAGTCAAGGTAATGGTGCGGCGTGCTCTGTCCCGAGTGATCTGCAAGCCAAGGTAGCTGCGCAGTTCACCCAGGTCTGTGCACGTGTGTCTCTTCAGCAGCTCGGACTTCACGTAGGCGAGTCCAGCAGTGTCCGCTGTGGCAAAGACCAAGTCGTCGACGTACACGAGGATGTAGAACGGCGGCAGGGAAGTGTCGGTGCGAAGAAACAGCGACGGGTCAGCAGTAGAAGGAGCAAACCCAAGGGCCGCAAGCGTAGTCCTCAGTGTGTCGTGCCACTCACGCGGTGCCTGGCGGAGACCGTAGACTGGCCGTCGGAGGCTCCACTGGGTGCCAGGAGGGAAAGTCCCAGTGAAGCCAGGTGGACGGCGAAGCCAGATCTCCTCGTGCAGGCTACCCTGCAAGAACGCAGTGCTGAAGTCGAGAGAGTGAAGCTCGTAGTCGCGCTGAGCGGCTATGTGCAGCAGCACCCGAAGAGTAGTCATCTTCGGGGTGGGAGAGAAGGTCTGAAAGTAGTCAACTCCCTGCCGCTGACTGAAGCCACGAGCAACGTACCGTGCCTTGAAGACAGGTGGAGAGCCCGGCGGCCGCTTCACCCTGAAGATCCACATGCCACTGACGATGTTCGCCCCAGGAGGGGGAACCGCGTCAACGTAGGTGCCTGTGGACTTCCAGGAAGCCATCTCTGCATCCATAGCTGCCTGCCACTGAGAGGAGTAGGGACCCTCTACGGCCTCCGCGTAAGAACGCGGAGTCGGGATGTCTAGTGCATCCGGGTCTCCCTCAGGGGCAAGCAGTACAGACGCGAGATGAGGTGAAGCAGCCGCTAGACACTGTAACTCCTCCTGCCTGTCCTCTAGGACGTCCGTGCCAAGAGCACACTCACCCCCGACGGACGGAGGACAGACAGACGCAGACTCAGCAACAAGACTAGCAGCGTAGTCGAGACGACAGCGAGCAGCAAAGTCGACGAGCTCAGCGACTAGAGCAGACGCAGCAGTGGACTCAAAAGAGGGGTCAGTGACGACAGTAGCAAGCAGACGCGTGACAGTGGGACTGGCAGCACGAAGAGAGTCCGACTCAGGGTCCGCAAGCGCAGGAGGAGAGGACTCAGGAGGAGAAGGCATAGGGGCACGCAGAGGAGCAGTGGACGGACGCAAAGACATCCGGTGGGTGCCAGGGACAGGAGGAGGACGCTGACGCGAACTGCGACCACTAGCGCGAGCAGCACGAACAGGCAACGCGGGACGAGACGCAGGCTCACGACGCTCAGCAAGACCTCCAGTAGGACCAGTGTAAGGAGAGGGAGCAGGCAGTGGAGAGGAAGGCTCTAGCAGGGACTGCGACTGGACAGGCGGTGGACCCTCTACTGGAGGAGAAAGACCAAGAACCTGCTGCAGGAGCGGAACGAAGTACGGCCGAGGCCGCACGGCAGCTCCACACTCAGCAGGGACAGCACCAGCACCCTCAGCGACAGCACCAGCGCCACCCACACCTCCAGCGGCTGGACCAACAGCAGTAGGCTCAGCACCAACGCCCTCAGCAGTTCCAGCTCCAAGAGGACCCGCAGGTCTAGCAGCTCCGGGACCGGCAGCACCCGCACCCTCGACGGTCGAAGAAGCTCCAGCTTCAGCTCCAGCAGCACCTCCAGACTCAGCAGCACGCCTCCAGCGGCGAGCGAACCACTCGCGCAGCTCCTGTGGAGAGAGGGGCTCCCGGCGAGACGCAGCAGCAGGAGAAACCCCAGGCTCAGCAGCTCCAGACGCAGCACCCCCAGGCTCAGCAGCTCCCAGCTCAGCACCCCCAGGCTCAGCAGCTCCCGACCCAGCACCCCCAGACCCAGCACCTCCAGGCACAGCACCCCCCGGCTCAGCACCCCCAGGCTCCGCACCCTCCACAGTAGCACCCTCAGGCCCAGCACCCCCAGCAGTAGCACCCCCAGGCTCAACACCCCCGCGCACAGCACCCCCAGAGTCAGCACCCCCAGGCTCAGCACCCGCAGCAGCACCAGAGTCACCAGTAACCTTGACCGGGTCAACGGCGTCTACCTGGGACACACCTGAGGGGGCAGGAACCTGAGGGGGGAGGGGGTCTATCGGGCGGGGAACCGGCACAAGGAAGTCCGGGGGAGGGGGGAGGGAAGGAGTGCGGTAGGGGAAGAGACGGTAGAAGGGGACTGACTCGTCGAACGTGACGTCCTGGGAGGACAGAACACGACGAGAGGAGGGGTGGTAAAACTGCCACCCTGGGGCGTCAGTGGGGAAGCCAAGGAAGACACAGGGAGCAGCACGAGGGGACAGCTTGTCCGCAGACAAGTCGCGGACAAACGCCCGAGATCCCCAGACACGGAACACAGACGCATCGCCAACCTTCCCCGTCCACAGCAAGGCTGGGGACATCGCAGGCCGAGAGACCCGGGGGTGAAGGTTGAGCTGATGCGCCGCGTACCTCACCGCAAACGGCCACAGAAAATGGGGGGCAGCCGCATGCATAATGGACGTACGAGCGACATCCATGACCATGCCAATGCGGCGCTCAGCAATCCCATTTTGCTGTGGTGAGTCCGGAAGCGTGAAGGTCTGGCGGATCCCCCGTGCACGACAGTAGTCTCGCAGAAGGCGAGAGGAGAACTCTCGCCTCTGTCCGAGTGCAGACGCAGAACAGGAAAGTCCGAGTCGAAGCTCTTCCTGAGCTGGAGACGAGCCTCGCGGATCCAGTCGATCAGCACCTCAGGGACCGCACCCTTGCTGCGCAAGGGGAGGACTGTGGTGTAACGCGAGTAGTCGTCAACCACCAACAGGAAGTAGCGCTCGTGACCCTGCCCACGGACGGGGGCTGGGCCCCACACATCCATGTGAAGCGTCTGCAGGGGAGCCTCTGTCGGGGGGAAGTGGGAGGAGTGAGGAGTAGCCCGGAGGCGACCCTCGACACAGGGGACACAGGAAGGTCCTCGCCCGGAGGGGAGAGGAGGGAGAGACTGGGGAAGACCAGAGACAAGGACACGGGAAGCCATGCTCCGAAGACGGGGCAAGGAGGGGTGGCCAAGACGGTGGTGCCACAGGAGAGTCTCGTGAGACAGGAGGCGACAAGAACAGGGGGCAGACTCAGGACCTGACCGGGACGCAGCAGCAAGCACCTGACCTGACGCAGCCACCTGACCAGACGCAGGGACAGGAGGAGACTCAACGGTCAGGGTGTAGAGACTCGACCCCGGCCGACGCGAGAACGTGGCCAGGTGTCGGCCTGTGCGTGCCTCCGTGTAGTGGGTCACCCGCTGACTCGCAGGAGTGAACTGGTGAACCCCCACATCCTGCAGGTCCGCGCCACTCACCAAGTTCGTAGAGAACGAGGGAAGGTACAGACCAGACAGGGTGCCCGAAGGGGCAGCCGGACACGGGAGGACAGTGGAGAAGTGAGACAGGACAGGACCCCCAGAGGGGTCAGCAAGGGAGACTGCAACCGGCCGGCCGAGTGGCGTAAGGGTAGTGCGGTCTCGAAAGAAGGAGCGAGAAGCCCCGGAGTCAAGTGTGAAAGTGAGGGAGGACGAGGACGACGCAGTACCTGAGAGCGCAGTCTCACCAGTACCTGAGAGCGCAGACGCACTGGCACCTAGAGCAGCAGCCTCACAAGCACCTAGAGCAGCAGTACCAATGCCCGGGTTGGGCTGGAAACACCGGTAACCCTCATTCTCCTCACTTTAAGTCACAGCATACATAGCAGCAAGGATAGCATCAAAATCAAGATCAAAGATCGCTACACCAGCCCTAAGAAGCTCATCCCAGCGAGGGATCTCACTAGCCCCAGGGAACTGTTGACGCCAAGCGTCCGTCAGGCGGCCAAAGCAGCGCTGGGCGGCGTGGGCACCCCCACACTGCTCACCCGCGCGGTCGCCGGAACGAAGAACGTAGGTGCAGGGACCAGTACCCCCACCCCTCTGACGCCCAGCGTACCACTCACGAAGCTGCTGAGGCGAAGGGATGTCCCGCGAGCGCTGCTGCTGCTGCCGGTGCGAGCGCTGGCCACCACCACCGCCGCTACGCTGCTGGGCACCACCCCGACCAGCTCCACCTCCTCCACCACCACTGCCACCTCCGCCGCCGCCTCCACCGCCTCCACCTCCGCCGCCTCCACCTCCGCCGCTGCCTCCACCACCACCGCTGGCACCACCACCACCGTCTCCGCCGCTGCTGTCACCACCACCACCACCCCCGCCACTAGTCCCGCCGCCACCCCCACTCCCTCCGCCGCCACCGCCGCCACCGCCACCGCCCCCTCCAGCTCCACCCGCGCCCTTGCCCCCCTTGCCCTTGCTGGAGCGACGTCTCCCACTAGGGGCAGACGCCGCGCCGACCGACTCCAGACCAAGCAGGTCGGCAGCAGCAGCAGAGGCAACAGAGGGCAGCAAGGGGGAAGGAGAGCACCCCTCAAAGATGGGGGTGCGAGGGTCACCACGAGAAGCACCTACAGCGACTATGCTCTTCTCCGCTGCGAGGAGGGCCTTCTCGAGGAGGTCGACGGTGAGGGTGATGGGACAGACTGCGAGAAAGTGGTCCCTGACGACGCGAAGGGAGTCAGGGAGGCGCGCGACTACGTAGTAGAGAGCGATGTACATGGGGGGGGGGTTCTTAGCGCAGAACTCAGCAGGAAGGGCGGCGCGGTAGCGAGTGTCACTAGTGCGGAGGTGTGTAATGAGGTCAGCGACAGTGGGAAAGGCAGAGAGGTCAGGAAAGAGGTAGGGAAGCATGAGACGGCTCAGTGCAGCAGTGGCAGGGGAGGAGTAGCGCGCAACTACAGCGTCGTACAAGGTCTGAGCACTCTTGTACTGACTAAAGTGCGCGCGCTCAGAGGTAGGGAGGTGGCGACGCACAGCAAGACGTGCAGCAGCATCGCGGGTGGCCCACTGAGAGCGCACAGTGGGATCAGCATCAGCAGCAGGAGCAGGAGAGGCGCCAGAGGTAAGGTCAAAGAGAGAGAGGCCGTCTGCCCTATCGCACTGTAAAAACAACTGCAGGTCGTCTACCCAGACCTCAAAGTCAATGGCTCGACCCTCAGCGTCAAAAGCTAGGACACTGGGGGTAGCCATGACGACGAAAGCGAAGCAGTGCAAGCAGTAGGGGAAGAGCACGCAGTGACAGTGCGACTGTGCTCACCAGGCAGGGCAGGCCGGGCAACTCTGCAGAAGGGCGGCTCGGCGACTCAGCGACTCGGCTGCTGGGCGGCTCGGCTCTCGGGCGGCTCGGCGGCAGGGCGGCTCGGGTGCAGGGCGGCTCGGCGCCCGGGCGGCTCGGCGGCAGGGCGGCTCGGGTGCAGGGCGGCTCGGCTCCCGGGCGGCTCGGCGGCAGGGCGGCTCGGGTGCAGGGCGGCTCGGCTCCCGGGCGGCTCGGCGGCAGGGCGGCTCGGGTGCAGGACGGGGCCGGGACAGGGGACGGCGGGGCCGTAAGGGTGCAGCGGCGGGGCCGACTGGTGCAGTGGCGGGGCCGTTAGGGTGCAGCGGCGGGGCCGTGACAGGGGACGGCGGGGCCGTCAGGGTGCAGCGGCGGGGCCGGCAGGGTGCAGTGGCGGGGCCGGGACAGGGGACGGCGGGGCCATCAGGGTGCAGCGGCGGGGCCGTGACAGGGGACGGCGGGGCCGTGACAGGGGACGGCGGGGCCGTCAGGGTGCAGCGGCGGGGCCGACAGAGGTGCAGCGGCGGGGCCGGCAGGGTGCAGCGGCGGGGCCGGGAAAGGGGACGGCGGGGCCGTCAGGGTGCAGCGGCGGGGCCGACAGGTGCAGTGGCGGGGCCGTCAGGTTGCAACGGCGGGGCCGAGAGTAGGGGACGGCGGGGCCGTCAAAAGAGGACGGCGGGGCCGTCAGGTGACGGGGCCCGCTGCAACGACGAAGAGGCCGCGCGGCCGGCGTGAGGGCGGCGGGGCGCAGCAGAGCCGAGAGGGCGGCGCGGCGCGGCCGTAAGGCCAGCGCGACGTGGGGCCCGGGCCGCGCGCGCGAAAAAAAAGGAGTCGCGCGCGAGACTCGCGGGGCGCCACAAGGGCAGCGCGACAAGCACTAGGGGGGAGCGCGCCTCGGGGAGAATAGGGCGCGCTCCGGGCAGGAAAAAAAATCGTGGGTGGGCCCTTAAAAAAAACGGTCCTTAGGAAGAACCCGCTCTATACCATGAGAGAATCAATGAACAGGAATGAAATGACTAAGTCAGAGTTGGGTACAAATACAACCCTAGAAAGCTGTACCCCATATGTGCTACCCCACTATAGCCTACAAACATGCATCAGCTATGATAATCTGACACGGATTGTCGACTGTTTTCACATGAAATCTGCACGTGCGGCATTCCGAGTTCGTGGGAGTGGCGAAACTAAAAACAAAAAGTCAAAAAACGGATCTCGCCAGTGATTGCGGATCGTGCTGGCGAGAAAAATCAGATCCGAAAGCGTCAGCGCAATCTGGACCGAATCGAAATTGAAGGACAGCATTGGGCGCGAGATTTGGAGAATCAAGGGCGAAATCCCAAGCCCCTTGACCGAAATTTGTCAGAGGAATTCGCCGAGGAAAAGAAAACCTCCGCGAAAACAGACTCGACCAAGACGGGAACTCTCCAATTCGACCCCGGAAAAAAACAGAATTCGTTAAAGTTATCTTTCAAAGATGCTTTAATGAAGACTGGCGTTTTTCGCGGGTCCGGAGCCATAAACAAATTCCGGGAAGAACTCCAGAGGAAGCAGACAATTAAAGAAGTGGTACCGGTGCCTACGGAGCTGGGGAAAAAATTAAGGAGTCTGGAAAGGAGTAGACCTTTTCGCGGCGTCAACGTACTCTCCCGGAACCAGCCCAAGACGACTCTCCACTCCCCAGGGAAGAAGTCTATGGAGCTGAAGCAGCTGAAGAGGCAGCTGGGAGTTCAAAAGAAGCTGCAAAAACTCCGAAAACCCCTCCAGGATGCATCCAGTGGATCGCAGGCGTCGACCGGATCCACCCCCTCAGGGTCAACTTGTACGGTTACTACCTCTACTCCTGGCATTGGAGAAGAGTCTTTCTCCACGCAGCCCAGGCCAGCTAGTTGTCCAGAAGAAAGCAGTGGAACCACGGTGTGTACTGAATATTGGGATGTACCCTATGATCCTATTAATGAGACTATTTTTGGGTACTCCGAGCAACGCTCACCACTCCTGCTCGAGGTGATCTGCAACGGACAGCGCCTCCAAGCACTCGTGGACAGCGGGGTGTCGCACAGCGTCTATGACAAAAAGGCAATCGATCGACTCGGAAGTGACATCAAGTCCTCAAGCTTCTCTGCAACGATGGTGGATGGCAGTAAGCTACCTATCTACGGGGAAACACGGTTGCTACTCCAGATCAGACCCCTTCGATGGAAGCCTGCTCTCCCCGTCACAAATATCAAAGGACTCGACGTAATCTTCGGGAGAGACTTTCTTAAAAAGTTCAACCCCGAGATCAACTGGGTTAGCCAGACGGCCAACATCAACAACAACGGGAGGAAAATCAGCCTTCCCAAATGGGACGACACGGGAAATATTCCAGTCGAGACACTCGCACGCTTTGAAAAGGACGTCAAACAGACCACGGCGGGATTCATGGCGATAGTCAACGAGGCAGACAACGGAGAGAAGCAGACCCAGGAACTTCCTCCAGCAGACAAGAAAATTCTTGAAGAGTTCCAGGACGTTCTCCCCGACGATTTACCTGATCAACTACCGCCGTACCGGACACATCAACACGAGATCGTAGAAGAGCCGGGGTCCAAGCCAACATTTCGAGCACCATACCGGCTGAGCCCGACAGAGCTTGCCGATATGAAAAAACAAATAGAGTATCTCCTGGAGAAAGGGCTGATTCGACCTTCGACTTCGCCGTACGGAGCTCCAGTTCTCTTCACTCCGAAGCCAGACGGAAGTCTGCGAATGTGCATCGACTACCGAGCCTTGAACAAGCAGACTGTATAAAATAAATACCCGATACCACGGATCGACGACTTACTCGGTCAACTTCGCGGTGCTACGGTATTCTCCAAGCTCGACCTCAGATCGGGATACTGGCAAATTCGTATGGCGGACAACTCTATCCACAAAACCGCTTTTCGAACTCGGTACGGGTCATACGAGTATCTCGTGATGCCATTCGGACTCACTAACGCACCAGCCACATTTCAGGCGGAAATGAACCACATCCTTCGGCCCCTTCTGGACGAGTGCGTGGTGGTATATTTGGACGATATCCTGATCTACTCGAAAGATATGAAGCAGCACGTTGAGCATCTACGACGGGTGTTTGAAATTCTTCGACGAGAACGCTTCTACGTGAAACTATCCAAGAGCGAGTTTGCGTTGAAAAAAGTCCAGTTCCTTGGACATATGGTGAGCGCTCAAGGAGTTCACGTGGATCCTAAGAAGATCGAAGCAGTGCGAACGTGGAAGACCCTTGAGAACGTGAAGGAGTTACAACAGTTCCTTGGATTCGCCAACTACTACAACCGGTTCGTACCGAACTACGCCAAGATTGCCGCACCATTAACGAACCTGTTGAAGAAGAATACACCATATCAATGGGAGGCGAAGCACCAGGAAGCCGTGGAACAACTTAAAACCGCACTCACGTCCGCACCTGTTCTTATCCTGCCAGACACTGAACTTGACTATGTCATCGAGGCCGATGCTAGCGATCAAGCAGTGGGCGCAGTACTCATGCAGGATCAAGGGAAGGGACTGCAACCCATTGCATACCTCAGTAAAAAACTTCACCGGGCAGAACTCAATTACCCCATCCATGACAAAGAGGCCCTCGCCATCGTCAACGCATTTAAGACATGGAGGAGTTATCTCGAAGGAAGAAAAACGACTGTCTACACCGACCACTGCAGCCTCAAGTACCTGAAGACCCAACCAACACTCTCCAGGCGGCAGGTCCGGTGGATTGACTTTCTCGAAACCCACTTCCATTACGACATCGTGTATAAGCCGAGGCACAAGAACAAGGCAGACGCACTGAGTCGCCCTGCACACGTTGCCGCCTTACAAATCGATGGCATGAACCCACTTTTGAAGGGACTCTTCACGCATGGATACACCATCGACCCCGAAGTCTCTGTAGCAGAAAAGCGCCGTCTTCTACTATGGGATCAAGAAATCGCATACCGCAAGGGCTCAACAAAAATATGGGTACCTGATTACCCTCCCTTACGCCAGTTACTGCTCGAAGAATATCATGATGTTCTCTACGCGGGCCACTTCGGTAGTAACAAGACGCTTGCTGGTATTGCGAAGCATTATTATTGGCCCCACATGGCAGATGACGTACAAAAATTCGTCACCTCGTGCGACACATGCCAACGGATGAAGAGCAGCAAACAGAAGAAAGCAGGATTACTACAGCCTCTTCCAGTCCCTGAACAGCCTTGGCAAGTGGTTAGCCTCGACTTCATCACCGGGTTACCACCTACCAAAGCTGGTTACGACGCCATTCTAGTCGTCATCGACAAATTCTCCAAAATGGGACACTTCATTCCGACACACACAACGGCTCGTACCGAGGAGACAGCGCAATTATTCTTCCGCTACGTCATCTCGCAACATGGCATTCCAACCACGCTGATATCCGACAGAGACCCGAAATTCACGAGTAAATTCTGGAAGGAGCTTATGTCGCTCATGGGGACCAAACTCGCCATGTCATCAGCCTATCATCCCCACACGGATGGTCAGACAGAGCGCCTCAACCAGATTGTCGAACAGCTTCTGCGAGCAGCGTGTAAGGACGATATCTCTAAATGGGATGCACATCTGCCGGTTCTCGAGTTTGCGTATAACAACGCCACGCACGCCGCAACAGGGCAAACTCCTTTCTTCCTCTGTTACGGTCGCAACCCACTCACGCCTCAGAAACCAACAGTACCCGCCACGGTGCAACCCGCACATGACTTCATTTCCACTATGCATCAATTGTGGGAGCGCACGCATAAACGTCTTCTGACTATCCAGCAGCAACAAAAGAAGCTCGCTGATCGGAGTCGCAACGATCATTCCATCAAGATTGGCGATCAAGTGCTTCTGGATACACGCAATCTCGACATTAGCCATCTTCCGTCTAAGCTCCGACCTCGCTTCTGCGGACCTTTTCTCGTCGAGGCACAGGTCACTCCAGTAACCTTCCGCTTGCGTTTACCAGCTACCTGGAGAATTCACAATGCCTTCCATGTTCAACTTCTCAAGCCCTATCGGGACCCAAACACGGTCTTCAAAGGTCGCCAGCCGCCGCCGCCACTGCCAGTGATCGTTAATGGGGAACCCGAGTACGAAGTCGAAGCCGTTCTGGCGCACCGACGACGACGTAGCGGCACCTTGGAGTTCTTGATTCGTTGGAAAGGCTATGATCCTTCCAAGGATACCTGGGTACCTGAACACAACATGGATAACGCCCGCCGTCCTCTACAGAACTACCTTGTCAAGCAGGGTGTTACTTCTACCACCCAGCTTTGAGGGGGGGAAGTGTGAGAGGACGTCCCCGTTATAATATTTTCTCACTATTGTATTTTTCCGTTATCCCATTCTCCCTTTTCTCCTCTTTATTTTGGTCTTTATCTCATCTCAATCGGCCTACTATTCTATTTTCTAGAGCCTTCTATTTATTTCTCTTATTTCCTACTTTTCCCACCGACATACCTATTATACGGCACCGACAGCGCCGACAGTGGTGTATACGGTGTAATCTGGGCGTAATCCCAAGTGCCAATAGACTTGCGTGCTTATGCGCACTTGTGATTGTAGTATCGGGAAGGGTGTGTTCCCGAAGGTTCGTTTTATCTCGTTTATCCTTGTACTTTCTGAGTATAAATAGGCCTTGTATTCAGTTTTAGTGACAAGTTTTCGATTGAGAATTCGATCCTGTGACACCACCTGTGGGGTCCCGATCTTCTTCCAGGTTGGCAAGGTACGTCGGAAGGGGTGAGTCGTTCGTAGAAAATGACATCACGTGCTGCTACAGTTTCTTTGGAGTGGACGTCGAAAATCTTCCACGCGTTGTAATTTCTTTCGATGCCCAGGTGTAGTCCCCACTGTGCGCGTTGGGAGAATTTGGCCGGCTCGTGCAGATGGGGGTCGGTACTGTACCATGCAGCCGAAAACTCTTAACATTTTTGTGCTGCCCTGTTTTCCTGTCCACAGCAGGTGCGGTGATGCGTTGTTCGGGAGCGATGATGACGAGAGCAAGTTGTGCAGCATGACAGCGTGGTCCATTGCTTCGGGCCACTAGTGGTTGGGTAGCCGCAGGCCACGTAGCAGCTTGCGCATGGTGTTCTGAAGAGTTCTGTTCATCTTTTCTGCTACGCCTTGCTGTTGGTGAGCGTAGGGAAGAGAGACGAGTCTCTTGATCCCTCTTTCTGCCAGGTACTGCTTGAACCTCTGTGAGATGTATTCTCCTCCTCCGTTTGACTGGAAGCTTTTTTGCTTCACGCCCGATTCTCGTTCTGCTACTGGGAGCCAAGCGACAAAGGCCTCGAAGGCCATGTCCTTGCTCGGAAGGTTAAGGTGCCAAACGTAACGCGTGGCGGCATCGATACACGTGATGGTGTAGCTGTATGTTTCTTGTCCAGGTTCACAGTTCTACAGGATGTCGCTGTACACTTTCTCGAGTGGTGCGTAAGCTGGTGCGCTGGGGTTGTGGTGAGAAGCGAACGGCCGATGTGGTAAGTCAGCTTCGGGGCAGGTAAAGCACGTTCCACGAGCTCGTCGAAGTTCGCTTCCGTCGGTTAGGAGCAGTGAGTCCTTGTCGAGCACTCCTGCTCTGATTGTATTATTTTACACTGTGTTGCTTGGATGCCCCATTCGTGCGTTCCAGATGTCTTCGCCTGCTCGATGTCCGGGTGAGCGACGGTACAAGTCGGAGTTGGAGAAAAAGCTTGCGGTGAAGTTTGCGCTTCGATGGATTTCTCGTGGTGTTGGGTTCAATTGCTGCGCAGGAGTCGGTGGAATGTCGTCGTCGATTGGAGCCGGTGCAGTTGAAGGACCCGCGATTGGTGCCGATGCTGTTTCTGCTGCTGCCGATGTTGTTTCTGCTGCTGCCGATGTTGTCTCTGCTGCTGCCGATGTTGTCTTTGCTGCTGCCAATGTTGTCTCTGCTGCTGCCGATGTTGTCTTTGCTGCTGCCGATGCTGTCTCTGCTACTGCCGAATGTTGAATCGTTGCTAAAGCTCTTGTTCGTTCAGCCTCAGGAATGGTGTGCGAGTACCAGAAGCCTTCGGGACTGAAGTTGGGGTCGAGATCGGGTGGATGTGTCCAGGAGGTGAAGGTGACGATCTCGTCGTTGTCAGCGGTGCCAAGATCTGGAACGAAGTCGAGAACAAATACGTTGTTCTTCAGTACGGCCTTGCCGATGTAGAGGTCTCCTCTTCTGTGGTACAGCTTGAACTCCTGTGTTGTGCTGTCTCCTTCGAGGTGGATGCCTTTCGCCATCAGTTGACTGACACTCAGTAAGTTGTAGCCGAGTCCCTCCGCGATTAACACCTTTGACATCTACAATATGACGTTTGTCTCTCGTGACTGAAGTTACACCACGCCTTGTAGTCGTGTGCGCAGGTTCTGGTTGTTAGCGACGGTGATGACGACTTCGCGTTGAAGTTGGTGTTCACGTTGAACGAATCGTCCTGAAGAGCACATGTGCTGTCCGCAGCGACCGTCCAAGAACCAGGTATTTTTCCTGGACGGCTCGCTTTGGGCGATGGCTGCATACGTAGGGTTTGGTTGAAGTGACTCGCGACGTGGAGTCCTTTCGTCGAGTTGTTCTTCTGGTGAGTAGTGCGGTGGCGATTCGGTGATGCAGGAGTCGGTCAATCTTGCCATGCAGCTGACGATGTTCCTTGTTCCTTGTGCAGGTTGTCCTGTCGACGTTGTTGACGTTTGCACTTGAGTGGTGGGATTTTCTTACGTCGAGGCGACTTGACTGCTTGAAGGTCGAAGCTGCCGTTGCGTTGGTGCTGACTGGTGCCGATTAGGGCAGTGTGTGCGGGGATGACATGACGTCTTGCAAAGATGACAGAACGGAGGTACAAGTTTTCGTTGATGCCGGTTGTTGTTGTTGTTGTAGCGCCGTTGAGTGTGAAACGCAAATTCAGGTACTTACGTTTTCCTCTTGTGTCGCTCCTCTTGCAGGTCCATGTCTTGCTGTTCAGCGTGAATTTCGGCGCATAGTGTGAAAGAATGAGGAATGAATGCACTAGAAAACAGGTGGGTACAAGTAGGAAAACCTAAAAATGTTGTACCCCATATTGTCTACCCCACTACAGCCTACACAGACTATAGCATATATGTTTGACACACCCCCATAGGCAAAGTGGGGGAGAACAAGAGGTCACAAGACCAGCCAAGCAAAGCACAGTAAGCTCAGGGTGGATCATAACGTCACCACACATTCCGAGCACAAGTTCAAGGCCACAAGACCGGTTCACATGCAAGATTATTTATAAAGGTAAACAAGCAAGTGCAGGTATAGATAGATCACAGTACAAGCAAGGTCAATTAGTGAGCAAGTGAGGCCAAGTAGGCACAAGACCTAGCATCGTACAAAAGGGCTGATGATCACAAGGCGGAAGTGCCTTGGTAAAGATATCAGCAGTGTTGGCCTAAGAGGCCACGTAAGCAAGGCGCAGCTGACCACGCTGCTGCAGCTCACGAGCAAGGAAGTAGCGAAGAGCAATGTGCTTCGTTCTGTGCTCCCGACACAAGGCCAGCATGGCCTTGTTGTCTACGTACAGAACTGGAGAAAAACGAGGCAGCTCTCCTAGGTCGGTCAGCAGGTAGGTGAGCCAGCGTAACTCCTGTGCAGCCATGGCCCCTGCGTAGATCTCAGCCTCACAGCTGGAGCCGAGAACAGAAGACGAGCGGGTAGACCGCCACGAAACAGAGCCGGAACCAAGGCTGAAGGTGTAACCCTGTGACGGCCGCTGTGTAGCCTGGTCGTCAGCCCAAGAAGCGTCTGCGTGACCAGTGAGGACCAATCAACGCCGCCCTCCAAGCACTAGCCCCATGCCCGATGTACTGCACAAGTAGCGCAACACCCTCTTCGCTGCAGCCATGTGCTCTGGTCGGTGTCAACCGGGAGCAACATAGCGTGCCAAGATGTTGAGAGGGTATGCAAGGTCAGGTCGAGTGCAGGTCATCAGGTACATGAGGCAGCCAACAAGCTCTGGGTACGGGCCACTCGGCTGTACGGACTCATCCGAAGGCAGAGCTGAGAGCGAGTGGCAAGTAGACAGAGGAGTGGCATGAGGCGAGGAGTACGTGAAGTCAAAGCGCTGAAGGACCTGCTGCACCATGTGTGACTGAGTCAGGGTAATGGTGCACTGTGCTCTGTCCCGGGTGATCTGCAAGCCAAGGTAGCTGCGCAGTTCACCCAGGTCTATGCACGTGTGTCTCTTCTGCAGCTCGGACTTCACGTGGGCGAGTCCAGCAGTGTCAGCAGTGGCAAAGACCAAGTCGTCGACGTACACGAGGATGTAGAACGGCGGCAAAGAGGTGTCGGTGCGCAGAAACAGCGACGGGTCGGCAGTAGAAGGAGCAAACCCAAGAGCCGCAAGTGTAGTCCTTAGTGTATCGTGCCACTCACGGGGCGCCTGGCGGAGACCGTAGACTGGCCGCCGGAGGCTCCACTGGGTACCAGGAGGAAACTGCCCAGTGAAGCCAGGTGGGCGGCGTAGCCAGATCTCCTTGTGCAGGCTGCCCAGCAAGAAAGCTGTGCTGAAATCAAGAGAGTGAAGCTCGTAGTCGCGCTGAGCGGCTATGTGCAGCAACACCCGAAGAGTGGTCATCTTCGTGGTGGGAGAGAAGGTTTGAAAGTAGTCAACTCCCTTCCCGCTGACTGAAGCCTCGAGCCACGTAACGCGCCTTGAAGACAGGCGGAGAACCCGGCGGCCGCTTCACCCTGAAAATCCACATGCCACTGACGATGTTCGCCCCAGGTGGGGGAACCTCGTCGACGTAGGTGCCTGTGGACTTCCAAGAAGCCATCTCTGCGTCCATGGCTGGCTGCCACTGTGAGGAGTAGGGACCCTCGATCGCCTCAGCGTACGATCGAGGAGTCGGGATGTCTGGTGCATCCGGGTCTCCCTCAGGGGCAATCAGCATGGACACGAGATGAGGCAAAGCAGCAGCAAAACATTGGAACTCCTCCTGCCTGTCCTCAAGGACGTCCGTGCTAAGAGCACACTCACCCCCGACGGACGGAGGACAGACAAACTTAGACTCAGCAACAAGACTAGCGGCGTAGTCTAGACGACAGCGAGCAGCAAAGTCGACAAGCTCAGCAACTAGGGCAGACGCAGCAGTGGACGCAAAGGAAGGGTCAGTGATAACAGTAGCCAGAAGACGCGTGACAGTAGGACTGGCAGCACGAAGAGAGTCAGACGCCGGGTCCGCAAGAGCAGGAAGAGAGGACTCTGGAGAAGACGGCAACGGGACACGCAGTGGAGCAGTGGAAGGACGCAGTGCCATCTGGTGTGTGCCTGGGACCGCAGGAGGACGCGGACGCGAAACACGACTACTAGTGCGAGCAGCACGAACAGGCGACGTAGGACGAGACGCAGGCGCACGACGCTCAGCAAGACCTCTAGTAGGACCGGTGTAGGGAGAGGGAGCAGGCAGTGGGGAGGCGGGCTGTAGCTGCGACTCAGACTGGACAGGTGGCGGACACTTTAAGGAAGGAGCAAGACCAAGAGAAGGCGGGAGACGAAGAACCTGCTCAAGGAGCGGAATGAAGTACGGTCGTGGCCGCACAGCGCCTCTAGAGCTAGCAGGGACAGCACCAGCACCCTCAGCGGCAGCACCAGCACCAGTAGTACCCCCAGTTGCAGCACCGCCAACTCCAGCACCCTTAGAAGCAGCAGCGCCAGCAGCACCTCCAGCGCCAACACCCCCAGCAGCTCCAGCTCCAGCCGGACCACCAGAAGACTCGACAGCCACAACTCCAGCACCTCCAGCAGCACCTGCTCTAGAAGCTTCACCAGCAGCTCCAGCACCACCAGCAGCTCCAGCACAAGGAGCACCCCCAGGCCCAGCAGCTCCAGTACCTCCAGTACGAGCACCTCCGAAACCCGTGGCACCAACACCCTCAGTAGCAGCAGAACCGCCAGCGCCAGCAGCACCTCCAGCTCCAGCAGCACGGCTCCAGCGCCGAGCAAACCACTCACGCAGCTCCTGAGGAGAGGGGAGCTCCCGCCGGGACGAAGCACCCGAGGGACCCCCAGACCCAGCACCGCCAGACTCCACACGAGTAGGCCTAGCACCCTGAGGCTCCGCAACCCCACGCTCAGCACCCCCAGACCCAGCACTCAAGGCTCAGCACCTCCAGACTCAGCACCCCCAGGCTCAGCACCCCCAGGCTCACCACCCCCAGGCTCAGCACCCCCAAACTCAGCACCCCCAGACTCAACACCAGAGTCAACATCTACCTTGACAGGCTCGACTGCGTCTACCTGGGACACACATGAGGGGGCAGGACCCTGAGGGGGAAGGGGGTCTACCGGGGGGGGACCTGGCGAGAGGAAGAGCGGCGGCGGGGGGAGGGGCGCAGTGCGGTAGGGGAAGAGACGGTAGTAAGGAACCGACTTGTCAAACGTGACGTCCTGGGAGGACAGAAGACGGCGCGAGGTGGGGTGGTAAAACTGCCAACCAGGCGCGTCAGGGGGGAAGCCAAGGAAGACGCAGGGAACAGCACGGGGGGACAGCTTGTCCGCAGACAAGTCGCGGACAAAAGCCCGAGATCCCCAGACACGAAACGCAGACGCATCGCCAACCTCCCTGTCCACCGCAGAGTAGGGGAGGTCTCTGGCAAGGAGACTCGGGGCTAAAGGTTGATCTGATGCGCCGCGTACTGAACCGCGAACAGCCACAGAAAATGGGGAGCAGCCGCATGAATCATGGACGTACGAGCGACGTCCATGACCATGCCAATGCGGCGCTCAGCAATCCCATTTTGCTGTGGAGAGGCCAGAAGCGTGAAGGTCTGGCGGATGCCCTGTGCACGACAGAAGGCTCCCAGAAGGGCAGAGGAAAACTCCCCGACTCTGTCAGAGTGCAGACGCAGAACAGGAAAGTCTGAGCCGAAACTCTCTCTGAGCTGGAGACGAGCTGCGCGGATCCAGTCGATCAATACCTCAGTGACGTCACCCTTGCTGCGCAAGGGGAAGACTGTGGTGTAACGCGAGTAGTCGTCAACCACCAACAGGAAGTAACGCTCGTGACCCTGGCCACGGATGCGGGCGGGGCCCCACACGTCCATGTGAAGAGTCTGCAACGGAGCCTCTGTCAAAGGAAACTCGGAGGAGTGAGGAGCGGCGCGCTGCCGCCCCTCGACGCAGGGAACGCAGGTAGGGGCAGGCCGGGGAGGAAGGGTATGGAGGGACCGGGGGAGACCAGAGACAAGGTAACGGGAGGCCATGCCTCGGAGACGAGGCAGGGAGGGGTGACCAAGGCGGTGGTGCCAGAGAAGAGTCCGGTGGGACAGGAGACGACACGAGCAGGGAGCAGACTCAGGACCAGACCTGGACGTTGCAGCAAACACCTGACCCGACGCAGCTACCTGACCAGACTGAGCAATCGGAGGAGACTCAGTAGTCAGTGTGTACAGGCTCGACCCCGACTGACGGGTAAACGTGGCCAAGTGTCGGCCTGTCCGAGCACACGTATAGTGGGTCGCCCGCTGACTTGCAGGAGTGAACTGGTCAACCCCCCTATCCTGTAGATCACGACCACTCACCAAGTTCGTAGAGAACGAGGGGAGGTAGAGACCTGACAGGGTGCCAGAGGGGGCCGCCAGACACGGTAAGACAGTAGAAAAGTGGGCAAGGATAGGATGTCAAACATTGTATGATGTGCTTGTTTAGGCTACAGTGGGTTAGCCTATAGTGGGTACACATTTCTAGGGTTAGGTTTGACCTATTTGTACCCAACACTCTCTCTAGTCATTGATTCTCGTTTCTGAATTTGACATGGTATTACGAGCCTAGGTTCCACCTAGGACCGAAACGATAGGGCCCACCGTTTCCGCTAGCCGCGCCCTCGTGCGCCGCCCTTTTTTTCCTGCGCCTCGAGCGCCTCGTTCTTAAGGCCCCCTAAGGCCCTCTGGCGTCGCCCCTTAAGGCCCCTCACGGCCCCTCGCGTCGCCCTCTTAAGGCCCCTTACGGCCCGGCGCTAGCCTCTCAAGGCCCCGTGTGGCCCCGCGCTAGCCTCTCACGGCCCCCGATCGGCCCCGCGCTAGCCTCCTAAGGCCCCCGTCGGCCCCGCGCTAGCCCCGCGCTAGCCTCCTAAGGCCCCCGATCGGCCCCTCGCTAGCCTCCTAAGGCCCCCGATCGGCCCCGCGCTAGCCTCCTAAGGCCCCCGTCGGCCCCGCGCTAGCCCCCTAAGGCCCCCGTCGGCCCCGCGCTAGCCTCTCACGGCCTCGCCCTCGCCCTGGACGGCCCCGCGCTCTCACTTAGCAGCCCCACCCGGCCCCGCGCTCGCCCCTCTAGGACCGAGCCGAACCGCGCGACCCGACCGAGCCGCGCGACCCGGCCGAGCCGCGCCGCCCTAGCTGAGCCGCGCCGCCCTAGCCGAGCCGCGCCGCCCTAGCCGAGCCGCGCCGCTCTACTGCTACTACCACTGCTGCTACTGCTACTCCTGCTACTACTACTGCTTCAGCTATGGCTAGCCCTACAGTTCTCTCGTTCGATACTGAGGGCCGCCCGATTAAGTTTGATACCTGGCTCGATGATCTGCACCTGTTCCTCCAGCTCACTGCCAGAGAGGATATCTCGCTGTACGATCACGCACTAGGCACAGTCCCTGCTCCTGCTACTACTGCTACCGCTACTGCTCGCTCGCAGTGGCAGACTCGAGATGCCCACGCCCGCTTTGCCATTCGCAACTCCCTGCCAGTCGATGAGCGTGAGCACTTCGGCCAGCATCAGACTGCGCAGGCCCTGTACACTGCTGTAGTTGCGCGCTACTCCTCCCCGGCCTCAGCTGCACTAGGCCGTCTCTCCCTTCCCTACCTGTTCCCCGACCTGTCCGCTTTCCAGACAGTCGCTGACCTCATCACTCACCTCCGTACTAGTGATGCCCGCTTCCGTGCAGCCATGCCCGCTGAGTTTTTGCGTCCAACCCTCCCCCGCTCTGGCTCACTCTCTACCACCTAGTCACCCGCCTCCCTGACACTCTGCGTACAGTCAGGGACCACTTCCTAGCTCGCTGCCCCACTGAGCTCACCATTGCCGCCCTAGAGAAGGAACTACTTGCAGCTGAGAAGAGTATTGTAGCTGTAGGTGCCTCTCGTGGCGACCCCCGCACCCCTTTCTTCGAGGGGTGTTCCCCCTCCCCCCTCCTCCCCTCTGTCGCCTCTGCTGCTGCTGTCGACCTTCTTGGTGCTGAGCAGGTCGGCTCTGCGTCCGCTCCCAGCGGGCGCCGCAGCGGCAAGGGCAGGGGAGGCAAGGGCGGTGGGGGTGACGGCGGGGGAGGCGGTGGTGGGGGTGGTGGCAGCGGCGGGGGCGGTGGCGGGGCTGGAGGGGCTAGTGGCAGCGGTGGGGGTGGTGGAGGCAGCGGCGGCGGCGGTGGCCGGGGTGGGGGCGGTGGTGGTGGCGGCAGTGGACGTGGCGGCGGCAGGGGCGGTGGTGGTCGTGGTGGAGGCGGCGGTGGTGGTCGTGGAGGCTCTGGCACTGGCCAGAGTGCGCAGCACCCTCAGTCCTCCCAGGAGCTTCGTGAGTGGTACTTACAGCACGGGGGTGGGGGGGTAAGCCTTAGCTGCACGTACGTCATCCGCACTGGTCGCCGCAAGGGACAGACGTGCGGGAGGGCGCACACTGCGCAGCGCTGCTTCTCTCGCCTAGATGATGCTTGGCGTGCTCAGTTTCCTGACGCTCCTGAGCTCCCTCAGTGGGCTGATCTCCTCAAGAAGGATATCGATATCTATGCTCTTGATTTTGATGTTATTCTCAAAGCAATGTATGCATTGACTATTAGTGGAGAGGAGGACCAGTACCTGAGTGTTCCGCCTGACCCAGGCATCCGCACGAGTGAGGCTGCCGCCCTAGGTGCTTGCGTGTCTGCTACCCCAGGTACTGGTGAGGCTACTGCTCTAGGTGCTTGTGTGTCCGCCACCCCAGGTACTACTGAGTCCACTGAGGCACTGCACACCTTCACTCTAGACTCAGGCGCTTCGCGCTGTTTCTTTCGTGACCGCACTGCTCTTGAGCCCCTTGCTCGACCAGTCGCAGTCTCGCTCGCTGACCCCTCTGGGGGTCCGGTTATTGCGACCTCCTCCACCCTCCTTCCTTGTCCTGCTGTCCCGTCGGGCACACTGTCAGGTCTTCATCTCCCCTCGTTCTCTACGAACTTGGTGGCGGGTTGTGCGCTTCAGGATGGGGGTGTTCACCAGTTCACCCCTGCCTACGAGCGCGTGACACACTGCACGTGTGCTCGGACGGGCCGTCACCTGGCTACCTTCACTCGGCAGCCGGGGTCGGACCTGTACACACTGACCACTGAGTCCCCTCAGGTAGCGGCGTCTGCGTCTGCGTCTGCGTCAGGTCAGCTGTCTGCCCCCTGCTCGTGTCGCTCTCTAGCGCACAAGACTGTCCTCTGGCACCACCGACTTGGTCACCCGTCAGTGCAACGCCTTCGGGGCATGCACGCCCGGTACCTTGTCTCTGGTCTTCCTCGGGTACTCCCTCCCCTCCCACCCTCCCTTGCTCCTCCTTGTCTTCCCTGTGTCGAGGGGCGGCAGCGCGCTGCCCCTCACTCCTCCTCGTTCCCCCCGACGACTGCTCCTTTGCAGACGCTCCACATGGACGTGTGGGGCCCAGCCCGCGTCCGTGGTCAGGGCCAGGAGAGGTACTTCTTGATCGTCGTTGACGACTACTCGCGCTACACCACGGTCTTCCCCTTGCGCACCAAGGGTGAAGTCCCTGATGTCCTGATCCCTTGGATCAGCAGAGCGCGTCTTCAGCTTCGAGAGCGTTTTCGCTCGGAGTTTCCTGTCCTGCGCTTGCACTCTGACAGAGGTGGCGAGTTCTCCTCCGACCTCTTGGCAGCCTACTGTGCTGAGCACGGCATTCGCCAGTCGTTCACGCTTCCGGCCTCTCCACAGCAGAATGGGGTTGCTGAGCGCCGCATTGGCTTGGTCATGGAGGTCGCTCGTACCTCCTTAGTCCACGCGGCTGCCCCCCACTTTCTGTGGCCGTTTGCGGTCCGGTACGCTGCGCATCAGCTCAACCTCTGGCCCCGTGTCTCCGCTCCGGAGACCTCGCCCACACTGCTGTGGACGGGGGAGGTTGGCGATGCGTCACGCTTCCGTGTCTGGGGATCCCGAGCTTTTGTTCGCGACACGTCTGCGGACAAGCTCTCCTCCCGCACTGCTCCCTGTGTCTTTCTTGGCTTTGCCCCGGATGCGTCTGGCTGGCAGTTTTACCACCCCGCCTCGCACCGCGTCTTCCTCTCTCAGGACGTCACTTTTAACGAGTCCGTGCCCTTCTACCGCCTCTTCCCCTACCGCACTGCCCCGCTCCCTCCCCCGCCTCTCTTCCTCGCGCCAGGTGCTGCAGTGGTAGACCCCCTCCCCCCTCAGGGTGCCGCTCCCTCAGGTGTCTCTCAGGTAGACCCGGTTGAGCCTGCCGAGGTAGCTGTCGACTCGCGTCCTGCTAGAGGTGCTGAGCCTGAGCGTGCGGAGCCTGAGCGTGCGGAGCCTGAGCGGGCGGAGCCTGGGGGTGCTGAGCCTGGGGGTGTTGAGACTGGGGGTGCTGAGCCTGGGGGTGCTGAGTCTGGAGGTACTGAGACTGGGGGTGCTGAGCCTGGGGGTGCTGGGTCTGAGGGTACTGAGCCTGGCGTTGCTGAGTCTGGGGGTACTGAGCCTGGTTGTGTTGCAGTTGACTGTGAGGCGCCTGGAGGACCTCCCTCTTCGCAGCAGCTCCGTGAGTGGTACTCACGGTACTGCAGCCTCCGGCGGGGTGCGTCTCGGGCTCGTGGTGCTACTGGAGTTGGTACTCGTGTTTCCCCACCACGGCGGGAGCCGCCCTCTTCCCCACAGCTTCGAGAGTGGTACGCTCGGCACATCAGTCTCCGGAGTGGAGCTGCTGGTGCTGGGGTCCCCGGAGTTGACGCTGTTGCGGGTGCTGCGGACCCTGGTGCTGGAGGTGTTGCTGCTGCTGGCGGTGCTGCTGGAGGTGCTGCTCGTACTGAGGACCCTGGTGCTGGAGGTGCTGCTGCTGCTGGTGGTGCTGCTGCTGGAGGTGCTGCTGCTGCTGCTGGAGTGGAGGACCCGGAGGGTGGAGCTTCTGCTGGTGCTGAGGACCCTGCCGCTGGAGCTTCTGTTGGTTCGAGAGTTGCTGCACGGCCACGGCCGTACTTCGTTCCGCTCCTTCAGCAGGTTCTTAGTCAGTGTCCTCCTCTCGCCTTAGAGTGTCCTCCGTCTGTCCAGTCACAGCCACAGTTACCGACTGCCTCCCCACTCCCTGTGCCTACTCCGTACACTGGTCCGACTGGAGGTCTAGCTGAGAGACGTGAGCCTGCTTCACGTCCTGTGTCCCCTGCGTCTCGTCGAGCGTCGCCTGTTCGTGTTTCTACCACTGCTAGTCGTGTCCAACGTCAGCGTCCTCCTGCTGTCCCAGGCACTCACCAGATGGCGCTTCGTCAGTCCACTGCTCCGCAGCGTGTCGCTCTCCCGTCGCCTCCTGCGTCCTCTCTTCCTGCGCTTGCTGACCCGGAGTCAGACACCCTTCGCGCTGCCAGTCCTACTGTCACACGTCTCCTCGCTACGGTTGTCACTGACCCTTCCTTTGAGTCCGCTGCTGCGTCTGCCTTAGTCACTGAGCTTGTCGACTTTGCAGCTGCGTGTCGTCTAGACTACGCTGCGAGTCTTGTTGCTGAGTCTGAGTCTGTCTGTCCTCCGTCCGTCGGGGGTGAGTGTGCTCTTGGCACGGACGTTCTTGAGGACAGGCAGGAGGAGGTTGGTTGCCTTGCCGCTGCTTTGCCCCATCTCGTGTCCATGCTCGTTGCCCCTGAGGGAGACCCGGATGCACCAGACATCCCGACCCCACGCTCTTACGCAGAGGCGATGGCCGGTCCCTACTCCTCTCAGTGGCAGTCAGCCATGGACACAGAGATGGCTTCCTGGAAGTCCACTGGCACCTACGTCGACGAGGTTCCCCCACCTGGGGCGAACATCGTCAGTGGCATGTGGATTTTCAGGGTGAAGCGGCCGCCGGGCTCTCCGCCTGTCTTCAAGGCGCGTTACGTTGCACGAGGCTTCAGTCAGCGAGAGGGAGTTGACTTCTTCCAGACCTTCTCCCTGACCCCGAAGATGACCACTCTTCGGGTTCTGCTACACGTCGCCGCTCAGCGTGACTACGAGCTCCACTCTCTAGACTTCAGCACAGCTTTCTTGCAGGGCAGCCTGCACGAGGAGATCTGGCTGCGCCGCCCACCTTGATTCACTGGGTCGTTCCCTCCTGGTACCCAGTGGAGCCTCCTGCGGCCAGTCTACGGTCTCCGCCAGGCGCCACGTGAGTGGCACGACACACTGAGGACTACACTTGCGGCTCTTGGGTTCGCTCCTTCTACTGCTGACCCGTCGCTGTTTCTACGCACCGACCCCTCGCTGCCGCCGTTCTACATCCTTGTGTACGTCGACGACTTGGTCTTTGCCACTTCTGACACAGTTGGTCTCGCTCACGTGAAGTCCGAGCTGCAGAAGAGACACACGTGCACAGACCTGGGTGAACTGACAAGCTATCTTGGCTTGCGGATCACCCGGGACAGAGCACGGCGCACCATCACCTTGACTCAGTCACACATGGTGCAGCAGGTCCTTCAGCGCTTCGGGTTCACGTACTCCTCGCCTCAGTCCACTCCTCTGCCTACGGGACACTCGCTCTCAGCTCTGCCTTCGGATGAGTCCGTAGAGCCGAGTGGTCCGTATCCAGAGCTTGTGGGCTGCCTCATGTACCTGATGACCTGCACTCGACCTGACCTTGCATACCCTCTCAGCATCTTAGCACGCTATGTCGCTCCCGGCCGTCACCGGAAGGAGCACATGGATGCAGCTAAGAGGGTGTTGCGCTACTTGTGCAGTACGTCGGGCATGGGGCTAGTGCTTGGAGGGCGAGACTGGCCTATTCTCACTGGGCACTCAGACGCTTCCTGGGCAGACGACCAGGCTACTCAGCGGTCGTCCCAGGGTTACACCTTCAGTCTTGGCTCTGGCTCTGTCTCTTGGCGTTCTACTCGCTCTTCTTCTGTTCTCAGCTCCAGCTGTGAGGCTGAGATCTACGCCACAGCCATGGCTGCCCAGGAGCTTTGCTGGCTCACCTACCTGCTGACTGACCTTGGAGAGCAGCCTCGTTCTCCTCCAGTGCTGTACGTCGACAACAAGGCCACCATTGCCTTGTGTGGGGAGCACAGACTGGAGCACAGGACGAAGCACATTGCTCTGCGCTACTTTCTTGCTCGAGAGCTGCAGCAGCGAGGTCAGCTTTGTCTGCGTTACGTGGCCACTCGGGCCAACACTGCTGACGTGTTCACCAAGGCGCTTCAGCCTTGTGACCATCAGCGCTTCTGTACTGTTCTAGGCCTCGTGCCTACTGTCCCTCATTTGCTCACTTCTTGACTTTGCTTGTACAGTGATCTCTACATATATATACCTGCATGCTTACTCTTGCTAGGTTGTGATTACTGTATCTCTTGTTCTTTTATAAATCTGCATGTGAACTGGTCTTGTGACCGCTTGCTTGTGCTCGGAACTTGTGTGGTATCCTTGAGATCCACCCTGAGCTTTGTTTTGCTTTGACTGGTCTTGTGACCCCTTGTTCTCCCCCACTTTGCCTATGGGGGTGTGTCAAACATTGTATGATGTGCTTGTTTAGGCTACAGTGGGTTAGCCTATAGTGGGTACACATTTCTAGGGTTAGGTTTGACCTATTTGTACCCAACACTCATTCTAGTCATTGATTCTCGTTTCTGAATCTGACATAGGACCCCCAGAGGAGTCCGCCAGGGAGACTGTAACTGGCCGACTAAGCGGCGTAAGCGTGGTGCGGTCTCGAAAGAAGGAGCGGGAAGCACCCGAGTCAAGGGTGAAGGTGTGTAAGGCCTGACCGACGTGGTACCTGAGAGAGCGGACTCACCAGCACCTGGGGCAGCAGACGCACTAGCACCTAGAGCAGCAGCCTCACCAGCACCTAGAGCAACAGCCTCAATGCCCGGGTCAGGCGGAACACACAGGTAACAGTCACCCTCATCACTAGTAGACACAACATATATGGCAGCAAGAATTTCATCATAATCCAGATCAAAGATAGCAACCCCCAACCTAAGCAGCTCGCCCCAGCGGGGGATCTCAGTGGCGTCAGGGAACTGGAGACGCCAAGCGTCCGTCAAGCGGCCGAAGCAGCGCTGGGTGGTGTGTGGTCCACCGCACGGCTCACCAGTGCGGTCGCCGGTACGCAAGACGTAGGCACAAGGACCAGCACCCCCACCCCGCTGACGCGCAGCGTACCACTCACGAAGCTGCTGGGGTGGCGGGGTCTCACGAGTGCGCTGCTGTTGCTGGCGCTGACCACCACCGAAGCGGCCCCGCTGCGCAGAGCCACCCGGACCAGCTCCACCTCCGCCGCCGCCACCTCCGCCACCGCCGCCACCGCCTCCTCCTCCGCTCCCGCCGCCGCCTCCGCCTCCACCGCCGCCACCGAAGCCCCCACCCCCGCCACCACTCCCACCGCCACCCCCACTCCCTCCGCCGCCTCCACCGCCACCTCCACTGCCCCCGCCAGCCCCTCCAGCGCCCTTGCCCCCCTTGCTGTGAGGATCTAGGATCGAGCTCAAAAAAGAGAATTGTAATTGAATGATCAACTGGGTAAAACGGGAGGCTATATATAGGCTCGACACAAGGCCCAGTAACCAGGTGTTATGCGAAGGTTCCGTGGGTCGCGAAGCGTCCCGAACAGATCCTTCCCGAGTTCGGTAGAAGGCAATTCGGTGGCAACCGAAAAGCCAGAATTCGGTGCACGCAACCTAGCTCGGTGCTATAACTATAATAAAATATAGGAAAGCACCTAGCCTAGGAAATCAAGCAATTCATGCATGCATATAATTATCGTATGCTAGAAATAGCATGATAAAGTAAAGGCAAGCAAGCATAGCTGGCATAAGCCGTCGTACACTCACACGTCCCCCCCTCAAAGCTGGGTGGCGTGAGATACACCCTGCTTGACAAGATAGTCCTTGAGAGCACGGCGTGCGTTGCCCATATATGCTTCTGCAACCCAACTGTCCTCAGTAGGGTCGTATCCCTTCCAGCGTATCGGGAACTCGAGGGTCTTGCCGCCGCGGCGCTGATGAGTGAGAACGCGCTCCACTTCGTACTCTGGTTCATCCTGTACAAGAACCGGTGGTGGTGGCGGTAGCTGCCGTCCCTGGAACTGTTGGTTGGGGTCCTTGTAGGGCTTCAGTAGCTGAACATGGAAAGCGTTGTGAAGCTTCCATGTATCTGGTAAGCGCAAGCGGAATGTAACTGGTGTCACCTGTGCCTCAACGAGAAAAGGACCACAGAAGCGAGGCCAGAGTTTGGATGGGAGGTGAGACAGATTCAAGTTGCGCGTGTCAAGAAGCACCTGATCTCCGACTGCTACTGAGTGATCTCGTCGCTGACGATCGGCATACTGCTTCTGGGAGGTCTGCATCGTGGTGAGTCGTCGTTGAGTCTTCTCCCATAGCTGCTCCATGGTGGTGACGAAGTCATGTGCTGCTTGGACGTGTGCCGGTGTGGTTGGCTGCTGTGGTGTGAATGGTTCCCGTCCGTAATACAGGAAGAAAGGAGTTTTCCCTGTGGCCGCATGTGATGCGTTGTTGTAAGCGAACTCTAGGGTCGGTAACAGTGTGTCCCATTGGCTGACATCGTCCTTGCAAGCTGTGCGTAGTAACTGTTCAACCACTTGATTGAGTTGCTCTGTCTGTCCGTCAGTCTGGGGGTGGTATGCTTAAGACATTGCAAGCTTTGTCCCCAACAATCCCATGAGCTCCTTCCAGAACTTACTGGTGAGTTTTGGGTCTCTGTCTGAGATGAGTGTAGCGGGGATGCCGTGGATGGTGATGATGCGGTCGAAGAAGAGGCGAGCAGTTGCTTCAGCTGTAGCTGTGGTGTTGGTCGGTATGAAGTGACCCATTTTGTGAGAAACTGAACAAGAATGAAATGACTAAGGGAAAGTTGGGTACAAGTACAAACCCTAGAAAGCTGTACCCCATATGTGCTACCCCACTATAGCCTACAGTAGCTATGTCATATAAATCTGACACACCCCCATAGGCAAAGTGGGGGAGAACAAGGGGTCACAAGACCAGTCAAGCAAAGCAAAGCAGCTCAGGGTGGATCACAAAGTCACCACACATTCCGAGCACAAGTTCAAGGCCACAAGGCCAGTTCACATGCAGGATTACACATATATATATAAGGCTAGACAAGCAAGAGCAGATGTATATATATATATATATATATATGCAACAGTACAAACAAGGTCAAGGGGTGAGCAAGTGAGGCAAGGTAGGCACAAGACCCAGCTGAGTACAGAAGCGCTGATGATCACAAGGTGCAAGTGACTTGGTGAAAATATCAGCAATGTTGGCCTCAGAGGCCACGTACGCAAGGCGCAGCTGACCACGCTGCTGTAGCTCACGAGCAAAGAAGTAGCGGAGAGCAATGTGCTTCGTTCTGTGCTCCATTCTCTGCTCTCGACACAAGGCCAGCATGGCCTTGTTGTCTACGTACAGCACTGGAGGAGAACGAGGCGGCTCTCCGAGGTCAGTCAACAGGTAGGTGAGCCAGAGAAGCTCCTGTGCAGCCATGGTCCTGGCGTAGATCTCAGCCTCACAACTGGAGCCGAGAACAGAAGACGAGCGGGTAGCCCGCCACGAAACAGAGCCGGAACCAAGGCTGAAGGTGTAACCTTGTGACGACTGCTGCGTAGCCTAGTCGTCAGCCCAAGAAGCGTCTGCGTGCCCAGTGAGGACCACCGGACTCTGCCCTCCAAGCACAAGCCCCATGCCCGACGTACTGCACAAGTAGCGCAACACCCTCTTCGCTGCAGCCATGTGCTCCGGTCTGTGTCTCCCAGGAGCAACATAGCGTGCGAGAATGCTAAGAGGGTATGCAAGGTCAGGTCGTGTGCAGGTCGTCAGGTACATGAGGCAGCCAACAAGCTCTGGGTACGGGCCACTCGACTCTACGGACTCATCCGAAGGCGGAGCTGAGAGCAAGTGGGGAGTAGGCAGAGGAGTGGCCTGAGGCGAGGAGTACGTGAAGCCGAAGCGCTGAAGGACCTGCTGCACCATGTGTCATTGAGTCAGGGTAATGGTGCGGCGTGCTCTGTCCTGGGTGATCTGTAGGCCAAGGTAGCTGCGCAGTTCACCCAGGTCTGTGCACGTGTGTCTCTTCTGCAGCTTGGACTTCACGTGGGCGAGTCCAGCAGTGTCAGCTGTGGCAAAGACCAAGTCGTCGACGTACACGAGGATGTAGAACGGCGGCAAAGAGGTGTCGGTGCGCAGAAAGAGCGACGGATCCGCAGTAGAGGGAGCAAACCCAAGAGCCGCAAGTGTAGTCCTCAGTGTGTTGTGCCACTCACGCGGTGCCTGGCGGAGATCGTAGACTGGCCGCCGAAGGCTCCACTGGGTGCCAGGAGGAAAAGACCTAGTGAAGCTAGGTGGGCGACGCAGCCAGATCTCCTCGTGCAGGCTGCCCTGCAAGAAAGCAGTGCTGAAGTCAAGAGAGTGCAGCTCGTAGTCACAGTGAGCAGCTATGTGCAGCACTACCCGAAGAGTGGTCATCTTTGGGGTGGGAGAGAAGGTCTGAAAGTAGTCAACTCCCTGCCGTTGACTGAAGCCACGAGCCACGTAACGCGCCTTGAAGACAGGCGGAGAACCCGGCGGCCGCTTCAACCTGAAAATCCACATGCCACTAACGATGTTAGCCCCAAGCAGGGGAACCTCGTCAACGTAGGTGCCTGTGGACTTCCACGAAGCCATCTTTGTGTCCATAGCTCCCTGCGACTGAGAGGAGTAGGGACCCTCTATCGCCTCCGCGTAAGAGCGCGGAGTCGGGATGTCAAGTGCATCCGGGCTCCCTCTGGGGTAAGAAGTACGGACACGAGATGAGGTGAAGCAGCAGCCAAACACTGGAACTCCTCCTGTCTGTCCTCAAGGACGTCCGTGCCAAGGGCACACTCACCTCCGACGGACGGAGGACAGACAGACTCAGACTCAGCGACAAGACTAGCAGCGTAGTCTATACGACAGCGAGCAGCAAAGTCGACGAGCTCAGCAACTAGGGCAGACGCAGCAGCGGACTCAAAGGAAGGGTTAGTGACGACAGTAGCAAGGAGACGCATGACAATAGGACTGGCAGCACGAAGAGAGTCCGACTCCGGGTCGGCAAGAGCAGGACGAGAGGACTCAGGAGGAGAAGGCAAAGGGGCACGCAGAGGAGCAGTGGACGGACGTAGAGACATCCGGTGCGTGCCAGGGACAGGAGGAGGACGCTGACGCGAACCACGACCACTAGTGCAAGCAGGACGGACAGGCGACGCAGGGCGAGACGCAGGCTCACGACGCTCAGCAAGACCTCCAGTAGGACCAGTGTAGGGAGAAGGAGCAGGCAGTGGGGAGGCCGGCTGGAATTGTACTTGTGACGGGACAGGCTGTGGACACTCTAAGGGAGGAGGAGGACCAGTAGAAGGCGGAAGACCAAGAACTTGCTGAAGGAGCGGAATGAAGTACGGCCGAGGACGCGCGGCGACACCAGACACAGTAGGGACAGCACCAGTACCCTTAGTGGTAGCACCAGCGCCAGCAGCACCTCCAGCTCCAGCACCCCCAGTAACTCCAGTAGCTCCAGGACCTCTAGCAGCACTAGTAGCACCCCCAGCAGGACCGCCTCCAGGACCGACAGCAGCAGCCTCACCGCCAACACCCTCAGCAGCTCCAGCTCCAGTCGTACCCGCAGGCCCAGCAGCTCCAGTACTCCCAGTACGAGCACCTCCGGGACCCGCGATACCAGCACCCTCAGTACCCGAAGAAACTCCAGCTCCAGCAGCACGGCTCCAGCGCCGGGCAAACCACTCGCGCAGCTCCTGTGGAGAGAGTGGCTCCCGCCGAGACGAAGCACCCGGAGCACCTCCAGGCACAGTACCTCCAGACGCGACACGAGCAGGCCCAGCACCCTTAGGCTCCGCACCTCCAGGCGTAGCACCCCCAGGCCCAGCACCCCCAGTCGTAGCACCCCCAGGCTCAGCACCCCCAGGCTCAGCATCCCCAGGCTCAGCACCCCCAGTAGTAGCACCCTCAGGCTCAGCACCCCCAGGCGTAGCACCCACACGCTCAGCACCCCCAGAGTCAGCACCCCCAGGCTCAGCACCCTCAGCAGCACCAGAGTCACCAGCAAACTTAACAGGCTCGACTGCGTCTGCCTGAGACACACCTGAAGGGGCAGGACCCTAAGGGGGGAGGGGGTCTACCGGGGGGGGACCTGGCACAAGGAAGAGCGGTGGCGGGGGGAGGGACGGAGTGCGGTAGGGGAAGAGGCGGTAGTAGGGGACCGACTCGTCAAACGTGACGTCCTGGGAGGACAAAACACGGCGAGAGGTGGGGTGGTAGAACTGCCACCCTGGCGCGTCAGGGGGGAAGCCAAGGAAGACGCAAGGAGCAGCACGAGGGGACAGCTTGTCCGCAGACAAGTCGCGGACAAACGCCCGAGATCCCCAGACACGGAACGCAGACGCATCGCCAACCTTCCCCGTCCACAGCAAAGCTGGGGAGGTCTCCGGCATGGAGACCCTGGGGTGAAGGTTGATCTGATGCGCCGCGTACCGAACCGCAAACCACAGAAAATGGGGGGCAGCTTCATGCATCATGGACGTACGGGCGACGTCCATGACCATGCCAATGCGGCGCTCAGCAATCCCATTTTGCTGTGGAGAGTCCGGAAGCGTGAAGGTCTGGCGGATGCCTCGTGCACGACAGTAGGCTTGCAGAAGGCCCGAGGAGAACTCTCCGCCTCTGTCAGAGTGCAGACGCAGAACAGGAAAGTCCGAGCCGAAGCTCTGCCTGAGCTGGAGACGAGCTGCGCGGATCCAGTCGATCAACACCACAGTGACATCACCCTTGCTGCGCAAGGGGAAGACTGTGGTGTAACGCGAGTAGTCGTCAACCACCAGTAGGAAGTAGCGCTCGTGACCCTGTCCACAGACTCGGGTCGGGCCCCACACGTCCATGTGAAGCGTCTGCAGCGGGGCCTCTGTCGGAGGAAACTGAGAGGAGTGAGGGGCAGCCCGCTGGCGCCCCTCGACACAGGGGACGCAGGTAGGGCCAGGCCCCGGAGGAAGGGGAGGGAGGGACCGGGGAAGACCAGAGACAAGGACACGGGAGGCCATGCCTCGGAGACGAAGCAGGGAGGGGTGACCAAGGCGGTGGTGCCAGAGGAGAGTCTCGTGAGACAGGAGGCGACACGAGCAGGGGGCAGACTCAGGACCAGACCTGGACGCTGCAGCAAACACCTGACCCGACGCAGCTACCTGACCAGACGCAGTGACTGGAGGAGACGCAGTGGTCAGTGTGTACAGGCTCGACCCCGGCCGACGTATAAACGTGGCCAGGTGTCGGCCTGTCCGAGCGTCCGTGCAGTGGGTCACCCGCTGACTCGCAGGAGTGAACTGGTGAACCCCCGCATCCTGTAGGTCAGCACCACTCACCAAGTTCGTAGAGAACGAGGGGAGGTAAAGACCAGACAGGGTGCCAGAGGGGGCCGCTGGACACGGGAGGATAGTGGAGAAGTGAGCAAGGACAGGACCCCCAGAGGGGTCTGCCAGAGAGAGTGCAACTGGCCGGCCAAGCGGCGTGAGTGTGGTGCGGTCTCGAAAGAAGGAGCAAGAAGCCCCCGAGTCAAGGGTGAAGGTGTGGGAGGCTGAAGCCGACAAAGTACCTAAGAGAGCAAACTCACCAGCACCTGAGGGAGCAGACGCACGACCACCTAGAGCAGCAGCCTCGCTAGCACCTAGAGCAGCAGCCTCACCAGTACCTAGAGGAGCAGTCTCAATGCCCGGGTCGGGCGGAAAACACCCGTAACAGTCACCCTCATCACTAATAGTCACAGCATACATGGCAGCAAGAATAGCATCAAAGTCAAGGTCAAAGACAGCCACTCCCGCCCCAGACAGCTCGCCCCAGCGGGGGATCTCAGTGGCCTCAGGGTGACTATGCTCTTTTTTGTTGCTAGGAGGGCCTTCTCGAGGAGGTCAACGGTGAGAGTGGTGGGGCAAACTGAGAGGAAGTGGTCCCTGACTACGCGAAGGGAGTCAGGGAGCCGGGTGACTATGTAGTAGAGGGTGATGTACATGGGGGGGGGGGGGGGGGTTCTTGGCGCAGAAGTCAGCAGGAAGCGCAGCGCGGTAGCGAGTGTCACTAGTGCAGAGGTGCGTAATGAGGTCAGCGACTGTGGGAAAGGCAGCAAGGTCAGGGAAGAGGTACGGTAGCATGAGGCGGCTCAGTGCAGCAGTGGCAGGGGAGGAGTAGTGCGCAACTACAGCGTCGTACAAGGTCTGAGCACTCTTGTATTGGCTAAAGTGCGCACGCTCAGAGGTAGGCAGGTGGCGATGCACAGCAAGACGTGCAGCAGCATCGCGTGTGGCCCACTGTGAGCGAACAGTGGCGTCGGCATCAGCAGTAGGGGCAGGAGAGGCACTCGAGGTGAGGTCAAAGAGGGAGAGACCGTCTGCCCTATCGCACTGTAGGAAAAGCTGCAGGTCATCTACCCAGACGTCAAAGTCAATGGCCCTACCCTCAGCATCAAAAGCGAGGACACTAGGGGTAGCCATGATAGCAGTAGACTAGCAGCGCGAACATTAGGGTAAGGGCAGTGCAGTGACAGAGGCGCTGCTCTTACCGGACAGGGTGGCTCGGGCGGCTCGGCGGCTTGGCAACTCGGCGGCTCGGGCGGCTTGGCGGTATGGCGGCTCAGTAGCAACTGCGGCTCGGCGACTCGGCGGCTCGGGCGGCTCGGGCGACTCGGCGGTACAGTGGCTCGGCAGCAACTGCAGCTCGGCGCCTCGGGCGGCTCGGGTGGATCGGGTGGCTCGGTGGTGACAGCGGGGCCGCGTGGGGACAGCGGCGGGGCTGGGTGGAGCGGCGGCGGGGCCGAATGGAGCGGCGTCGGGGCCGGGTGGAGCGGCGTCGGGGCCGGGTGGAGCGGCGTCGGGGCCGGGAAGGGCAGCTCCGGGGCCGCAGGGGTAGGCGACGGGGCCAGCAGAGGCGGCGCCGACGCAGGGAAGGGCGGCGCCGGCGGCTCGGTGGTGACGGCGGGGCCGCGTGGGGACTGCGGCGGGGCCGGGTGGAGCGGCGTCGAGGCCGGGTGGAGCGGCGTCGGGGCCAGTAGAGGCGGCGCCGAGGCCGGGAAGGGCAGCTCCGGGGCCGCAAGGGTAGGCGACGGGGCCAGCAGAGGCGGCGCCGAGGCAGGGAAGGGCGGCGCCGGGGCCGCAGGGGTAGGCGACGGGGCCGCTAGGGCGACTAGGAGGGGGGGGGTCGCGAGGGCGGCTTGAAGAGGCCGCGAGGGCGGCTAGAAAGGGCCGCGAGGGCGGCGTGAAAGGGCCGCGAGGGCGGCGCGACGCGACGGAGCCGCGAGGGCGGCGGATCGGGGCCGCGAGGGCGGCGCGACGTGGTCGCTAGGGCGGCACGACGTGAAGGGGCCGCGAGGGCGACGCGACGGGGCCGCAAGCGCAACGCGATAGGGTCGAAAGGGCGACTCGACGGGGCCGTGAGAGGGGAGCGCGACTCTGGCAGTGTAGAGCGCGCTCCGGGTAGGAAAAAAAAGGTGGTGGGCCCTGGGAACAGTTCCCACAGGGGAACCTGCTCGATACCATGAGAAACTGAACGAGAATGAAATGACTAAGGGAAAGTTGGGTACAAGTACAAACCCTAGAAAGCTGTACCCCATATGTGCTACCCCACTATAGCCTACAGTAGCTATGTCATATAAATCTGACATTTTGGAGAACTTATCGATCACCACGAGGATGGAATCATGTCCACGTGAGGTCGAAGGAAGTCTTGTGATGGAGTCGAGGCTAACGACCTGCCATGGCTGCTCCGGTACAGGTAGAGGCTGAAGTAACCCTGCTTTTTTCTGCTTGCTACTCTTCATCCGCTGGCACGTGTCGCAAGAGGTGACGAACTGCTGCACGTCTGCTGTCATCCCGGGCCAATAGTAATACTTCGCTATCCCTGCTAACGTCTTGTTGCTCCCGAAATGTCCCGCGTAAGGTACGTCGTGAAACTCTTCCAATAGGATCTGCCGTAGCGGGGCGTAATTCGGTACCCAAATCTTTCCTTAACCCTTCCTTACAGCTAAGTCTTTCTCCCACTGTAACAACTTCTTGGTCTCTGCTGTAGCGATTTCTGCGTACACGGAGTACCCATGTTGGAATAGACCCTTGAGCAGAGGGTTCATCCCGTCGAGCTGGATGCCTGCTACATGTCCGGGGCGGCTCAACGCATCTGCCTTGTTGTGTAGCCCGGGCTTGTAGACGATGTCGTAGCGGAAGTGAGTTTCCAGGAAGTCCACCCCCCCGCACCTGTCGCCGTGAGAGCGTCGGCTGCGACTTCAGGTATTTGAGACTGCAGTGGTCAGTATAGACTGTAGTCTTGGCTCCCTCTAGGTAACACCTCCACGCCTTGAAGGCTATGACTATCGCTAAGGCTTCCTTGTCATGGATGGGGTAGTTCAGTTCTGCTCCGTGTAGCTGTCAAATTATATGATTTATATAATTTAGGTTTAGGTTTTGTAGGGGTGTTTCTTAGGGGGTACAACTTTTCTCTCGTCACTTTTGTACCCCATGCCCCAAACTAGTCGACATCATTCCTCTCTCACCTTGACATGGTATCAGAGCTCAGCCCCACTCCCCCCACCGCCGCTCTTCCTCGCACCAGGTGCTGCTGTGGTAGACCCCCTCCCCCCTCAGGGTGCCGCTCCCTCAGGTGTGTCCCAGGTAGACCCGGTTGACCCTGTTGAGGTAGCTGTCGAGTCCCGCCCTGCCAGAGGTGCTGAGCCTGAGAGTGCGGAGCCTGACAGTCCCGAGCCTGGGGGTGCGGAGCCTGGGGGTACTGAGCCTGGGGGTGCGGAGCCTGGGGGTGTGGCGACTGGGGGTGCTGCGTCTGGGGGTGTTGAGCCTGAGCGCACTACGTCTGGAGGAGCTCTCTCCTCCCAGCAGCTGCAGGAGAGGTACCTACAGTACTGCCGCCTCCGGAGCGGAGCTTCTGGAGCTCGTCCCAGTACTTCCCCTCCTGCCCAGGAGCTCCCCCCCATTCAGCAGATCCGAGAGTGGTACGCGCGGCGCTGCAGTCTCCGGAGTGGTGCCCCTGGTGCTGAGGACCTGGACGTTGGCGTTGTCGCTGGTGCTGAGGACCCGGGCGTTGGAGCTGCTGCTGGTGCTGCGGACCCGGGCGCTGGTGTTGTCACTGGTGCTGCGGACCCGGGCGTTGGAGCTGCTGCTGGTGCTGCGGACCCGGACACTGGCGTTGTCGCTGGTGCTGAGGACCCGGACGTTGGCGTTGTCGCAGGTGCTGAGGACCCGGGCGTTGGAGCTGCTGCTGGTGCTGAGGACCCGGACGTTGGCGTTGTCGCTGGTGCTGAGGACCCGGGCGTTGGAGCTGCTGCTGGTGCTGCGGACCCGGACGTTGGCGTTGTCGCTGGTGCTGAGGACCCCGCCGCTGCTGTCTCTACTGGTTCTGGAGCCGCTACGCGGCCGCGACCCTACTTTGTCCCGCTCCTTCAGCAGGTTCTTGGTCTCACGCCAGTCCAGTCGCAGTCACAGTTACCGCCCGCCTCCCCTCTCCCTGGTCCCTCTCCCTACACTGGTCCCACGGGAGGCCTTACTGAGCGTCGTGCGCCTGAGTCACGTCCAGCGTCGCCTGTTCGTACTGCGCGCACCGGTCGTCGTGCCCCGCGTGAGCGTCCTCCTCCTGTCCCGGGCACTCACTACATGACTCTGCGTCCCTCCACTACTCCGCAGCGTGTCCCGCTGCCGTCTCCTCCTGAGTCTTCGCTGCCTACTCTTCCTGACCCGGAGTCTGACTCCCGTCGTGCTGCCAGTCCCACTGTCACGCTTTTTCTCGCTACTGTCGTCACTGACCCGTCTTTTGAGTCCGCTGCAACGTCTGCTCTGGTCGCTGAGCTGGTTGACTTTGCTTCTCGCTGTCGCCTGGACTACGCTGCTAGCCTAGTTGCTGAGTCTGAGTCAGCCTGTCCTCCGTCCGTCGGGGGTGAGTGTGCTCTTGGCACGGACGTCCTTGAGGACAGACAGGAGGAGTTTCACTGCTTTGCTGCTGGTGTGCCTCATCTCGTGTCCATGCTTGTTGCCCCTGAGGGAGACCCGGATGCACCAGACATCCCGACCCCGCGCTCCTACACTGAGGCGATGGCGGGTCCCTACTCCTCTCAGTGGCAGACAGCCATGGACGCAGAGATGGCTTCCTGGAAGTCCACTGGCACTTACGTCGACGAGGTTCCCCCTCCTGGGGCAAACATTGTCAGTGGCATGTGGATTTTCAGGGTGAAGCGACCGCCGGGTTCTCCGCCTGTCTTCAAGGCGCGCTACGTGGCTAGGGGCTTCAGTCAGCGAGAGGGAGTCGACTTCTTTCAGACCTTCTCCCCCACCCCGAAGATGACTACTCTTCGGGTGCTGCTGCACATAGCCGCTCAGCGCGACTACGAGCTTCACTCTCTTGACTTCAGCACAGCTTTCTTGCAGGGCAGCCTGCACGAGGAGATCTGGCTGCGCCGCCCTCCTGGCTTCACTGGGTCGGTTCCCCCTGGCACCCTGTGGAGGCTTCAGCGGCCGGTCTACGGTCTCCGCCAGGCACCGCGTGAGTGGCACGACACACTGAGCACGACACTTGCGGCTCTTGGGTTTGCTCCCTCTACTGCTGACCCGTCGCTGTTTCTACGCACCGACACCTCGCTGCCGCCGTTCTACATCCTCGTGTACGTCGACGACTTGGTCTTTGCCACAGCGGACAGAGCTGGTCTCGCCCACGTGAAGTTGGAGCTGCAGAAGAGACACACGTGCACAGACCTGGGTGAACTGTCAAGCTACCTTGGCTTGCGGATCACCCGGGACAGAGCACGGCGCACCATCACCCTGACTCAGTCACACATGGTGCAGCAGGTCCTTCAGCGCTTCCGCTTCACGTACTCCTCGCCTCAGCCCACTCCTCTGCCTACGGGACACTCGCTCTCAGCTCTGCCTTCGGATGAGTCCGTAGAGCCGAGTGGCCCGTATCCAGAGCTTGTGGGTTGCCTCATGTACCTGATGACCTGCACACGACCTGACCTTGCATACCCTCTTAGCATCCTTGCACGCTATGTCGCTCCCGGCCGTCACCGGAAGGAGCACATGGATGCAGCTAAGAGGGTGTTGCGCTACTTGTGCAGTACGTCGGGCATGGGGCTAGTGCTTGGAGGGCGAGACCGGCCTGTTCTCACAGGGCACTCAGACGCTTCTTGGGCAGACGACCAGGCTACTCAGCGGTCGTCACAGGGTTACACCTTCAGCCTTGGCTCAGGCTCAGTTTCCTGGCGTTCTACACGCTCTTCTTCTGTTCTCAGCTCCAGTTGTGAGGCTGAGATCTACGCCACAGCCATGGCTGCCCAGGAGCTACGCTGGCTGACCTACCTGCTGACCGACCTTGGAGAGCGGCCTGGTTCTCCTCCAGTGCTGTACGTCGACAACAAGGCTGCCATTGCCTTGTGTCAGGAGCACAGACTGGAGCACAGAACGAAGCACATTGCTCTGCGGTACTTTCTTGCTCGAGAGCTGCAGCAGCGTGGTCAGCTTTGTCTGCGTTACGTGGCCACTGAGGCCAACACTGCTGATGTGTTCACCAAGGCGCTTCCGCCTGTTGACCATCAGCGCTTTTGCACTCTGCTAGGCCTTGTGCCTACTGGACCTCACTTGCTTACTTCTTGACCCTGCTTGTACTGTGATCACTATATATATATATATGCCTGCATGTTTACTTTTGCTAGGATGTGATCACTGTATCTCTTGCTGTGTTATAAACCTGTATGTGAACTGGTCTTGTGACCCCTGTTAGGTTTGGCTATCCCCCTACTTCACCTATGGGGGTGTGTCAAATTATATGATTTATATAATTTAGGTTTAGGTTTTGTAGGGGTGTTTCTTAGGGGGTACAACTTTTCTCTCGTCACTTTTGTACCCCATGCCCCAAACTAGTCGACATCATTCCTCTCTCACCTTGACAGTAGCTTCTTACTGAGGTAGGCGATGGGCTGCAAACCGCGTCCGTGATCCTGCATCAGTACTGCTCCGACTGCTTGGTCACTAGCGTCTGCTTCCACCACGTAGTCCTTGTCTGGATCCGGCAAGATGAGTACTGGCGCTGTAGACAGTGCTGTCTGTAGCTGCTCCATGGCTTGCTGATGAAGGGTATCCCATTTGTAGGGCGTATCCTTTTTCAGTAGGTCGGTTAGTGGCGCTGCTATCTTAGCGTATTGCGGCACGAACCTGTTGTAGTAGTTGGCGAAGCCTAGGAACTGCTGTAACTCCTTCACGTTCTCTGGTACTTTCCACTTCTTGACGGCTTCGATCTTCCGTGGGTCCACGTGTACGCCCTCGGCACTCACCATGTGCCCGAGAAAGTGCACCTTCTTCAGGGCGAGGTCGCTCTTCGACAGCTTCACGTAGAACTTGTTTTTCCGCAGGATCTCGAACACCTTCCGTAGATGCTCCACATGCTCCTCATGTTCTTGGAGTAGATGAGAATGTCGTCCAGGTACACCACCACGCATTCGTCCAATAGGGGCCGTAAGATGTGATTCATCTGTCAGAATAATATATAAATCTATATATTGTTTTGTAATTGCCTGTAGTGTAGACTAGTGTAGTTATATAATGTTCTGTTTTGGTGGTGCACCTTTCATCTTGCCTATATGTACTGCTCGCTCTATAGTGAAACCACTCTTCTTCTCTTTTCAATTTTCTCGACTCTCCTAAACTTACTCGAACTCAACTAGCTATGGCTCCTTAGCCTAGCTAAGCTTCTGACATCATCTCCGCCTGGAACGTTGCTGGTGCATTGCAGAGTCCGATCGGCATCACCAAGTATTCGTAGGAGCCGTATCTGGTACAGAACGCCGTCTTGTGGATCGAATTGTCCGCCATCTTGATCTGCCTGTAACCCGACCGTAGGTCCAGCTTCGAAAAGACTGTTGCACCACGCAATTGGTCCAGTAGGTTGTCTATGCGCGGTATGGAGTATTTGATTTTTGTTGTCTGTTTGTTCAGTGCGCGGTAGTCGATGCACATCCGTAGACTGCCATCTGGTTTTGGAGTGAAGAGAACTGGTGCACCGTAGGGAGAGGTGGATGGGTGGATCAGTTGTCTGTCCAGTAGACACTCTATCTGTTTCTTCATGTCTGTCAGCTCAGACGGACTCAGTCGGTATGGTGCACGTGAGACGGGTTTCGCACCTGGTTCCTCCATGACCTCGTGCTCGTAGGTGCGCGCTGGAGGTACGCTTGCGGGTAGGTCGTCGGGCATTATATCCTTGTACTGCTCCAAGACCTCCTTCACTGCTGTAGGTAGCTCCGAACTCGGCTTCTCCTCCTGTGCTGGTGCCATAACCAGTGCTAAGTAACCCGTGTTACTCTTGTTCACTGTCTGTTCAAACCGTGCCAGTGTCGTTTCAGGAACGCTCCCTGTATCTGTCTAACTTCGCAGCTCCACTCGTTTCCCGTTGTTGTAGATGCACGCCTTCCTGTTGACCCAGTCGATCTCGGGGTTGAACCGCTTCAAGAAATCTTGCCCCAAGATGAAATCTAAGCCTTTGATGTTCGTGATCGGCAACGTCGGCTTCCACCTCAGCGCCCCTATGTGCAGCTGCAGTGATGCTTCGCCGTGGATGGGAAGTTTCGTACCGTCCACCATTGTTGCCGAGAACTTGGTCTATTCCGAAAATTCTCCAATTTTCTCCAACGTCCCGCAGTCGCACACCGAGTGGGACGCACCACTGTCCACCATTGCCTGGAGGCGTCGCCCATTGCAGATCACCTCGAGTAGTAGTGGTTTTTGCTGCTCCGAGTAACCGTAGATGGTCTCGCTTATAGGATCATAGGGTACGTCAAATAGATCATCCCTCGGTCCTGCGCTCGAAGCTGCTGACTCCATATCAGTTTCCAACTGAGCAGGGTTAGAAGGATTTTTCCGAGGCCGATTCAGCTTCGTCTTGGCCTGGAACCTTCCCTTAAGCCTTTGCAGCTGTGTAGGCTTCTCCTGTGGGCAATGGGGAGCCTTAACACTATGCTGCGGGGAGAGAATATGAACTCCTTGGAACGCACGACCCTTTTCAACGCTCCGGAGTGGTTTGCCCAACTTCTCAGGTACCTGAATAATGTCTGAAGGCTTTTTCTTGGCCTTGAAATATCCCCTGAATTTTTTAAAGGCTTGAAAACCTCGAGAGGGAATATTCTTACTCTCGGGGGTGTTCGGCTGGAGTTTCCCGGTCGGTGCAAAGTCTTGTTTCGCGGAGCCTCCATTTGTCTCGGCGATTTCCCCTGTTGCTGGCCGGTCGTGGCATTTTCAATTCGCGCCATCGTGTCCTCTTTTTTTCGCCATCGTGGATGTCGAACTGTTGTTGCCCTACGGCTCCGCTCGTGCCTTCTTCATTTTCCAACACGCCAAGAGTCGATGTCCTGCTGCGCCGCAAAATTCGCACTTCTCATATTTTGTTGGCCGCTGCTTCGCGTCGAGCTTGGCGATATCCATCGGGTCGGTGATCGTGGGTGGTGCCGATCGCTTCGTGCCAAATGATCGGTTCGGCACGTGGCGTCGTGTCTCGGGTTCACATCGCATCAGCGCATCGAATCTCTCTGCCACACACACCATGTCACAGTAGTTGTTGTAGTTCGCGGCAATCACTTGTCGGCGGACTTCCATTTTTAGCCCCTCAGTATACGCTTGGATTTTTTCCCCTTCGGCCAGGTCGGTAATTCGTTTGAAGAGGCTCTCCATCTGCTGCGTGTACTGTGTTACACTGCCGAACTGTTTATGCCGATGAATCTGCTGCCGCGCTATGTAGCTGGAGTTGATTGGTTCGAAACGTTGAATTAAAGCTTCCCGAAACTGCGTCCATGACCCCTCGCCTCGGATCTTAATGCTGTTGTAAATCCACTCGAGCGCCGGGCCTCGTAACAATGTCGCTGCGAGCCGAATCCGCATTGCATCGTGTGTCGGGGTCGTACAGCCAACGGCCTCGAAGTAAATTTCGAGAGTTGCAATGAATCGACGAACGTCAGTGTCCCTCGCATTCGGATTGAACGTCTCTGGTAGACTAGGACGTGCCGCCTCAAGATTCACTGTAGCTGCTGCCGCTGCTGCTGGGTGAAGTGTCGGTGTCGTCGCTGCTGCTGCTGACGTCGCTACTGTATTCGCTGCTGCGTTCGTTGCTGCTATGGCGGCTGCCGACTAGTTCGCGAGAAGCTCCTCTATTCGCTGGAGTGCCGCTCACGTCTGGTTGAGGCCGTTGTATAACTCCGTAATTTTCCGTACAGAATTATCACAGTTTTCCTCCATTTGGCGATTTATAAGAAGATTTGCGACGAAAATATATAAATTTTTTGCGCTGGTCATCTTACTGTGAGTCGAGTTTCTTTGCAGAAATGACGAGGGCTGGTTCTGTAGGTCGCGTAGTTCTCCCTTAGTCGAAATTCGCGTCTGATCTCGGCCGTTGAGAAGAAATTCGATCCGACGCTCCAAATTCCAACTATTTTGGGCGAAATTCTCGAGGCCGTTGAGATTCGAATCGATCCGACGGTCGAAATTCCAACTTCTTCGCCACTGGACCTGAGGAGTGTTTGAAAACCGGTTCGAGGGGGACATTAGAAAATAGAGCGGAACTGGTTTACATACCCGAAATCGGCGCTTTCCGTCGTCGCCCCCGCGGTTTTAAAAGCTAGGTTTTAGCTGTCGAAAAGCTTCGCGTGCAAACAGGCTCTGATACCAAGTTTGAGGATCTAGGTTTGAGCTCAGAAAAGAGAATTGTAATTGAATGATCACCTGGGTACAACGCGAGGCTTGTATAGGCTCGACACAAGGCCCAGTAACCAGCTGTTACTTGAAGGTTCCGCGGGTCGCGAAGCGTCCCGAACAGATCCTTCACGAATTCGGTAGAAGGCAATTCGGTGGCAACCGAAAAGCCAAAATTCGGTGCACGCAACCTAGCTCGGTGCTATACCTATAATAAAATATAGGAAAGCACCTAGCCTAGGAAATCAAGCAATTCATGCATGCATATGATTATCCTATGCTAGAAATAGCATGATAAAGTAAAGGCAAGCAAGCATAGCTGGCATAAGCCGTCGTACTCTCACACTTGCCCTTGCCGGTGCGGTGTCTCCCGCTAGGGGCAGACACAGCGGCGATCGACTCGGTGCCAACGAAGTCGACGGCAGCAGGAGAGGCAACAGAGGGCAAAAGTGGGGACGGGGAGCACCCCTCAAAGAAGGGGGTACGAGGGTCACCACGAGAGGCTCCTACAACGACTATACTCTTCTCAGCTGCCAGGAGGCGCTCCTCGAGGAGGTTAACGGTGAGTGTGGTGGGGCAAACAGAGAGGAAGTGGTCCCTGACCGAGCGAAGAGAGTCAGGGAGCCGGGTGACTATGTAGTAGAGGGTGATGTACATGGGGGGGGGGGGGGGGTTCTTGGCGCAGAACTCAGCAGGAAGCGCAGCGCGGTAGCGGGTGTCACTAGTGCAAAGGTGCGTAGTGAGGTCAGCGACAGTGGGAAAGGCGGCGAGGTCAGGGAGCAGGTACGGCAGCATGAGGCGGCTAAGGGCAGCAGTGGCAGGGGAAGAGTAGCGTGCAACTACAGCGTTGTACAAGGTCTTAGCACTCTTGTACTGACTAAAGGGCGCGCGCTCAGTGGACAGCAAGTGACTACTGTCGGAAAATATAATTTAATATTTTCTATATATAACTGCCTGTAGGATTGGTTACTGTAGTTATAGCGTTTTCCTATTTGGTGGTGCACCTTTCTTGCTTGTTCTCTCATATTTGTACCCTTGAACCTATAGTGAAACCCCCTTTCTCTCGACTCTTTACTCCTTTTTCAACTTTCTCGAACTCAACTCACTCGATCTAACTAGCCATGGCTCCTAAGCCTTGCTAGAACTTTAACATGGTATCAGAGCACTAAGGTCCTGACCTGTGGGCCCACCCTACAGCTTCCGCTGCTAATCTCTGTTCGGCACGCCCCGTGGCGTGCCCCTCGGCCCCGTCGCCTACCTGCGGCCCCGTCGCCTACCTACGGCCCCGTCGCCTACCTGCGGCCCCAGCCACGTCACCTACCTGCGGCCTCTGGCCCCTGTCGCCTACCTGCGGCCCCTGGCCCCTGTCGCCTACCTGCGGCCCCGGCCTCGTCGCCTACTTGCGGCCCCGTCACCTACCTACGGCCCCGTCGCCTACCTGCGGCCCCGGCCACGTCACCTACCTGCGGCCTCTGGCCCCTGTCGCCTACCTGCGGCCCGTGGCCCCTGTCGCCTACCTGCGGCCCCGGCCTCGTCGCCTACCTACGGCCCCGTCGCCTACCTGCGGCCCCGTCGCCTACCTGCGGCCCCGTCGCCTACCTACGGCCCCGTCGCCTACCTGCGGCCCCGGCCCCGTCACCTACCTGCGGCCCCGGCCCCGTCACCTACCTGCGGCCCCGGCCCCGTCGCCACCTGCGGCCCCGCCACCTGAGGCCCCGTCGCCCACTTGCGGCCCCGACCCCGCCTCGGCCATGCCCCGTCGCCAGCCGCGGCACACCGGGGGCACGTGCACCGCCCCCCCCCCCCTTTTCCCGTCACCCGTCGCGGCTCTTTCGGGGGCCGCTGGAATGGGGGGGCAGGCGTCGCCCCCTCTGCCGCCTGCTTTGGCGCCCGGGGAGGCCGTGCGTCGGCCCCCCCCCCCCCCCCCACTCTCCTCCTCCTTTTGTTCCCACTACTGCAGCTACCGGCCTCGTCGCCTACTTGCGGCCCCGTCACCTACCTACGGCCCCGTCGCCTACCTGCGGCCCCGGCCACGTCATCTACCTGCGGCCTCTGGCCCCTGTCGCCTACCTGCGGCCCCTGGCCCCTGTCGCCTACCTGCGGCCCCGGCCTCGTCGCCTACCTACGGCCCCGTCGCCTACCTGCGGCCCCGTCGCCTACCTGCGGCCTCGTCGCCTACCTGCGGCCCCGTCGCCTACCTACGGCCCCGTCGCCTACCTGCGGCCCCGGCCCCGTCACCTACCTGCGGCCCCGGCCCCGTCGCCACCTGCGACCTCGCCACCTGAGGCCCCGTCGCCCACTTGCGGCCCCGCCCACTTGCGGCCCCGACCCCGCCCCGGCCATGCCCCATCGCCAGCCGCGGCACACCGGGGGCACATGCACCGCCCCCCCCCCTTTTCTCGTCACCCGTCGCGGCTCTTTCGGGGGCCGCTGGAATGGGGGGGCAGGCGTCGCCCCCTCTGCCGCCTGCTTTGGCGCCCGGGGAGGCCGTGCGTCGGCCCCCCCCCCCCCCCCCCCCCCCTCTCCTCCTCCTTTTGTTCCCACTGCTGCAGCTACCGCTGGGGGGGAGGTTGTGAGGGTGTGGGGGAGCCCGGGGAGTGGCACTGGGGTGGCGGGTGTGAGACCACCCAGCAGCCGTCCCTCCACCTCTCCTCTCTTCCCCCCTCTGCTGCTCCTGCAGCAGTGTGTGGGGGAGGGGGAAGGGGAGGGGGAGGGGGAGGGTGGGAGGGTGTGAGGGTGTGGGGGAGCCAGGGGAGTGGTATTATTAAAACACTTTTCTCCTCCTGCACAATCGTGATGTACCCCTTCAGAGGGCGCTAACTGCATACTCATCTCCTACAGCCAGTTATGGGGGCGTGTCGGAAAATATAATTCAATATTTTCTATATATAACTGCCTGTAGGATTGGTTACTGTAGTTATAGCGTTTTCCTATTTGGTGGTGCACCTTTCTTGCTTGTTCTCTCATATTTGTACCCTTGAACCTATAGTGAAACCCCCTTTCTCTCGACTCTTTACTCCTTTTTCAACTTTCTCGAACTCAACTCACTCGATCTAACTAGCCATGGCTCCTAAGCCTTGCTAGAACTTTAACAACTACGCACAGCAAGACGGACAGCAGCATCGCGTGTAGCCCACTGGGAGCAAACAGTGCTGTCAGCATCGGCAGTAGGGGCAGGAGAGGCGCCAGACGTGAGATCAAACAGTGAAAGACCGTCTTTCCTATCGCACTGCAGGAAAAGCTGCAGATCATCGACCCAGACATCAAAGTCGACAGCCCGACCCTCAGCATCAAAGGTGAGAACGCTAGGGGTAGCCATGACAGCAGCGGTAGCAGGCTAGTAGCAGTAGCAGCAGGCGCGGCTCGACGGTGCTCTTACCAGGGCGGGTGGGTAGGGGCCCGCAAGTGGTGGGGCAGGGCCGAGGCGCGTCGGCAGGGACAGGGCCGCGACGGCGGCGGCGGCTCCTGCTGTCGGCGGCGGAGGCGGTTGCGGCCCTGGCAGCGGCGGTGGCGGCGGTCACGTCAGCGGCGGTTGTGGCGGCTGCGGCCCCGGCAGTGGCGGCGGCGGCTGTCACGGCAACAGCGGCGGCGGCTGCTGCTGTCGGCGGCGGCGGCTGCTGCTGTCGGCGGCCGCCGCTGCTGTCGGCGGCGGGTGCTGCTGTCGGCTGCTGCTGTCGGCGGCGGCGGCTGCTACTGGCGGCAGCTGCTGCTGTTCGCGGAGGAGCCGAGAAGGGGCCGGTAAGGGCGGCTAAGGGGCCACGAAGGGCCGTGAAGGGGCCGCAAAGGGTGGCGACGGGGCCGAGACGGGACCGAGAGGGGCCGTGAAGGGCGGCGACGGGGCCGAGACGGGGCCGTGAGGGGCTGCGAAGGGCGGCAACGAGGCCGAGAAGGGGCCGTGAGGGGGCGGAAAGGGCGGCGACCGGGCTGAGAAGGGGCCGCGAGGGGCCTCGAAGGGCGGCGACGGGGCCGAGAAGGGCGGCGACGAGGCCGCGAAGGGCGGCGATGGGGCCGCGAAGGGGCCGCGAGGGGCCACGAAGGGGCCGCGAGGGGCCTGAAGGGGCCGCGAAGGGCCGTGAGAGGGGCCGTGAGGGGCCGTGAGAGGGGCCGCTACGGGGCCGTAAGAGAGCGCGACGGGCCGCTAAGGCAGGGGACGCGACGGGAGGGCAGGCACACGGGGCGCGACTTGGGCAGGAGCGAAGCGCGCTCCGGGCAGGAAAAAAAAACATCAATTTTCCGGTGGGCCCTAGGAAACGTTCCCACTAGGGAACCTGCTCTATACCATGTGAAAGAATGAGGAATGAATGCACTAGGAAACAGGTGGGTACAAGTAGGAAAACCTAAAAGTGTTGTACCCCATATTGTCTACCCCACTACAGCCTACACAGACTATAGCATATATGTTTGACACATAGTGCTGCTTCAGAGATCTTCCCGTGAGCTCGGAGTATGGCGCGAGTGGAGCGCCAATGAGGACCAAGACCGCTGATGACGACTGTGACGAAGGCGTCTTCTGATATCGACCCTCCGCATCGAATGAGTTTGTCGCGCAATTCGCGACAACGGCTGATATACGCCATCCCCTTTTCGCCCGGTTTCATTTCCACTGTTGTCGGTTGTGCCATTAACCGACTCTGATTAACGCTGTCTGTTGCTTGATACAGGTTCTTCAGGTGGTTGTACGCGAGCTCGGCGGAGTTCCCGTATCGTCTGTAAGACCGAATGTTCTGCTGCTGGTTCGATGTGACGTTGCGCAGTAGGATTGTATACGCCATCATGGATTGATATGTGTACTGCTGCTTGTCGTATTGTGTCCCGTGTATTGGGTATGGCAGGGACCCGTCGAAGAAGCCAAGAATCTGCGCGCCTTCCATCATCAGCTCAAATTCAAATGACCAGGTAAAGAAGTCCTTTCCATCGAACGGTCTTGACGTCTGCAGTTTTAAGACGTGTGCAAACTGTGATTGAACTTGAAGTGCATCTAATGTCTTCTCTTGCTCAGATGAAGGCTGCTGGCGCGGCATGAAGCTGACGGAACCGCGCTGAGGTTCGTACGGGGCGAAGGTAGGTTTTTGTTGTTGATTTCCTCGTGCGTAGGATGAACCGTCGAGGCTCATTGGTCTTGCGTTGTTGTTGTTGCTATTGTTTGACTGCGCAGGTGCCCCTTGCTGGTGTTGTTCGTAGAAGGAGATGAAGGAGAAGAATTTCTCCATCATGTCTGGGTCGAAGGCAGCGGCTTGATTTGTGGGAGTTTCGGTAGACCCAGCTGCCGGCCTTGTTGCTGTGACTTCCTCTGTCTTTAGACCACAGGCAGGAGGTGGAGTAGGAGTAGTACCGGGAGAGCCGTTAGAGGAGCTTCTCTCCTTCTGCGTTGCCATACCTTGTGATGTTGTAGGTGTCTTGATTGTAGTTGAATTTGTCCTGATAGCTCTCATACCATGTTGGGCTGAGGAAAGCCCTTAGGATCTTTGCAGGACTAAATTCTGAGTAGGACAATGTAATAGCGGAAGCGTTTAATGAGAAGTTTGTGAACCACCTTGCGCTGGTATGTGAGGGCAAAGTAGATTGATTAAAATAAAGAGACACAAGCTTTTATAAGAGTACAAGGGAATATGAAGGGTTATAACTAATAATTGTTTTGCTGTTGCTGTTGTGGTTCGATACAGTGACGACTCGGGCAACTGCTCAATAGCGAGTCAGTTGTTTGTCCTTGTTGTCGCGCTGTACTTGTTAAGTCAGAGGTCACTGACCTTTGACTTTCGCCTAACCTCCAGCAGTTGTTCAACCTCCGAGTATTGACTCGCTGATGCTTCGATATGTTTCGCTTCGCTTCTGACTTGGTGTTTCGACACGACAGAGGCGCATAAGTTACTTGTTTCCAACACTGGTAACACTTCCTTCCTGGTTGACGTATGAATTTCCATCTGGCTCCGCAGCCGTATTGAGCTTTCATTCCTGATCTCCCTGCAGCGATGACAAATGCTCAGCTGATGGAGGAGGGCAATCGTGTGATGGGACAAGCGGACCAATCTGTTCTAAGATCCAAGCAGGTTCTTTCTTGCTTCGAAGACCTTTGTCGAAGGCGATGCATATGTTTATTACCGTACGTGCTTTTTGTGTTTCAGGTAGTTGAGAACACTATCAACATTGGAGCAGCAACGGCCACGACTTTGAAGGGACAGGTATGGCGCTGAAGATTCTGCCTTGTAAGTGCGGGGTTCTTACTCTTGTGTGACGCGTGCAGACCGAACAAATGGAACGGATTGTTGATAAGCTTGACAATTTAGAATTCTCCCTTAAGCGGGCAGCCAAGCTTGTGAAGGCATTGGGCCGACAGGTGAGTCAGATGATGGTGAGTGCTCTCTTTTCCCTAAACCATGCGACCTGCTTAACACAACCACTGAAGCAGATGGCAACAGATAAATGCATCTTGGCAATGCTGGCGCTTGTTATTCTTGGAGTGATTGCCATCATAATCGTCAAGGTGAGTTGGGCCTTTGCTCCAGTGACTATCCCTGACATCTTCGCCTGAACTAACTCTCAACTGGTTGCAGATCGTGGACCCGCATAACAAGAAGCTAAGTGACTTGGGTCCCCAAGCTCCTCCAGCTTCAAACTGAATCTTGTCTTCGAATGTTATCCAGTGTACAATGTCATCATTAAGCAGAAACATTCACTATATTACAAGCAGCATATGCTCCCATTTCCCGTTTAAGACCCCGTTCCTAGTTGCAATCCACGATATGCAGTTACAGCACAATTCCTCTCACATCACCCCCATGACGGTACTTCACAAGCAAGAACTCCACGGGAATGATAAGATAGAACTACAAACCGTAGTAAAGGGTCTCTTGCTGCCCATTCACTATCAGGGTGAAGGTTGCCGCCAGGTGATCACCTGACATGGTAGCTCCCACCAGAGCAGCCATAAACTTCTGCAGTCCCAAGACGCCGGCCGTGGTAGCAGCTCCCGCGGGGATTTTCACGTCGACAGTCTTGGAGCAAGTGAACACTCCCTTGATGTTCGATGTGAAGGGGCATGCTAGGGTGAGAGGGGCAGACTTGTCGGCTCCGACCTGACCCACCAGAGAGACCTTTGAGTTGGTGTTTACGCCCTTGGTGAAGGCCAGGTGCACCTCGAGAGTAACCTTGGTGTTGCTGCTTGACGGGCAGAGAGAAGGGGCAGAGAGAGGGTGCAGGAAAGAGGGGGGACAGAGAGAGTGGGCAGAGGAGGTGCAGATAGGGGGTGCAGCAGAGGGGGGGCAGCAGGACACAAGAGGTAAAGCAGGTGAAGGGAAGAGCACAAGCTGAGTTTAGTTTCACGCCTCTGATGAGGGCCAGGTGCTCTTCCAGGCTGACCTTGGTGTCGCTATATGGCGGGGGGATAGAGGGGAGGGGCAAAGAGGGGGGGCAGAGAGGGGGGGCAGAGAGAAGGGGGGGCAGCAGAGGACACAACAAGTAGAGCAAATATAAGTCGATTTGCTTGCTTGTAGTCTTATATTCTCGGAAATTTGTCATTCTAGGTTTCCTCTCTGACCAGCCTCACCATCCCAAACCCCTCGAATGCAGCCTCTCTGGATTGGCTTTCGCCGTTACCACTCTCATCGCAATAGATGTTCCGAAATTACGAACTCACGTGCTGGTGGCGATGCGGATCTTGGCTCCCCCAGCCACGGTCCCCGAGAACATGGCTTGGAATCGGCCGCCTGACATGGATGGCAGCACTGCGAGGCCTGGCACATGGGAGGGGCGGATGGGCGCATTGGGAGAGTCACAACGGGAAAAGGCGGAATGGGGGGGGGATGCACGAGGAGGGGTGCATCAGGGGGATTGCAATGGGAAGGGTGCAATTCACAGAGTCCGCCGCAACGCAGTATAACTTGTTCTGTCACGAGTAATCATAACGAATGGATGGAAGAAGAACACAATCTGCTTTGCCGGATTCATAACTAGAGCGTCCGTACCAGTATCGAGAGATCCGATCTTCGCTAGCGATCCTGACGCGGTAATCGCGTTGCCGTTCACATCCGCGTGCGACACTTCGGCCCCGACACCAATCAAGGCGCTTCCTAGAGCAATGGCCCCCCAGTCGAGACTCCTAGTCAGGTCCCATACACCCGGAGCCACCAGTTTCCATTGACTGGCGTCCGACGCCAGAGACGTGCCATCGAGTAAGACGTCCGTTGGCGGTTCGACGGTTCCCGCCATGACCACCCGGAGAACCACCGGGAATAGGCCCGTGCTGGGGTGATGGGAGCGCGAGGAGCGGGCGGGGAGAGGGAGGAAGGGGGGAGTATGAATAACACGGAGGTTTCAGAAGTCAGCAGAAACGGCGGTTTATCAGCCGGCTGGGTTGGAGAATCTTCGTGATATGGAGGAATGAAGGAATGCGACGGCACGGGGAGACTTTTGGAAGGCCGGACTTACTCGGCAGGCATACGCACGATCACGGTCCCCTGCGATTCGTATGACGACACCACCAGAGCACTGTACAATGCTGCAAAGATATGGAGTGGGAACGGGAGAACGAGGGGTTAGCCGCTGAGACCGCTCTAGTCTCAGAATGGTAACACAAACTGAGCGTGACGCTGGGTCAAAGCGGTGACGCGTATGGACTTACATGATTTCGAAGAGGTTGCTGGAACGAATTTCTTGATATCCGCGTCCGCGACCTCGAACGCCGCTGAAGTCATGGTGACAGGCGCCGCGCAGAGGAGAAGCACGAGTCCTGCGGCGAAAATCAAGTGTATCGTGTATGATTTTTTGTTTTCAGCGTAAATCGATGTAAAATACAACCGCAGAGGCTTCGATTTCTTTCAAAGATGAGGGTAGCTGTAATGAACGGGCCATCTGAATTTTGCGCCTTGAAGATTCTTACCAGGAAGGCACATAAGGCAGGATACGAGCCAATGCGGAATTGCGAGGCGGGCCATGACGACACGTTTGAGTGAAATGCCGTGAACGGACAATGGAGGTAGAAAGAATTAGCAGAAGAAGCTCGGTCTGGTCTGGAAGAAAACTGGGTAGGAGCGAGAATGAGCACAAGTGCAAGCGGGATTGCTGCTCGAGAGGTGAAAAGCACGATGTGAACTGATGAATGTTGTGAAGTATGTTGAGTTATGTACTGTGTGGAGTTGTCTGCTTGGGAAGAAGGATGGGGTAGAGGCGGATAAGCTTGGCTGAGGAATTTACGAAGGCTTACAGGGGATTAATATGCGTTGCAGAGAGATAACAATGGATAGAGGTGGGCGGAGGAAGGAATGGATCGGGTGGGGCGATGGGATTGGAGGTTAGAATCAGGCACTGCATTATTGGGTGTCCGAAGCGCGCTATTTGAAAATCGCATTGGTGTGTTTGGTTGGCAGAAATAAGTTTTTGCTTCCGATGAAGTGATTGGGCGAGCTCATCTTGAAAATCTGCCCGCCCTTGTTGGGCAGCAATAATGCAGTACCAAATATTTCCATGACACGGGGCAGAAACCTTACGTGCGAAAGTTGACATCCTGAATTACCACCACCCTCTGTGGCACCCCCACTTGCGAAGGGTTTCGTCAGAAGTCGCTGACTCGTTCAGACACCAACGAAAAACCCGTTTCAGCGACACAAACCCAATAAACAGCTCCCTTTCAACCATCCTCCTTCACGGTCAGCCCCGTTCATTTTAGGATTCAGTGAACCGCGACCAGCAACAGCCCGCAGCTGACGGAGTCTGACGGCTCTGTCAGATGAGGAACGGAATTATTGGTGTGCTGATTTCCGTCAGCTTTTATTGTTCTTCCTCCTCTCCTCTCCCCATCGCCTTCAAACGGTCACAACCAGCCAGCCACACGGTAAAGCTCAAAACAGTTTTCCACCGTGTGAAACCGTCCTGCGCCATGAAGCACCCCTTCGCCTCATACATCTCAACCAGCCAGCCAGTCAATCAGTTTCCCAGTTTTCTTCCTAGCTTTCACCATTCAGGAACGCGTACATAGCTCAGCCTATTTCCTGCCAACTAGGTTCCATCGGCGCAGCTGAGACGCGAACGTCTCTTGCTTCGTTCCGTGAATAACGGAACACATGAAGCCTCTATTATTTCACTTCTCCAATGGAACGCGGACGTTTGCATTATCGCTGGACCCCTGGCCAAATGGTTGACGGACCGACAATGACGGTCCGGGTTTCGCGCTTACCTCACACAAAGCAGCTGAGCGCTGCGTGTTCACTTCCACCCTTGGACGCAAGCCTTCTCATCCGTAAATCGTTTATTACCACCATCAGAGCCACATCCTTTTCTCATCAACAGCCTTTCTCTTCCCTAAACATTCCTTTCAAAGAGCTCCTTCTTCTCTTAAGACCGCAAACACTGTTGCAACCGCGAGTTCCTTTCACATCAGTGGTATCGTTTAGGGCTTCTCAGCGACACAACAGAAACACCCGCGATGGCTCTCCCCCGTGTTCTCACGTGCCTCCTCATCATCGCCAGTACGACTTCTCATCAACCTATGCCTCTCTCATCGATCGCTGGGCTGTTAATCAGGCTTATGAAAAAAAAAAAAAACCCATCGCCATGCTTTTTTCAAACTACGTCGTATTTCGCTGTCGTTTTAATCGTTTTTCATCATTCTGATGAACTTGCTCTTATCATTTGTAATCATTCCAATGAACTCGCTATTATAAAATTTCCATTATTCTGGTTAGCTTGCTTTTTTCATTGTCATCATTCTGATGAACTTGCTTTTGTGGTCCTCTTCAGGCGTGCTGCTCTCGTCGTCACTTCCCGGAGCAGAGGCGGTGAGCGAGGCGGCCAAGCAGCGCGCCGCGAAAGCGGGCCTCGCGTTCGTCAAGGCCGTCCTAACGATGCTCTTCCCGCCGCCCACGCCCGCCGCCAGTCAGTGCCTCCATCCCTTCCCTATCGCTCTCCCCGCTCCTGCTTGAAATCCTTTCTCCAGAAAGTTCGAGTCTGAATTTTGTGGAGATTTATCGTAATGAATTCTTTAACGTGATAAAATGGCTGTCGCGTTTTGTGTCAGTTCTCGTAATCCGTGACTCGAGATGGCTCTCCATCATTGCCACGTCGGATAATCACCCATCCTCATCACCCGCCTCCTCCCCTTCTCATTGCCATGTCGGATGATCCCCAATGCAGAGTTTTACAGCGCGGACTTCTCAGATCTGAACGTGGCAGGGACGTTCAGCATCGCTGTCCCCTCCAAGTAAGTATTTGTTATCAGGACTCTAAACCCGGGATTCAGAGTTGAAAGTTTTGTGGTTCAATTCGGGGTCAGGGTTTCGTGGTGGGAGCATAGCATACGCCTTGTCGCAAGCAGCAGTGTGGGTGTGGTGGGGAGCATTGAGCCGTGCTCGCGAGCACTGACGGCAGGGACGGCTACAGGACGACCCAGGAGTGGAGATATGTTTCTGCTCTCCCTGCCCCCCTATTCCCCAATTTCTCCCCCCTCTCCCCAACCCCCTGTCTCTCCCTGCCCTCCCCCCTTTTCCTGCACAACCTTGGGGTGTCATGTCCTGAAATTGTAATCCCGTTTGGTGAAAATTCTTTTCTTTATTTCTTTCTTTTGATCGTCTTTCCCCAACCTTGCCAGGTCCGCGACCAAGCCGTCGCAGTTCCGCCTGACCGCTGCAGGCTCGCCCTATCCGCCGCAAGAAGTGACTCTGAGCTGGGCTCGCTCGGAAAGAACTTGCAGTGCTCGCAAGTCGCGCCGAGCGTGTGGGACTGCTTCGGCCAGACCAAACTGACCCAGGCCGACATCAACAACATCGGGTTCACGGCTGGCGTGGGGGTTCGCGTCAATTCGTATGCGTTGAGTCTCACGTACATGGATGCACACAACATGGGGCTTGTCGTCGACTCCAACGCGAACCTCGCGGTAGCCAAGGCAAACTCGAAAATGGAGCAAGTCTTTGGTACGTTGTGTGCCCCCCCATCCATCCTGGTAACCCGGTTTGTGTATTTCTGTTTTCTTAGCTGTCGTGAGGAGCAGTCGTGTGTCGACTGACAACCCGAGATTGCCCATTTCACCTCTTTCGCTCACATGAAACAAGGTTTCAAGACGGGCAGTTAACTAACTCAAGTCAATGTTGCTGCAGGTAAAACCGATCTGCTGGCTGGGGTTGCCGCTGGAAGGTTCCAGGCAGGAATTAACAGCGAGAAGCTTAAAGGAGGAGCCATGTTTGCCGTCTCCAACATGTGAGTCCCTGTTACAGCTGCAATGGAAATGTCAATCCTGGTTCTCACATGCCAATCTTCCTTTTCCTAAAATTTCACCATCCACGCACACAGATCTCAACCCCACTGCCTCATTTCTCTCTCCTCCCTTCTGCCTTCTTCCTCGCAGCAACCGCAAGTGCAAGCTAGACGTGAGCATCGTGGTAGTCTCCCCAGATGCCCCCAAGTCAGCAACTCTCTCCGTCTCTGACCCTGCTTCTGCTGAAACCACCGACCTTAACCTTTCTTGCACATGGTCCCAGCCCCGCCCCGGCGTGTGGCTCTGCGAGTGGCTTGATAACTTTCCGAGTGTGTCGGGTGCTGCTGGCACTGCAAACGCTGCATATGCGGCTGCTGCCAGCATGCGTGCTGCGGCCCTGCCAGGCTCGGCAGTGGATTCGGTGATTAAGCTGACTGTGGAGTCGGAAGCGGGGGACACTGCTGAAGGCACGCTGCGTTATGCTCTCTGAACGAACTCTGTCAGGACTGCTCTGTTCCTCACAGGGTGGTGCCAGCCACACCAGGAAATTTATGGAGAGAAGCGTGTTAGTGGCAGTGAGTAAGTGTAGGGGGCCTACTGCTTCCTCCTCTCCGAAAGAGGTGGCACTGCCATGTTTCCTCTGTTTTGCGTGCAACCTTCCTGTAGTGCTTGCTGCATCTACACCTCGTGCCCTGTTGATGGTGCATCTGCATTCTTGTTGTACAATGTCCTTGTCATGCAAACTGTAAGCAACTTATATAAAGCGACTTATATACACCTTCTGTATCATTGGAATGAACCAATCTCTTTATAACAATCACCAACTAGCTTACAGTAAACAATGTTTGACCTTATGTAGTACAGTAAGTCGTTACTGTCATAAGGTCAAGGCTAGTGGCCTCCAACAAGCTCCGTCCTTACAAACCACGCACGCCCACAAACGCATAGAGAAACACATGATCCAGTAACTAAACCGATCGAATTAGTCATATGAATTTCCGTCCACACCCCATGATCCCTTTTCCTCCTGATTCACTTGCACTCTGATCTTCCACGGAGTTAGCAGGTCAACTGCAACGAGCTAGGCTAATCCGACAGACAACTCAAGTGCTGCACACATGATCTCGTTCCCATGATCCGATCTGATCCACCCAGGAACCCATCCTCCCACCCATGTTCCTGCTTTCCTTCCACTGCCCCCCTTACACGCTACCGGTATTTACTCTCCTTCCCTCCTCTCCCTTTAGCTGGTTTTGCCACTGCTGCTGCCACCGCTGCTGTTGCTGCTGCTGCTGCTGATGTTCCATCCCGCACCACAATACACACCTAGTACACCCGCAACTAACACACCCCAACTCTGTACCTGGAACGCACACAACCAGTAACAGTGTCTGTTACAACATACTACGCTCAGATGCTTTACTGCTACTAGCAGGTTACAACCTGCCGCCTTCCCTGAACGATATCTCGAACCAGCTTGGTAGAAGCTTCACCCAGTTGAAGTGAGTCGGTTGAATGAGGTGAATATATAGTACGCATAGAACCTATGCAGAGTTTGACACTCTTTATCTGTTCCAGGACCACCTTCTCAAAGATTGACAAGTGCGAAGACCCTTCTCGACAAAGCCAGTTGCTGGAAGATGTCACGCCTAAACTTAGAGAGTGCAGAAGGTGGATATGAAAACTCTGCCGTTGCGTCGAAGTTGCGTAGTCGCGTTACTGAGCAAACGGATCTTATTGCAGGTTGATTCAGGAATTCGAGCGTGACATGAAAGACCAAGAAGCTAAGAACTCACCAGAAGTTAACAAATTGCTGCAGGAGAAGAAAAGGAACCTTGTGAAAGATTTGAACGCCTTCGTCACTCTCAAAAAAACGTTCGTACATGGTGTAATCATTCATGTCATTACCCCAGCTCTAATCATGAGGCTGTTTTTGCAGCTACCAGAGCGCTATCCAGGAAGGCCAGAAGGTGAAGCTGAGCGAGGATGGAAGAACGGCTAAAGTTGTGGGAGCTCCCCGGCTAGCATCTGGTTGTTGGGCTGAGGAAAGCCCTTATGATCTTTGGAGGACTAAATTCTGAGTAGGACAATGTAATAGTGGAAGTACCACCATGCGAAGTTTGTGAACCACCTTGCGCTCGTATGTGAGGGCAAAGTAGATTGATTAAAATAAAGAGATACAAGCTTTTATAAGTGTACAAGGGAATATGAAGGGTTATAATTAATAACTGTTTTGCTGTTGATGTTGCGGTTCGACACAGTGACGACTCGGGCAACTGCTCCATAGCGAGTCAGTTGTTTGTCCTTGCTGTCGCGCTGTACTGTTAAGGTCAAAGGTCACTGACCTTTGACTTTCGCATAACCTCCAGTAGTTGTTCAACCTCCGAGGGTTGACTCGCTAATGCTTCGATATGTTTCGCTTCGCTTCTGACTTGGTGTTTCGACACGACAGAGGCGCTTAAGTTAATTGTTTCCAACACTCCCCTTCGCTTCTGGAGTGTCGCTGCTGGTGACGTGGCTCTGACCAGTCAACATCATGCTGTACTCAAACTTCTGTTTTTCGAGTTTCTTGGTCGAGTAATCAGCTGCCATCTCGGACGTGGGGCAGTAGGATAATTCGAGTCTCCCCTTCTCGATCTCGTCTTTCACGAAGAAATATCGCAGGGCGATATGCTTCGTCCTGTTTGCGAATCCATTTTTGTTGGCTATGCGAATTGCCAACTGGTTGTCGCAGAACAGGGAGAAGCTGGGTAACTGAGCCAGCTTCGCCTCCTCCAGAAGTTCGCGGAGATACAGTCCTTCCTTGGTGGCTGAGCAGAGTGCGATATATTATGCTTCAGCTGAAGAGAGGGCGATTAACTCCTACTTGCTTGACTGCCACGAGATGGGTCCGATAGGTTCGAGGCGATAGATGTAGGCGGTGCACGAGCGTCTTTTGTCCGAGTCGCCGGCGTGATCAACGTCGACGTAGCCGATTAGTTTAGGAATTGTAGTTCCGTTCTTGTGGTAGGTTAAGCCGACGGTCGGGGTGCTGACAAGGTAGTGGAGAGCGCGGTCGAGTTCCGCCATGTGTTCTGCTTCAGGTTTCTTGAGGTAGGTCGCGAGCTGACTTGCGGAGTACGATAGGTCCGGGCGGCAGGTGACAGCTGCGAAGAGGAGGCAGCCTAGCTTTTTCTGGTAGTCGCGTATGCCTGCGGGCTTGAGCAGAGCGGAACTTTCCTTGTGATTCCCTGCGGTGTAGCGGTAAGGCGTGGAGATGGTGATCGGAGTGAGTCCGAAGCGTTTGGCGATAGTGTCGGCATATTTCGCGGCGTTGAGGTAGATTGCGCCTTCTTCTTCCTGAATGTTGAGGCCGAGATACTGCGTGACGGTGGACGAGACCGTGAGCGTGAGATCCTTCTGTAGCTCCCCTTCGAACCAGGTAGTGACGTTGTCGGTCGAGCCGATGTAGAGCAAATCGTCCACGTAGACGATCAGTAGGATGTAGTCGGTGCCCTTTGTGAGCTGATACATGCCTTGGTCGTGAGGTAGTTGGCGGAATCCAATGCGAATGAGTCTTGCGTGCAGATACTGCTACCACAGCCTTGGAGCTTGTTTGATGCCGTACAGGGATTTTAGCAGCTGACAGACTTGGTTAGGCTCTCCGTGGGAGCCGTGTGGGAGTTCGACGAAGATTTCGGCGCCAACAGGTGCGTAAAGGAATGCGTTGGAGACGTCGATTTGCCGTAGTTTCTTCTTCTTCATGGCGGCGATCGCGAGGAGAATTCGTAGTGAGGTGTGTCGGCTGACCGGGGCGAATGTCTCGGTGAAGTCGCGTCCGTGCTCTTGGTCGAAGCCGCGTACGACCCAGCGTGCCTTAAACTTGTCGATGGTGCTGTCTGCCTTTGTCTTCACACGGAAGACCCATTTCCCGGTGAGTACTGCCTTGTTTCGTGCCACGCCGATGGGAACGACTTTGCAGGTGTTGCATTCCTCCAGTGCTTTCAGTTCCTTGTCCATGGCTTCACGCCATTTTCCCTATGCTCCCCCCCCCAGAGCCTGCTGAACCGGGGCAGGCTCCTTAGGAATGGCTGTGCCATGAACCGCGGTGACGAGGCCAAGTATCTGGAGTCCACTCAGTGTGTAGCGGGGGAGTGTTGTATCCTCAGGATAAGGTGCTTCGTCACCTGCTTCTGGGTCAGGTATAAAGTTGGGCCCTATGCGTTCCGCTTCGTTGGTGTTGACTCTTGCAGGTGTAACGTAACCGGTGTCGGCGAAGTGGTAAAATACTTCGGCGTTGGTGCTGTCGCGAGGATTTTCGTCATCCATTGGGACGTCGACGGAGCAGTAAGGGAGAGGTCAAGCTTCCTTTGAGGCTTCATCCACGTTTTGCTTGTCCCAGTCAGCTTCATCTGCTGCCGAGGCAAAGGCTCGGTCACCACGGAAACCACCTGTGGGGTCCCGATCTTCTTCCAGGTTGGCAAGGTACGTCGGAAGGGGTGAGTCGTTCGTAGAAAATGACATCACGTGCTGCTACAGTTTCTTTGGAGTGGACGTCAAAAATCTTCCACGCGTTGTAATTTCTTTCGATGCCCAGGTGTAGTCCCCACTGTGCGCGTTGGGAGAATTTGGCCGGCTCGTGCAGATGGGGGTCGGTACTGTACCATGCAGCCGAAAACTCTTAACATTTTTGTGCTGCCCTGTTTTCCTGTCCACAGCAGGTGCGGTGATGCGTTGTTCGGGAGCGATGATGACGAGAGCAAGTTGTGCAGCATGACAGCGTGGTCCATTGCTTCGGGCCACTAGTGGTTGGGTAGCCGCAGGCCACGTAGCAGCTTGCGCATGATGTTCTGAAGAGTTCTGTTCATCTTTTCTGCTACGCCTTGCTGTTGGTGAGCGTAGGGAAGAGAGACGAGTCTCTTGATCCCTCTTTCTGCCAGGTACTGCTTGAACCTCTGTGAGATGTATTCTCCTCCTCCGTTTGACTGGAAGCTTTTTTGCTTCACGCCCGATTCTCGTTCTGCTACTGGGAGCCAAGCGACAAAGGCCTCGAAGGCCATGTCCTTGCTCGGAAGGTTAAGGTGCCAAACGTAACGCGTGGCGGCATCGATACACGTGATGGTGTAGCTGTATGTTTCTTGTCCAGGTTCACAGTTCTACAGGATGTCGCTGTACACTTTCTCGAGTGGTGCGTAAGCTGGTGCGCTGGGGTTGTGGTGAGAAGCGAACGGCCGATGTGGTAAGTCAGCTTCGGGGCAGGTAAAGCACGTTCCACGAGCTCGTCGAAGTTCGCTTCCGTCGGTTAGGAGCAGTGAGTCCTTGTCGAGCACTCCTGCTCTGATTGTGTTATTTTACACTGTGTTGCTTGGATGTCCCATTCGTGCGTTCCAGATGTCTTCGCCTGCTCGATGTCCGGGTGAGCGACGGTACAAGTCGGAGTTGGAGAAAAAGCTTGCGGTGAAGTTTGCGCTTCGATGGATTTCTCGTGGTGTTGGGTTCAATTGCTGCGCAGGAGTCGGTGGAATGTCGTCGTCGATTGGAGCCGGTGCAGTTGAAGGACCCGCGATTGGTGCCGATGCTGTTTCTGCTGCTGCCGATGTTGTTTCTGCTGCTGCCGATGTTGTCTCTGCTGCTGCCGATGTTGTCTCTGCTGCTGCCGATGTTGTCTCTGCTGCTGCCGATGTTGTCTTTGCTGCTGCCGATGCTGTCTCTGCTACTGCCGAATGTTGAATCGTTGCTAAAGCTCTTGTTCGTTCAGCCTCAGGAATGGTGTGCGAGTACCAGAAGCCTTCGGGACTGAAGTTGGGGTCGAGATCGGGTGGATGTGTCCAGGAGGTGAAGGTGACGATCCCGTCGTTGTCAGCGGTGCCAAGATCTGGAACGAAGTCGAGAACAAATACGTTGTTCTTCAGTACGGCCTTGCCAATGTAGAGGCCTCCTCTTCTGTGGTACAGCTTGAACTCCTGTGTTGTGCTGTCTCCTTCGAGGTGGATGCCTTTCGCCATCAGTTGACTGACACTCAGTAAGTTGTAGCCGAGTCCCTCCGCGATTAACACCTTTGACATCTGCAATATGACGTTTGTCTCTCGTGACTGAAGTTACACCACGCCTTGTAGTCGTGTGCGCAGGTTCTGGTTGTTAGCGACGGTGATGACGACTTCGCGTTGAAGTTGGTGTTCACGTTGAACGAATCGTCCTGAAGAGCACATGTGCTGTCCGCAGCAACCGTCCAAGAACCAGGTATTTTTCCTGGACGGCTCGCTTTGGGCGATGGCTGCATACGTAGGGTTTGGTTGAAGTGACTCGCGACGTGGAGTCCTTTCGTCGAGTTGTTCTTCTGGTGAGTAGTGCGGTGGCGATTCGGTGATGCAGGAGTCGGTCAATCTTGCCATGCAGCTGACGATGTTCCTTGTTCCTTGTGCAGGTTGTCCTGTCGACGTTGTTGACGTTTGCACTTGAGTGGTGGGATTTTCTTACGTCGAGGCGACTTGACTGCTTGAAGGTCGAAGCTGCCGTTGCGTTGGTGCTGACTGGTGCCGATTAGGGCAGTGTGTGCGGGGATGACATGACGTCTTGCAAAGATGACAGAACGGAGGTACAAGTTTTCGTTGATGCCGGTTGTTGTTGTTGTAGTAGCGCCGTTGAGTGTGAAACGCAAATTCAGGTACTTACGTTTTCCTCTTGTGTCGCTCCTCTTGCAGGTCCATGTCTTGCTGTTCAGCGTGAATTTCGGCGCATAGTGTGAAAGAATGAGGAATGAATGCACTAGAAAACAGGTGGGTACAAGTAGGAAAACCTAAAAATGTTGTACCCCATATTGTCTACCCCACTACAGCCTACACAGACTATAGCATATATGTTTGACACACCCCCATAGGCAAAGTGGGGGAGAACAAGAGGTCACCAGACCAGCCAAGCAAAGCACAGTAAGCTCAGGGTGGATCATAACGTCACCACACATTCCGAGCACAAGTTCAAGGCCACAAGACCAGTTCACATGCAAGATTATATATAAAGGTAAACAAGCAAGTGCAGGTATAGATAGATCACAGTACAAGCAAGGTCAATTAGTGAGCAAGTGAGGCCAAGTAGGCACAAGACCTAGCATCGTACAAAAGGGCTGATGATCACAAGGCGGAAGTGCCTTGGTAAAGATATCAGCAGTGTTGGCCTAAGAGGCCACGTAAGCAAGGCGCAGCTGACCACGCTGCTGAAGCTCACGAGCAAGGAAGTAGCGAAGAGCAATGTGCTTCGTTCTGTGCTCCTGACACAAGGCCAGCATGGCCTTGTTGTCTACGTACAGAACTGGAGAAAAACGAGGCGGCTCTCCTAGGTCGGTCAGCAGGTAGGTGAGCCAGCGTAACTCCTGTGCAGCCATGGCCCCTGCGTAGATCTCAGCCTCACAGCTGGAGCCGAGAACAGAAGACGAGCGGGTAGACCGCCACGAAACAGAGCCGGAACCAAGGCTGAAGGTGTAACCCTGTGACGACCGCTGCGTAGCCTGGTCGTCAGCCCAAGAAGCGTCTGCGTGACCAGTGAGGACCAATCAACGCCGCCCTCCAAGCACTAGCCCCATGCCCGATGTACTGCACAAGTAGCGCAACACCCTCTTCGCTGCAGCCATGTGCTCTGGTCGGTGTCAACCAGGAGCAACATAGCGTGCCAAGATGTTGAGAGGGTATGCAAGGTCAGGTCGAGTGCAGGTCATCAGGTACATGAGGCAGCCAACAAGCTCTGGGTACGGGCCACTCGGCTCTACGGACTCATCCGAAGGCAGAGCTGAGAGCGAGTGGCAAGTAGACAGAGGAGTGGCCTGAGGCGAGGAGTACGTGAAGTCAAAGCGCTGAAGGACCTGCTGCACCATGTGTGACTGAGTCAGGGTAATGGTGCGCTGTGCTCTGTCCCGGGTGATCTGCAAGCCAAGGTAGCTGCGCAGTTCACCCAGGTCTGTGCACGTGTGTCTCTTCTGCAGCTCGGACTTCACGTGGGCGAGTCCAGCAGTGTCAGCAGTGGCAAAGACCAAGTCATCGACGTACACGAGGATGTAGAACGGCGGCAAAGAGGTGTCGGTGCGCAGAAACAGCGACGGGTCGGCAGTAGAAGGAGCAAACCCAAGAGCCGCAAGTGTAGTCCTCAGTGTATCGTGCCACTCACGGGGCGCCTGGCGGAGAACGTAGACTGGCCGCCGGAGGCTCCACTGGGTACCAGGAGGAAACGACCCAGTGAAGCCAGGTGGGCGACGTAGCCAGATCTCCTCGTGCAGGCTGCCCAGCAAGAAAGCTGTGCTGAAGTCAAGAGAGTGAAGCTCGTAGTCGCGCTGAGCGGCTATGTGCAGCAGCACCCGAAGAGTGGTCATCTTCGTGGTGGGAGAGAAGGTTTGAAAGTAGTCAACTCCTTGCCGCTGACTGAAGCCTCGAGCCACGTAACGCGCCTTGAAGACAGGCGGAGAACCCGGCGGCCGCTTCACCCTAAAAATCCACATGCCACTGACGATGTTCGCCCCAGGTGGGGGAACCTCGTCGACGTAGGTGCCTGTGGACTTCCAAGAAGCCATCTCTGCGTCCATGGCTGGCTGCCACTGTGAGGAGTAGGGACCCTCGATCGCCTCAGCGTACGATCGAGGAGTCGGGATGTCTGGTGCATCCGGGTCTCCCTCAGGGGCAATCAGCATGGACATGAGATGAGGCAAAGCAGCAGCAAAACACTGGAACTTCTCCTGCCTGTCCTCAAGGACGTCCGTGCTAAGAGCACACTCACCCTCGACGGACGGAGGACAGACAAACTCAGACTCAGCAACGAGACTAGCGGCGTAGTCTAGACGACAGCGAGCAGCAAAGTCGACAAGCTCAGCAACTAGGGCAGACGCAGCAGTGGACGCATAGGAAGGGTAAGTGATAACAGTAGCCAGAAGACGCGTGACAGTAGGACTTGCAGCACGAAGAGAGTCAGACGCCGGGTCCGCAAGAGCGAGAAGAGAGGACTCTGGAGGAGACGGCAACGGGACACGCAGTGGAGCAGTGGAAGGACGCAGTGCCATCTGGTGTGTGCCTGGGACCGCAGGAGGACGCGGACGCGAAACACGACTACTAGTGCGAGCAACACGAACAGGCGACGCAGGACGAGACGCAGGCGCACGACGCTCAGCAAGACCTCTAGTAGGACTGGAGTAGGGAGAGGGAGCAGGCAGTGGGGAGGCGGGCTGTAGCTGCGACTCAGACTGGACAGGTGGCGGACACTTTAAGGAAGGAGCAAGACCAAGAGAAGGCGGGAGACGAAGAACCTGCTCAAGGAGCGGAATGAAGTACGGTCGTGGCCGCACAGCGCCTCCAGAGCTAGCAGGGACAGCACCAGCACCCTCAGCGGCAGCACCAGCACCAGTAGTACCCCCAGTTGCAGCACCGCCAACTCCAGCACCCTTAGAAGCAGCAGCGCCAGCAGCACCTCCAGCGCAGCAGCTCTAGCTCCAGCCAGACCACCGGAAGACTCGACAGCCACAACTCCAGCACCTCCAGCAGCACCTGCTCCAGAAGCTTCACCAGCAGCTCCAGCACCACGAGCAGCTCCAGCACAAGGAGCACCCCCAGGCCCAGCAGCTCCAGTACCTCCAGTACGAGCACCTCCGAAACCCGTGGCACCAACACCCTCAGTAGCAGCAGAACCGCTAGCGCCAGCAGCACCTCCAGCTCCAGCAGCACGGCTCCAGCGCCGAGCAAACCACTCGCGCAGCTCCTGAGGAGAGGGGAGCTCCCGCCGGGACGAAGCACCCGAGGGACCCCCAGACCCAGCACCGCCAGACTCCACACGAGTAGGCCTAGCACCCTGAGGCTCCGCACCCCCAGGCTCAGCACCCCCAGACCCAGCACTCAAGGCTCAGCACCTCCAGACTCAGCACCCCCAGGCTCAGCACCCCCAGGCTCAGCACCCCCAGGCTCAGCACCCCCAAACTCAGCGCCCCTAGACTCAACACCAGAGTCAACATCTACCTTGACAGGCTCGACTGCGTCTACCTGGGACACACATGAGGGGGCAGGACCCTGAGGGGGAAGGGGGTCTACCGGGGGGGGACCTGGCGAGAGGAAGAGCGGCGGCGGGGGGAGGGGCGCAGTGCGGTAGGGGAAGAGACGGTAGTAAGGAACTGACTTGTCAAACGTGACGTCCTGGGAGGACAGAAGACGGCGCGAGGTGGGGTGGTAAAACTGCCAACCAGGCGCGTCTGGGGGGAAGCCAAGGAAGACGCAGGGAACAGCACGGGGGGACAGCTTGTCCGCAGACAAGTCGCGGACAAAAGCCCGAGATCCCCAGACACGAAACGCAGACGCATCGCCAACCTCCCCGTCCACCGCAGAGTAGGGGAGGTCTCCGGCAAGGAGACTCAGGGCTAAAGAATGATCTGATGCGCCGCGTACTGAACCGCGAACGGCCACAGAAAATGGGGAGCAGCCGCATGCATCATGGACGTACGAGCGACGTCCATGACCATGCCAATGCGGCGCTCAGCAATCCCATTTTACTGTGGAGAGGCCGGAAGCGTGAAGGTCTGGCGGATGCCCTGTGCACGTAAGAAGGCTCCCAGAAGGGCAGAGGAAAACTCCCCGACTCTGTCAGAGTGCAAACGCAGAACAGGAAAGTCTGAGCCGAAACTCTCTCTGAGCTGGAGACGAGCTGCGCGGATCCAGTCGATCAATACCTCAGTGACGTCACCCTTGCTGCGCAAGGGGAAGACTGTGGTGTAACGCGAGTAGTCGTCAACCACCAATAGGAAGTAACGCTCGTGACCCTGGCCACGGATGCGGGCGGGGCCCCACACGTCCATGTGAAGAGTCTGCAGCGGAGCCTCTGTCAAAGGAAACTCGGAGGAGTGAGGAGCGGCGCGCTGCCGCCCCTCGACGCAGGGAATGCAGGTAGGGGCAGGCCGGGGAGGAAGGGTAGGGAGGGACCGGGGGAGACCAGAGACAAGGTAACGGGAGGCCATGCCTCGGAGACGAGGCAGGGAGGGGTGACCAAGGCGGTGGTGCCAGAGAAGAGTCCGGTGGGACAGGAGACGACACGAGCAGGGAGCAGACTCAGGACCAGACCTGGACGCTGCAGCAAACACCTGACCCGACGCAGCTACCTGACCAGACTCAGCAATCGGAGGAGACTCAGTAGTCAGTGTGTACAGGCTCGACCCCGGCTGACGGGTAAGCGTGGCCAAGTGTCGGCCCGTCCGAGCACACGTACAGTGGGTCGCCCGCTGACTTGCAGGAGTGAACTGGTCAACCCCCCTATCCTGTAGATCACGACCACTCACCAAGTTCGTAGAGAACGAGGGGAGGTAGAGACCTGACAGGGTGCCAGAGGGGGCCGCCAGACACGGTAAGACAGTGGAGAAGTGGGCAAGGATAGGACCCCCAAAGAGATAGGACCTCTCTCTCCTCCTCCTCACTTGCCCGTTGTGACTACCACTAGCTTTGCTCATAATTCTGAACTTTAAACTATTGCTTCTTGAACTTGTGCTCAGAATGTGTGGTGACATTGTGATCCACCCTGAGCTTGTACTGCTTTGCTTGCTCTGCTGATTACACCCCACTTTGGCTATGGGGGTGTGTCAGAATGTTATCTTATGCTCTAGCCTATAGTGGGGTACTCTATAGCGAGTACAACCCTTCTAGGGTTTGCTATTTGTATCCTCATTCTTGCTAGTGCAGCCCTCTTCTTTCACAGAGCTATCAAGGGGAATTCAACTATCAAGACACCTACAACATTCGAAGACATGGTTACTCAGAAGGAAAGGAGTTCCTCTATTGGTTCTCCCGGCACTACTCCTACTCCACCTCCTGCCTCTGGTCTACAGACAGAGGAGGGTACGGCAACAAGACCCAAGGCAACATCCACCGAGACTCCCGCGAATCAACCTGCAGGCTTCGACCAGAGCATGATGGAGAAGTTTTTCTCCTTCATGTCCTTCTACGAGCACCACCAACAATCGGCACCTGCGCAGTCACACAATAGCAATAACAACAACGACGTGACTCCAATGAGCCTTGATGGATCATCCTACGCTCGTGGAAATCAACAACAGCAACCTACCTTTGCTCCGTACGAGCCCCAGCGCGGCTCCATCAGCTTTATGCCACAACCGCAGCCTACACCTGGACAGGAGAAACCACTGGACGCACTTCAAGTTCAGTCGCAGTTCGCGCACGTCTTAAAACTTCAGACGTCAAGGCCTTTCGACGGAAAAGACTTCTTCACCTGGTCGTTCGAGTTCGAGTTAGTGTGGAAGACGCGCAGATTCTTGGTTTCTTCGAAGGATCTCTGCCATACCCAACAAACTGCACACAGTACGAGAAGCAGCACTACACCTACCAGTCAATGATGGCGTACACGATTCTACTGAGGAACATCACCCCGAACCAGCAGCAGAATATACGGTCTTACCGAGGATACGGCAACTCCGCCGAACTCGCATACAGCCACTTGAAGAGCCTGTATCAAGCAACAGACAACGTAAATCAGAGTCAGTTGATGGCGCAACTGACAACAGTCGAGATGAAACAAGGCGAGAAGGGAATGGCGTATATTAGCCGCTGTCGCGAACTACGCGACACACTCCTTCAATGCGGAGGTTCAATCTCTGAAGAAGCTTTCGTCACGGTCGTCATCACTGGACTTGGTCCTCATTGGCGCTCCACTCCAGCTATTCTCCGAGCTCACGGGAAGATTTCCGAAGCGGCACTCTGCGCCGAAATTCATGTCGAACAGCAAGACATGGACCTGCAAGAAGAAAGACACAAGAGAAAAACGTCAACACCGGAATTCGCTTTCCACACTCAGCGACGCTACAACAACAACAACAACAACAACAACCGACAACAACCAAAGCCTGTACCTCCATTCTGCCACATCTGCAAGACGTCAGGGCACCCACGCACACACTGCCCGAATCGACAACAGTCAACTCCACCGCAACGGCAGCTTCGACCCTCAAGCAGCCAAGTGGCATCGACGCAGGCGAACCCCACGAGTCAGTCGCAACCTTCAACAACACAATCTGCACAAGGAGCAAGAAACATCGTCAGCTGCATGGCAAAATTGACCGATTCCTGCATCAACGAGTCACCGCCGCACTACTCACCGGAAGAGCAACTCGACAACACCACACCTCGCCGCGAGTCACTCCAACTGAATCCAACATACGCAGCCATTGCCCAAAGCGAGCCGTCCGTGAAAGATACCTGGTTCTTGGACAGTTGCTGCGGACAGCACATGTGCTCTTCAGGACGCTTCGTGCAGCAAGAATACCAACTCCAACGCGAAGTAGTCATCACCGTCGCCAACAACCAGAACCTGCGCACACGATGACAAGGCGTGGCTCAACTTCAGTCAAGAGAGACAAACGTTCTACTACAGATGTCAAAAGTATTAATCGCGGAGGGACTCAGCTACAACGTACTGAGCATCAACCAGTTGATGGCAAAAAGCATTCACCTCGAAGCAGACAGCACCACCCAGGAGTTCAAATTGTACCACGGGAGAGGAGGTCTCTACATCGGCAAGGCAGTCTTGAAGAACAATGTTTTCGTTCTCAACTTCGTTCCAGATCTCGGCACCGCCGACAGCGACGCGATCGTCACCTTCACCTCTTAGACACATCCACCGGATCTTGACCCAGACTTCAGCCCCGGCGGTTTCTGGTATTCACACACGATACCTGAAGCAGAAAGAACAAGAGCGTTAGCGACAATTCAACATCTGGCAGCAGCAGAAACAACATCGACACCAGCAGAGACAACATCGGTAGCAGCAGAGACAACAACGGCAGCAACAGAGACAACAGAGACAACAGCGGCAACATCAGCACCAATCGCTGGTCCTTCAACGGCACCGATCCTCGTTGACGACACACCACCGACACCCCCGCAGGAACTGCACCCAGCACCACGAGAAGTTCATCGAAGCGCCAACTTCACCGCCAGCTTCTATTCCAACTCCGACATGTATCGGCGCTCACCCGGACATCGTGCCACCGAAGGAACCTGGCACGCAAGAATGGGACACCCAAGCAACACGGTGTTAAACAACACGATAAGAGCAGGTGTGCTCGACAAAGACTCTCTACTCCTAACTGACGGCAGAGAACTTCAGCGAGCTCGTGGAACATGCTTCACCTATCCCGAAGCTGACTTACCGCATCAATCGTTCGCGTCTCACCACAACCCAAGCGCACCAGCTTACGCGCCACTCAAGAAAGTGTACAGCGACATCCTGTACAACCGCGAGCCTGGACAAAACGCGTACAATTACACCATCACCTTCATCGACGCAACCACTCGATACGTTTGGCATCTAAATCTTCCAAGCAAGGACATGGCCTTCGAAGCCTTCGTCGCCTGGCTTCCAGTAGCAGAACGAGAATCGGGCGTCAAACTAAAAAGCTTCCAGTCAGACGGGGGAGGAGAATACACCTCACAGAGGTTCAAGGAGTACTTGGCAGAGAGAGGAATCAAGCGACTCATCTCCCTTCCCTACGCCCATCAACAGCAAGGCGTAGCAGAAAGGATGAACAGGACACTCCAGAACACCATGCGCAAGCTGCTATGTGGCATGCACCTTCCCAACCACCAGTGGCCCGAAGCAATGGACCACGCTGTCATGCTGCACAACTTGCTCTCATCATCATCACTCCCGAACAACGCATCACCGCATCTACTGTGGACAGGAAAACCGGGCAGCACAAAAATGTTGAGAGTCTTCGGCTGCATGGTACAGTACCGGCCCCCATCTGCACGAGCTGGCCGATTCTCCCAACGCGCACAGTGGGGACTACACCTGGGCATCGAAAAACATTACAACACATGGAAGATTTTCGACGTCGAGACAAAAGAGATAGTAGCAGCACGTGATGTCATCTTCTACGAAAACCTCACCCTCCGATACTACTTCGCCAATTTGCAAGACGGAAACCCCGACCGCTCCGATGGCTTTCTTGGCACCCGAGCCTTCGCCTCGGCAGAAGATGAAGCTGACTGGGACGAGCAGAACGTGGACAGAGCCTCGGAAGAAGCCGGACCTCTACCCTACTGCTCAGTAGACGTTCCAATGGACGACGAAAACCCACGCGACAGCATCAATGCCGAAACCTATTACCATTTCGCTGACAACGGTTACGTTACACCCGCACAAGTCAACACCGACAAAGCAGAACGCGTTGGACCCAATTTCACACCTGATCCAGAAGCGGGAGACGAAGCTGTTTATCTCGAGGACACATCCCTTCCCCGCTACACACAGAGTGGACTCCAGATACTCGGGCTCGTCACCGCAGTCCACGGCACGGCCATTCCTAAGGAGCCTGCCACAATTCAGCAGGCTCTGGGGGGGGAGCATAAGGAAAAATGGCGCGAAGCCATGGACAGGGAATTAAAGGCACTAGAGGAGTGCAACACCTGGAAAGTCGTCCCTATCAGTGTGGCGCGGAACAAAACAATTCTCACCGGAAAGTGGGTCTTCCGCGTGAAGACGAAAGAAGACGGCACCATCGACAAGTTAAAGCACGATGGGTCGTACGCGGCTTCGATCAAGAGCACGGACGCGACTTCACCGAGACGTTCGCTCCAGTCAGTCGACACACCTCACTTCGAATTCTTCTCGCGATCACTGCCATGAAGAAGAAGAAGTTGCGGCAAATCGACGTCGCAAATGCATTCCTCTACGCACCTGTTGACGCCGAAATCTTCGTCGAACTTCCACACGGCTCCAACGGAGAGCCCAACCAAGTCTGCCAGCTGGTAAAGTCCCTATATGGCATCAAACAGGCACCGAGGCTGTGGCAGCAGTACCTGCACACAAGACTCATTCGCATTGGATTCCGCCAGCTACCTCACGACCAAGGCATGTACCGGCTCACGAAGGGCGACGACTACATTCTGCTCATTGTCTATGTGGATGACCTGCTCTACATCGGCTCAACTGACAACGTCACCACTTGGTTTGAAGGGGAGCTGCAACAGGATCTCACTCTCATAGTGTCATCGACCGTCACGCAATATCTCGGCCTCAACATACGGGAAGAAGAAGACGCGATCTACCTTAGCGCCGCAAAGTACGCCGACACCATCGCCAAACGCTTCGCTCTCACACCAACTACCATCTCCACGCCATATCGCTACACGACAGGAAACTGCAAGGAAGGATCCGCTCCACTGAAGCCTGCTGGCATACGCGACTACCAGAGAAAGCTGGGCTGTCTCCTCTTCGCAGCCGTCACTTGCCGTCCGGACCTGTCATACTCCGCAAGTCAGCTCGCGACCTACCTCAAGAAACCTGAAGCAAAACACATGGCGGAGCTCGTCCGCGCTCTCCACTACCTCGTCTGCACCCCAACAATCGACCTGGCCTATCACAAGAACGGGACCACGACACCTAGGCTAATCGGCTACGTCGACGCCGATCACGCTGGCGACTCCGACAACAGACGCTCGCGCACCGGCTACATCTATCGCTTCGAGCCTATCGGTCCTATCTCCTGGCAGTCAAGCAAGTAGGAATTAATCGCTCTCTCCTCAGCTGAAGCAGAATATATCGCACTCTGCTCAGCCACCAAGGAAGGACTGTACCTTCGCGAACTCCTGGAGGAAGCCAAGCTAGCCCAGTTACCGAACTTCACCCTGTTCTGCGACAACCAGTCGGCCATTCGCATAGCCAACAAGAACGGCTTCGCGAACAGGACGAAACACATCGCCCTGCGATATTTCTTCGTGAAGGACGAGATCGAGAAGGGGAGACTCGAGCTGTCATACTGCCCCACGTCCGAGATGGCAGCTGACTACTTGACCAAGAAGCACGGAAAACAGAAGTTCGAGTAATGCATGCTGCTGACTGGACAGAGCCACGTCACCAGCAGCGACACTCCAGAAGCGAAGGGGAGTGTTGGAAACAACTAATTCTAAGCGCCTCTATCGTGTCGAAACACCAAGGCGCAAGCGAAGCACAACATATCGCAGCACCAGCGAGTCAACCCTCGGAGGTTGAGCAACTGCTGGAGGTTACGCGAAAGTCAAAGGTCAGCGACCTTTGACTTGACTAGTACAGCGCGACAGTAAGGACACACAACTGACTCGCTACAGAGCAGTTGCCCGAGTCGTCACTGTATCGAACCGCAACAGCAACAGTAAAGTAGTTATAACTGTATCTCTTCGTATTCCTTGTACTCTTATATAATCCTGTATCTCTTTGCTTTAATCAATCAACTTTGCCCTCACATACTAGCGCAAGGTGGTTCACAACTCTTCATTAAACGCTTCCGCTACTACATCAGTTCTACCCAGAATTCACCCCTGCAAAGATCCTAAGGGCTATTTTCTCAGCCTAACATGCTCCGCACCCTGCTCCTTTGCTCCGCACCCCGCACGAGAAATGCCTCAATTCCTTATCTCGCATGCCAATCTTCCTTCTCTTAAAATTATACCATCCACGCACACAGATCTCAACCCCACTGCCTCATCTCGCCGTCCTCCCTTCTCCCTCCTCCTCGCAGCAACCGCAAGTGCAAGCTAGGCGTGAGCATCGTGGTGGTCTCCCCAGACGCCCCCAAGCTGTCAGCGATGCTCTCAGTCACTGACCCTGCTTCAGCCCAAACCACCGACCTTAACCTTCCCTGCGCGTGGTCCCAGCCCCACCCCGGCGTGTGGCTGTGCGAGTGGCTCGATAACTTCCCGAGCGTGTCGGGTGCTGCTACTGCCGCTGCGGGCGCTGCTTACGCGGCTGCTGCCAGCATGCGTGCTGCGGCCCTGCCAGGCTCAGCCGTGTATTCGGTGTTTAAGCTGAGTGGAGTCGGAATCTGGGGACACTGCTGACTTACTTCCTCCTCCTTCCTGAAAGAGGTTGCACTGCCATTGTTCCCCTTGCTCCCTCCCTCCCTCCCTCCCTCCCTCTGTCCCTCCTCCCCTCCCTCTCTCCCTCCCTCTTTGAACATCTCCACTTTTAGCTCCCCAGCCTCTTTCTGTGTTGGTATATGTACCGGTACCTCTACCTTTTTGTGAGTTGCCCTTGAATGCAAGTGACTAACGCTGTGACCTGAAACAGTATGTGATATGTTACATGTGCAGCCATAGCTCAAAGACCATTGATAAAAAAAAATGGTACAATACTAGGGCTTTAAGACCCACCTAACACATCTCTCAAGTCAACGACCACTAATCAATACCTCTTACCAGGGCCTATTATTGGTTTTGGGGTACTCTTAGGAATCAGGGTGCCCTGATGACGTCACCATGGCTAATTTTTGGTTTTGACCAACCCTTACGATCAGTCTAGCACATTTTCAAAAACCTGATTTTTAGGGTTACCCGTTGTGGAAAACCTGATGCGTTAGGGTTTTTGCATGTATAAAAAAGACTACCCTGAGGCATCAGTGTACCAATTCGCAAAGCCCTGCTTCAGCTGTTATTAACATAGCACACAATAACAAGCTTAATCATTATCATCAGACAGTTGGCAAAGTCCTACCGAAATCTACATTTTCGAGAGTTGGCATAGGGAAAATCCAGGTTTCGGAGTCGGGAGGTTAGGGGACGAGGGGGGGACCTCGCACATCAGGGTAAATCAAGGTCCCGGAAAAATTACCCAACAGCATCAGTGTTACTACCAAAAAACACCCTTCTAGTCAAGGCATCAGGGTGATTTACACTGATAAAATGGGCCCTGGACGTCACCCTATCTGTCAGGGTATGTTTTCTTCCACCCTGTCAAAATCAGGGTACAAAATTGAGCACCCTGTTTCGTCAGGGAAATGAGGAATTGGGGCTGGGAGTGGTGATGGAATTGTGGGGAGGGGTGGGGCTGGGGGATGTGAATGAAACGGGGTGGGTTGAGCTGGGAGTGGCGAGGGATATGGGATAAATGGGGCTCGGCTGGGAGAAGTGAGGGAAATGGGGAGAAATGTGGTGAGAGGTGCTAGGGAAGTGGGGAGAATGGGGCTGGGAGAGGCGAGAGTGTCAAACTTCATGTTTGTGTGTTATCTCTAAGCTACAGGGGGTAGCCTACAAGGGGTATAACCCATTATGGGTACCAATTTTCATAGCTCATCCATTCCTGCTCGCTAGATTCTAACATGGTTTCAAAGCAAGTAGGTCCCTAGGACCGATTTTGTTTTTTAGGGCCCACCGTTCGTTCTACCCTGCCTGTGTTTCTGACCTGCCCCTAACGAACGTGACCCGGCTGCCCGCTAGAGCCGCCCTTCCCCACGCGTTCGCACTTGCCCTATCTAGCGGGCTGCCCCACACGCTGCCAGCGCACTGCCCTAGGCGCTAGCCGCGTGCGCAGCTGCCCGCAACCTGCCCTCACCTGCGCTGCCCACGCCCCGCGCGCACTGCTGCCTGCGCCCCGCGCGTCCTGCTGCCTGCGCGTCCTGCAGCCCGCGTGCGCCTCTGCTAACCACGTTGCCTGCTGCCCGCATGCGCCCTGCTACCTGCGCATGCATCTGCTGCCAGCGCGCCCTGCTGCCATGCAGCCCGCGTGTGCTTGCTGCTTGCGTCGCCTACTGCCCGCACGCGCCTTTGCTGTCTGTGTCGCCTGCTACCCGCATGCGCCCTGCTGCCCACGCGCCCTGCTGCCTGCATGCCCTGCACACCCTGCTGCCCTGCGCCCGGCACGCCCTGCTGCTCGAGCACTGCCTTAGCCACTATAGCTGCCACAGTCCCAGCACCTCCCATTACAACAGCTACTGCCAGCACTGCCATTACCATTGTCGCTGCACATTCCTCTGCTGTCGCTACAGGCTCTCGCTACCACTACGGTTGCCACTCCAGCCCTTGCGCCGCTGCTGTTGATTACCGCTGCCTACCATGGCCACGCCTCCAGTCTTAGCAGTTGACGCAGACGGACGCCCTTACAAGTTAGGGTTGTGATTTACGTGCCAGCACGTGTATCTCCGGCGTTTCATTAGAGATAGTGTCTCCCTGCTCGAGCACACGTCAGGGTCCCTTTAGGCCCCTACGACTCCCACTAAACATCTTGCTGATGCTGGCGAGGACGTGCAGAGGCGGTACCGGATGGACAGCCTTGCCTAGAGACAGTGGACGGAGCACGATGCTGTCGCACAGCGTGCCGTGCGAGCTCTCTTGCCAGTCGATCAGAGGGCCCAATCTCGTCAGGTGACGTCGGCTCATACTTTGTTCGACGCTTTTGTTAGACACTAGTCCTCCCTCTCTCCTGCCACCTGTCCGTTGCAGAAGCGCTGTCCGCTGGTCGAGGAGGCGAGTGTAGGTACCTGTACGTCTGCTCCTGCTCAGCAGCAGCAACAGTGTCATTCGGAGACCCTCTCGCTGCAGCAGATTCGGGAGTGGGTTTCACAATGATGCGTCGTCGGTGGTGTAGCGGCTACTAGTATAGGTGCTGTGAGCCTGCTAGCACGTACAACCCCTGCGAAGGCTGTGCACACTTTCACACTAGACTTAGGCGCGGCTCGCTTCTTCTGCGACTACACCACAGTCACACTGGTCACTACACATGTCCCAGACACTCTGGCTGACCCCTCTGTGGGCCCAGTCGTAGCACGTGCCTCCACCGTTCTCCCATGTCCGGTAACCCCCACGGGCTCACTTGTGAGGATCTAGGATCGAGCTCAGAAAAGAGAATTGTAATTGAATGATCACCTGGGTACAACGCGAGGCTATATATAGGTTCGACACAAGGCACAGTAACCAGGTGTTATGCGAAGGTTCTGCGGGTCGCGAAGCGTCCCGAACAGATCCTTCCCGAATTCGGTAGAAGGCAATTCGGTGGCAACCGAAAAGCCCGAATTCGGTGCACGCAACCTAGCTCGGTGCTATAACTATAATAAAATATAGGAAAGCACCTAGCCTAGGAAATCAAGCAATTCATGCATGCATATAATTATCCTATGCTAGAAATAGCATGATAAAGTAAAGGCAAGCAAGCATAGCTGGCATAAGCCGTCGTACTCTCACATCACTCATAGGTCTTCACCTCCCCTCGTTCGCTACAAACTTGGTGAGTAACCATTTTGTCGCTGTCACTACTCCTAGGGGTGAGCTTTTGGCGATATGCACATACTCACGGACTAGCGCCCACCTTGTCAAACATTATATATGTTGTGCTTTTTTAGGCTACAGTGGGTAAGCCTATAGGGGGTACACAATTCTAGGGTTAGGTACTTGTACTGATTTCACTGTTAGTTCAATCATTCCTGTTCATTCATTTCAACATGGTATAGAGCAGGTCCTTCCTAGGACCGATTTTTTTTTAGGGCCCACCACTACCTACCTACCTACCTACCTACCTGCGCCCTAGGGCGCCTCGGTTTTCACGGCCCTCTAAGGCCCCGCGACCCTCGACCCGCCCCTTAGCGACTCGCGCGCCGCCCTTTAAGGCCCCGTCGGCCCACGCGCTCGCCCTTAGCAACCCCTTACGGCCCCGCGCTCGCCCCTAGAGGCCCCACTCGGCCCCGCGCTCGCCCTTAGCGGCCCCTTACGGCCCCGCGCTCGCCCCTAGAGGCCCCGAATGGCCCCGCGCTCGCCTTAGCGGCCCCTTACGGCCCCGCGCTCGCCCCTAGAGGCCCCGATCGGCCCCGCGCTCGCCCTTAGCGGCCCCTTACGGCCCCGCGCTCGCCCCTAGAGGCCCCGAACGGCCCCCCCAGAATGAGCCGCCCGACCCGAGCAGCCCGAACCGAGCCGCCCAGCCCGAACCGAGCCGCCCGAACCGAGCCGCCCGAACCGAGCCGCCCGAACCGAACCGCCCGAACCGAGCCGCCCAGCCCAAACCGAGCCGCGCCGCCCGAACCTAGCCGCGCCGCCCTTCCCGAGCCGCGCCGCCCTACTTGAACCGAGCCGCGCCGCCCGTACTGGACCGAGCCGCCCTACCTGAGTCGCACTGCCTACTGTTTTTGGGGTGCCCCTACTGCTATTACTCCTACTACTGCTAAAGCTAGCCCTCCTGTGCTGGCTTTCGATGCTGAGGGCCGCCCAGTGAAGTTCGAAACCTGGCTAGATGACCTACACCTCCTCCTATAGCTCACTGCCAAGGAGGACATCTCACTGTACGATCACGCCCTAGGCCATGCTCCTGCTCCTGCTACTACTGCTGACAGCACTGCCCGCTCACAGTGGCAGACTCGTGACGCCCACGCTCGCTTCGCTATTCGCAACTCCCTGCCGATAGATGAGCGCGAGCACTTTGGGCAGCACAAGACTGCACAGGCACTGTACACTGCTGTCGTTGCCCGCTACTCCTCACCGGCCTCTGTCGCACTAGGCCGTCTCTCTCTTCCCTACCTGTTCCCCGACTTAGCCTCTTTCCACACAGTCGTTGACCTCATTACGCACCTCCGCACTAGTGATGCTCGCTTCCGCGCCGCCATGCCTGATGAGTTCCTTGCCAAGAACCCACCCCCACTCTGGCTCACTCTCTACCACCTAGTCACCCGCCTCCCTGACACTCTGCGCTCAGTCAGGGACCACTTCCTAGCTCGCTGCCCCACTGAGCTCACCATTGCCCTCCTCGAGAAGGAACTCCTTGCAGCTGAGGCTAGCATAGTCGCTGTAGGTGCCTCTCGTGGCGACCCCCGTACCCCGTTCTTTGAGGGGTGTTCTCCTTCCCCCCTTCTTCCCTCTGTCGCCTCTGCTGCTGCTGTCGACCTCCTTGGTGCTGAGAAGGTCGGGACTGCGTCTGCTTCGAGCGGGCGCCGCATAGGTGCTTGTGCGTCTGCCCCCCCTGGTACTGAGTCGACGGCAGCACTGCACACCTTCACACTGGACTCAGGTGCTTCTCGCTGCTTCTTTCGTGACCGCACTGCCCTTGAGCCGCTTGCTCGGCCAGTTGCTGTCTCCCTCGCTGACCCCTCTGGGGGTCCGGTCATTGCGACCTCCTCCACTGTCCTGCCCTGTCCTGCAGTCCCGTCGGGCACACTGTCAGGTCTCCACCTCCCCTCGTTCTCTACGAACTTGGTGGCAGGTAGTGCACTCCAGGACGGGGGTGTTCACCAGTTCACCCCTGCCTACGAGCGAGTGACACACTGCACGTGTGCTCGTACGGGCCGCCACTTGGCTACCTTCACTCGGCAGCCGGGGTCGGACCTGTACACACTGACCACTGAGTCCCCTCAGGTCGCTGCGTCTGCGTCTGCGTCCGCGTCAGGTCAGCTGTCTGCCCCCTGCTCGATTCGCTCTCTGGCGCACGAGACTGTCCTCTGGCACCACCAACTTGGCCACCCGTCTGTGCAGCGCCTTCGTGCCATGCACTCCCGGTACCTTGTCTCCGGTCTTCCCAGAGTCCTCCCTCCCCTCCCACCTTCGCCTGCTCCTCCCTGTCTTCCCTGCGTCGAGGGGCGGCAGCGCGCCGCTCCTCACTCCTCCTCGTTTCCCCCGACGACTGCTCCCTTGCAGACGCTCCACATGGACGTGTGGGGCCCAGCCCGCGTCCGTGGTCAGGGTCAGGAGAGGTACTTCCTGATAGTTGTTGACGACTACTCGCGCTACACCACAGTCTTCCCCTTGCGCACCAAGGGTGAGGTCCCTGATGTCTTGATCCCTTGGATCCGCAGAGCCCGTCTCCAGCTCAGCGAGCGTTTCCACTCGGAATTTCCTGTCCTGCGCTTGCACTCTGACAGAGGTGGTGAGTTCTCCTCCGACCTCTTGGCAGCCTACTGTGCTGAGCAGGGCATTGAGCAGTCGTTCATGCTTCCGGCCTCACCACAGCAGAATGGGGTTGCGGAGCGCCGCATTGGCCTGGTCATGGAGGTCGCCCGTACCTCCTTGATCCATGCGGCTGCCCCCCACTTTCTGTGGCCGTTTGCGGTCCGGTACGCTGCGCATTAGCTCAACCTCTGGCCCCGTGTCTCCTTGCCGGAGACCTCGCCCACGCTACTGTGGACGGGGGAGGTTGGCGATGCGTCGCGTTTCCGGGTCTGGGGGTCTCGAGCTTTTGTCCGCGATTCGTCTGCGGACAAGCTCTCCTCCCGTGCTGTTCCCTGCGTCTTCCTCGGCTTTGTCCCGGACGCGCCTGGTTGGCAGTTTTACCACGCCACCTCACGCCGAGTCTTGCCCTCTCAGGACGTCACTTTTGACGAGTCCGTCCCCTACTACCGCCTCTTCCCCTACCGCACTGCTCCGCTCCCCCCCCAGCCTCTCTTCCTCGTGCCAGGTGCTGCTGTTGCAGACCCCCTCCCCCCTCAGGGTGCCGCTCCCTCAGGTGTGTCTCAGGTAGACCCAGTTGAGCCTGTTGAGGTAGCTGTTGACTCTCGTCCTGCTGTGGGTGCGGAGCCTGGGGGTGCTGAGCCTGGGGGTGCGGAGCTTGGGGGTGCTGAGCCTGGGGGTGCGGAGCCTGGGGGTGCGGAGTCTAGGGGTGCGGAGCGTGGGGGTGCGGAGCCTGGGAGTGCTGAGCCTTGGGGTGCGGAGCCTGGGGGTGCTGAGCCTGGGAGTACTGAGCCTAGGGGTGCTGAGCCGTAGAGTCCGGAGTCTGGGGGTTCTGAGTCTGGAGGTCCTGAGCCTGAGGGTCCTACACCTGGCGGAGCCCTCTCCTCGGAGCAGCTGCGTGAGTGGTACTTCCAGTACTGCAGCCTCAGGAGAGGTACCTCTAGAGCCAGGCGTACTACTGGGACTAGTGCTAGTGCTTCTCCTCCTAGCTGGGAGCTCCCCTCCCGTGAGCGGATCCGTGAGTGGTACGAGCGGCGCTGCACTCTTCGGAGTGGCGCGCCTGGTATCGCGGACCCCGCTGCTGCTGCTGGTGCTACTGGTGCTGGAGACTCTACTGGTTCTGCTGGTGCTGCGGCCCCAGTGGTTGGAGCTGTTTCTGGTGCTGCGGACCCAGACGTTGGAGCTACGGCTGGTGCTGCGGACCTGGGCGCTGGTGCTGCTGCTGGTGCTGAAGACCCGGGCGTTGGAGCTGCTGCTGGTGCTGAGGACCCTGGAGCTGGTGCTGCTGCTGGTGCTGTGGAGTCGGGCGTTGGAGCTGCTGCTGGTGCGGAGGACCCTGGCGCTGGTGTCTCTGCTGGTTCTAGAGTCGCTGCACGGCAGCGGGCGTACTTCGTTCTGCTCCTTCAGCAGGTTCTTGGTCTCCCGCCTTCTCTCGGTCCTCCTCCTCCCTTAGAGTGTCCACAGCCTGTCCAGTCACGGTTACAGTTATCGCCCGCCTCCCCACTGCCTGCTCCTTCTCCCTACACTAGTCCTACTGGAGGTCTTGCTGAGCGTCATGAGCCTGTGTCTCGCCATGTATCGCCTATCCGTACTGCGCGCACTAGTGGTTGCGGTTCGCGTCAGCGTCCTCCTCCTGTCCCTGGCACGCACCGGATGTCTCTGCGTCCGTCCACTGCTCCTCTGCGTGCCCCTTTGCCTTCTCCTCCTGAGTCCTCTCTTCCTGCTCTTCTCGACCCGGAGTCGGACTCTCTTCGTGCTGCCAGTCCTACTGTCACGCGTCTCCTTGCTACTGTCGTCACTGACCCTTCTTTTGAGTCCACTGCTGCGTCTGCCCTAGTTGCTGAGCTTGTCGACTTTGCTGCTCGCTGTCGTCTAGACTACGCTGCTAGTCTTGTTGCTGAGTCTGAGTCTGTCTGTCCTCCGTCCGTCGGGGGTGAGTGTGCCCTTGGCACGGACGTCCTTGAGGACAGGCAGGAGGAGTTCCAGTGCTTGGCCGCTGCTTCACCTCATCTCGTGTCCGTACTGCTTACCCCTGACGGAGACCCGGATGCACTTGACATCCCGACTCCGCGCTCTTACGCGGAGGCGATAGAGGGTCCCTACTCTTCTCAGTGGCAGGCAGCTATGGATGCAGAGATGGCTTCCTGGAAGTCCACAGGCACCTACGTTGACGCTGTCCCCCCTCCTGGGGCGAACATCGTCAGTGGCATGTGGATTTTCAGGTTGAAGCGGCCGCCGGGTTCTCCGCCTGTCTTCAAGGCGCGTTACGTGGCTCGTGGCTTCAATCAGCGGCAGGGAGTTGACTACTTTCAGACCTTCTCTCCCACCCGGAAGATGACCACTCTTCGGGTACTGCTGCACATAGGTGCTCACCGTGACTATGAGCTACACTCTCTTGACTTCAGCACTGCTTTCTTGCAGGGCAGCCTGCACGAGGAGATTTGGCTGCGTCGCCCACCTGGTTTCACTGGGTCTTTTCCTCCTGGCACCCAGTGGAGCCTCCGGCGGCCAGTCTACGGTCTCCGCCAGGCACCGCGTGAGTGGCACGAAACAGTGAGGACTACGCTTGCGGCTCTTGGGTTTGCTCCCTCTACTGCCGACCCGTCGCTGTTTCTACGCACTGACACTTCTCTGCCGCTGTTCTACATCCTCGTGTACGTCGACGACTTGGTCTTTGCCACAGGTGACACTGCTGGACTCGCCTACGTGAAGTCCGAGCTGGAGAAGAGACACACGTGCACTGACCTGGGTGAACTGCGCAGCTACCTTGGCTTGCAGATCACCCGGGACAGAGCACGCCGCACCATCACCCTGACTCAGTCACACATGGTGCAGCAGGTCCTTCAGCGCTTCGGCTTCACGTACTCCTCGCCTCAGGCCACTCCTCTGCCTACTCGCCACTCGCTCTCAGCTCTGCCTTCGGATGAGTCCGTAGAGTCGAGTGGCCCGTACCCAGAGCTTGTTGGCTGCCTCATGTACCTGATGACCTGCACACGACCTGACCTTGCATACCCTCTTAGCATTCTCGCACGCTATGTTGCTCATGGGAGACACCGACCAGAGCACATGGCTGCAACGAAGAGGGTGTTGCGCTACTTGTGCAGTACGTCGGGCATGGGGCTAGTGCTTGGAGGGCGGAGTCCAGTGGTCCTCACTGGTCACGCAGACGCTTCTTGGGCTGACGACCAGGCTACGCAGCGGTCGTCACAGGGTTACACCTTCAGCCTTGGTTCCGGCTCTGTTTCGTGGCGGGCTACTCGCTCGTCTTCTGTTCTCGGCTCCAGTTGTGAGGCTGAGATCTACGCAGGGGCCATGGCTGCACAGGAGCTTCGCTGGCTCACCTACCTGCTGACTGACCTTGGAGAGCCGCCTCGTTCTCCTCCAACCCTATACGTAGACAACAAGGCCATGCTGGCCATGTGTCGAGAACAGAGACTGGAGCACAGAACAAAGCACATTGCTCTCCGCTACTTCCTTGCTCGTGAGCTACAGCAGCGTGGTCTGTTGCGGCTTGCGTACATGGCCTCTGAGGCCAACACTGCTGATGTCTTCACCAAGGCACTTGCGCCTTGTGATCATCAGCGCTTCTGCACCCAAATGGGTCTTGTACCTGTCTTGCCTCACTTGCTCACCTCTTGACCTTGCTTGTACTGTTACATATATATATACCTGCTCTTGCTTGTCTAGCCTTATATATATATGTACTCATGCATGTGAACTGGCCTTGTGGCCTTGAACTTGAGCTCGAAATGTGTGGTGACTTTGTGATCCACCCTGAGCTTGCTTTGCTTTGCTTTACTTGACTGGTCTTGTGACCCCTAGTTCTCCCCCACTTCGCCTATGGGGGTGTGTCAAACATTATATATGTTGTGCTTCTTTAGGCTACTGTGGGTTAGCCTATAGGGGGTACACAATTCTAGGGTTAGGTACTTGTACTGATTTCACTGTTAGTTCAATCATTCCTGTTCATTCATTTCAACACACCTCGCCACGTTCATTAGGAGACCCGGGTCTGGCCTATATACTCTGACCATTGAGTCTGCACATGTAGCTGAGTCAGGTCAGTTAGCTGCGTCTTGTTCATATCGACTTCTCACCCACCCGTCTCTCTTATGGCATAAACGTCTTGGTTGCGGAGATAACTGAATCAACGGGAGCTAGACTACGGGCTAGGCACGGATGTGAGAGTGATCTCTGCATTCGTTCCTTAGTCATTCTCTAGCACTTGTGCGTTTATAAGGCAAAATCGCAAGAGTTTCACTAGCAAAAGTTGAGAACAATGGTTCACAATGGCAAGGCAACAATGACTATGTTAGATGCTAGCATGCAAGCTGGTCAACTACCAGCGCAGCACGGTCGATCCCGTTCTAGCACGACAAGGTCGACCGCGCTCTAGCAGTGCAATGTCGCCGTTTGCCAACGCTACAGGTCGACGGCGTGCCATCGCTGTGGTAAGTCGGCTGTACAGCGCTGCATCTGTAGGATAGCAGCGCACCTGCTTGCAAGAGGGCATGGCGCCTACTACTGCATGTTGTTGTCGCCGTCGCCCACATTGGCCAGTCTCACTTTGCCGATTGCGACGGAGCCCCGATTGAAGGTAGAATAGTGCAGCGCCTTCATCAGGAAGTCGGCCGGCTGCTCTGTGGTCGGGATGAACTTCAGCGAATACTTCTCGCGCTTCACCATGTAGTGCAGCCAGTCCTATTGCCTCTCCATGTGCTTGAGGTTGCCTGTCAACCCTATGCCCTCCGCGACCGTGATGGCCGACTTGTTGTCCACCCGAAGGACAGTCGACGTCCCGGCGTCCAGAAGCCGGAACTCTGCGAGGAAGAAGCGAAGTCGGCGACCCTCCTTGCCAACCTCGGTTTTCGCCATGTACTCTGATTCAGGCGACGACAATGTCGCACATTTAATGCGCTGGCTCGACCAGGAGACCGCGGCACCTCCAAAGACAAATACGTAGCCGCCTGTGCTCGTCCGAATCTGGTTGTCGTCGGCGTCATCGGCGTCCACGTAGCCAACCAGCTTTAGCGACTCTGGTCCACCGCTGAACTCCAGGGCGGTATGACGAGTGTTGGCAAGGGAGGCAAGGCAGTGGTTGACCTCGCGCCAGTGCTGGTCGCTCCTCACCGTGAGGCCACTCCCCAGCTTGCTGCAGGCGAAGGCGATCTCCAGCCTCGTCATCGTCGCCGCGAACTGCAGCAAGCCGACCTTCCGCCGGTACTCCTCTTGCTGGCGCTCCCGTGCCTCCTCGTCGTCGAATGTCAGCTCGGCGTAGGCGTCGACAGACACCGGCGTCTTCGGGGTGTACCCGGTATGCTCCTTTTCAATGAAACGCATGCGCAGCTTGTTGGTGTAGCCCTGCTGGTGGAACCACAGCTTCCTCGGCAGCCTGACGCTCACGATCTCGAGCCCGAGGTACCTTTCCACCGGCAAAATCTGGCGCAGCTCGAAGGCAGCCTTCAGTCGCTCTTTCATCTCCTTCAGCATCGTGGTTTTGCTGCTACCCGCGAGCACCCAGCAGGCCATTCTGTCTCTGCCGACCTTGAAGTTAGCCTCGTCGACCTGGCTGTTCTTCCAACCAGCATCGACCAGCACGTGGTCGAGGGCCCTGTACCACAGCAGCAGCGACAGCCCGTACAGGCTCTTCAGCAGCTTGCACACCCGGCTGGTCTCGTCGTTGTAGTAGTCAGGCTGCTACATGTAAAGCACATGGTCGAGCTTGCTCTGCAGGAAGGCGCTCTTCATGTCGAGCTGCATCAGGTGCAAGGTCGAGAACGGCGACGATGCTGAGGAAGATCCTCAGCGTGACGTAGCTGCTCACCGGCGCATACGTCTCGTCGTAGTTGGCGCCATACATCTGCGTGAAGCCCTTCATGACCAGCCTCGCCTTCTCTCGGGCGACCGTGTCGTCAATGTGGCACTTGGTCATCAGGCACCCACCGGTTCTTCATGATGGTCACCCCGCGTGGGCGTTTGACCAGCTCCCAGGTGCCCATGCCGATGAGGCTGCGGATCTCCTCGTCCATGGCGGCCTTCACGGCCTTGCCCTTCCAGCTCGCCAACGCCTCCTTCACCGTCATCGTTGCGATGTCCCAGCGGTGCTTGGGGTCGGCGTGCTTGTCGGGGTCAAGCACCGGTAGGTCGACGCCATCCTCAGCGTCGTCGTACAATAGGTCGTTGTCGACCTCGTCGTAGACCATGGTGTAGACAGTCGGCGGCAAGCACACATGGTAGGATAGGAAGTCAGGCGGCCTCTGAAGTTGACCGGAACGCCGTGGTCCACCACATCGCTGTCGGATGGACTCCTCGGTGCCCGACTACTCCCCTCCAGCATCACCGCCTTCACTGGTCTCGACATCCTGCTGCACCAAGGTCAGCGTCCATGCCCGCTGCTCCCCTATCGTCGACTCCCCTGCCGACTGCTCGATCGTTGACAGCTCCTTGGTGGTCGACTTCACTGTTGGCTGCTCCCCTGTCGTCGGCTTCTCTGCCAACGCCTCCTTCAGCGACATCACCAAAGTCGGCTGCACCTCTTCCATCTGCTGCTCCCCTGTCGGCGTCGACTTCGCTACCATGCCGACTTGCTTGACGTCACGTCGGCCACCAGCGATGCACTTAGCTGGAGCCACAGGCGCCCCACTAGTTCCCTCATCGCCGCTGGCCGACGTCGTTGTCAGCTTACGCAAGTCGGCAACATGGGGTGGGGCAGGAGGGGCAGGGGAAGGGGAAGGAGGGCGAATGACCTCAGCGTCCTCAACAGCAAGCTCACCAACCTCGGCGAGCAATGGGAGTGTTGCCGTTGAGGTGTCTGTCGGCGGGTTGGCCGGTGTCCGCCCCGACGCCGGCCCGTGCTCCAACTTCCACACTTCTAGCGACAAAGTCTTGTAGCCAACCCTATTGTCGGTGATAACTGAATCAACGGGAGCTAGACTACGGGCTAGGCACGGATGTGAGAGTGATCTCTGCGTTCGTTCCTTAGTCGTTCTCTAGCACTTGTGCGTTTACAGGGCAAAACTGCAAGAGTTTCACTAGCAAAGTTTGAGAACAATGGTTCACATTGGCAAGGCAACAATAACTACATCAGATGCTAGCATGCAAGCTGGTCGACTGCCAGTGCAGCACGGTCGATTTGCGTTCCAGCACGACAAGGTTGACCGCGCTCTAGTAGTGCAATGTCACCGTCTGCCAGCGCTGCATCTCGACGGCATGCCAACGCTGTGGTAAGTCGGCTGTACAGCGCTGCATCCATAGGATAGCAGTGCACCCGCTTTGCAGGTGCTTGTAGCTGGTTGGTGTGCTGTGCCTCGTCACTCGCACAGTGCAGCCTCACGTCTGCATCTGATCCTCAACGTCAATCTCGGGATACCACCACCGAGGTCAGCCTCGCAAAACCTCCGGGGCGACTATCGCGTGCCTCCGCAGAACTCTGTCTCTCAGGTAACTCGATCGACCGAGCAACCCCGTCGACCAGTAGGTTCTCCTCGTGCTCATTGACCACCCAAGTCGATGACCACCCCCGGTCAACCACACCAAGTCGACCACACCCCAGTTCGGCCACGCTCCTGGTCGACCAGCTCCTGGTGTCAGCCGACCACAACAGGTCGTCTTCCCCAAGTCGGCGTCACCAAGTCGACGCCTCCGAGGTCGACCTTGCCGGGTCGACCACCCGAACTCGGCGCCCACAGAAGTCGGTCCCCCTCCCAGGTCGACGTCTCCCCTCGTCGACCACCTGGCTGAAATCGTCCGCCGGCTCCCCAACGCCGGCGGCATTGCATTAGCACCGTGTAGGTCGACCAACCCATCGACCAGCTCGCCCACTGCTGCAGGTCGGCTGCACCTCCCACACACCCCCCCCCATGCTCCAGCCCCTGCTCCCGTGCTCGCTTGCGCCACCGTGCGTCAAGGGCGGCAGCGCGCCGCTCCTCACTCCTCGTTTTCTCCGACCACTGCTCCTCTTTGGACTCTCCGCATGGACGTGTGGGGCCCCACCAGCGTCCGTGGACGGAACCACGAGCACTACTTTCTGCTGGTTGTTGGCGACTACATGCGCTACACCTCAGTCTTCTTCTTGCGGAGCAAGGTGGATGTTCGGAATACTTTGATCCCCTGGATCCGCACTGTTCGTCGCCAGCTGAGCGCACGGTTTCAGCAGGACCTTCAGGTCCTGCGTCTGCACTCTGACAGAGGTGGTGAGTTTTCCTCCGGCCTCCTTGAAGACTTTTGTCATGACGAGGGCATCGCCTAGTGGTTCACGCTTCCAGATTCTCCACAGTGGAACGGAATTGCTGAGCATCGCATTGGCTTCATCATGGAGGTTGCTCGCACCTCCATGATCCATGCGGCTCTAGCACCAGCGCCTCCAGCTCCAAAGTCCGCAGCACCACAAGCTCCGGCAGCTCCAACACCTCCAGGACGAGCACCAGCAGCTCCAGCGCCTCCAGCTGCTCTAGAAACTCTAGCTCCAGGGCCTCCAGCAGTAGCACCCCTAAAACCGGCACCTCCAGCTCCAGGGTCTCCTACTCCATGGTCGACATGACCAGCTCCAGGGACTCCAGCTCTAGTGCCTCCAGCAGCAGCACCCCCAGAACCGGCACCCTCCCGCTCCAGGGTCTCCAACTCCAAGGTCGACAACACCAGCTCCAGGGCCTCCAGCTCCAGTGCCCCCAGCAGCAGCACCCCCAGAACCGGCACCTCCAACTCCAGGGTCCCTAGCTCCAGCGCCTCCAGCTCTAGTGCCTCCAGCTCCAGCAGCGCGACTCCGGAGGCAGGTGCGCGAAGCAAGCCACTCACGCAGCTGCTGTGGCAAGAGAGGTGACCGCTACGAGACGGCACCAGGAGGACCTCTAGCAGACTCAGCACCCCTAGGCTCAGCACCAACAGAATCCATACCTCCGAGGCCAACACCTCGAGGGCCAGCACCTCGAGGGCCAGCACCTCCAGCTCCAAGGTCTCGAACTCCAACGTGCGGGTCTCCAGCTCCAGTGCCTCCAGAACGAGCACCTCCAGAACCAGAAACACCAGCACTCCTAGCGCCGACGAGCAGCTCCAGCAGCTCCAACCGCAACGCATCGAGCTGCAGTACCTCCAGAGCAGGATCTCCAGCTCAAGCAGCATGACTCCTCAGGCGGGTATGCCACGCAAGCCACTCTCGTATCTGCTGTGGTGAGAGAGGCCCCGTCGTAAAAAGAGACCCCCAGACTCAGCACCCCCAGACCCGGCACCCTCCGGCTCATCACCCCCGGGCTCCGCACTCGGAGGCTCAGCACCCCCAGGCTCCGCACTCGCAGGTTCAACACCCCCAGGCTCCGCAACCCCCACCACCTCACGCACAGGCTCAGCACCCCAGACGCAGTACCTCGAGCAGCACCACCCGCAGCAGCACCTGAATCGCTAGTGACCTCTACAAGCTCAGCCGAGGGGGAGTGGGTCTACCTGAGACACACCTGAAGGAACAGGACCCTGAGGGGGGAGGGGGTCTACCGGAGGGGGACCTGGAGTGAGGAAAAGCGACGGGGGAGGGAGGGGGGCAGTGCGGTAGGGGAAGAGACGGTAATAGAAGGAACCGACTCGTCAAAGGTGACGTCCTGAGAGGGGACGACACGGCGCGAGGTGGGGTGGTAAAACTGCCAGCCAGGTACGCCAGGGACAAAGCCAAGGAAGACGTAGAATGGTGCGAGAGGAGAGCTTGTCCGTGGACGTATCGCAGACAAGGGCACGAGCACCCAGACTCGGAAACGCGACGCATCGCCAACCTCTCTCGTCCAACGCAGTGTGGGCGAGGTTTTTGGTAAGGAGACACGGGGCCAGAGGTTGAGCTGCTGCGCAGCGTACCGGACTCCAAACGGCACAGAAAATGGGGAGCCGCCGCATGGATCAAGGAGGTATGCGCGACCTCCATGACCAAGCCAATGCGGCGCACAGCAACCCCATTTCGCTGCGGTGTGCCCGGAAGCGTGAACGACTGCTCGATGCCCTCCCCCTGACAGAAGGCCTGCAAGAGGTCAGAGGTGAACTCACCACCTCTGTCAGAGTGCAGACGTAAGATAGGAAGGTCCTAGCGGAACCTCCGGTGGAGCTGAAGACGAACTGCTCGGATCCAAGGGATTAGGACAGCAGGGACCTCACCCTTTGTGCACAAGGGGAAGACCGTGGTGTAACGCGAGTAGTCGTCGACACCAGCAGAAAGTACCGCTCACCGCCCTGTCCACGAATGCGGGCTGGGCCCCATATGTCCAGGTGGAGGGTCTGCAGAGGAGCCTCTGTCGGGGGAAACGAGGACGAGTGAGGAGCAGCGTGCTGCCACCCCTCGACAAAAGGAGGGCAGGGCAGCGCAGGGGAGGGAGAGACCTGGGAAGACCAAACACTAGGAGGCGACAATGCATGGCACGGAGACGTGGCAAGGAGGGGTGACCTAAGCGGTGGTGCCAAAGAAAATTCTAGCGACACGGAGCGACACAAACAAGGGGAGGCTACCTGACCTGACGCAGACTCCTGACCAGTAGCAGCTGTTAGAATCTGGCAGAAGGAATGATGAACTATGAAAGAGATGGGTACAAATATAGAACCCTAAAAGGGGCTGTACCCCATATTGGCTACCCCACTACAGCCTAAGCATATATAGCATATATATCATTTGACACACCCCCATAGGCAAAGTGGGGGAGAGCAAGGGGTCACAAGACCAGTTAAGAGAAGCAAAGCCAAGCTCAGGGTGGATCACACACGTCACCCACACACCCTGAGCACAAGCAAGGGCCACAAGGCCAATTCACATGCAGAGGGTATATTATGCCCAACAACAGCACAGTGACTCTACCTAGCAGAGCAAGCAAGAAGGTATATAT